>CALYLW010000015.1:4535739-4970531 GCA_944989445.1 Ampullaceana balthica | reverse complement strand
GTGAATGTTCATTCTCTTTTGGGTCGAGCCGCTAGGCTCTTAAGACCCGGTTCATTTTATCGCAAGCGAGCCTCATCAAGCGGGCATCGCCGTAGAGGTAACCCTCTGCAGGTACCGTTACTTCATCTTCCAAATCCCCGCACAGCTCGGGGCACTCTTCGAGTACGTGGGCCACCGTCTCTTCTGGGTGGCCACACAGCCGACAGGCCAGTTCCCTTCTGGTGTTAAACTTGTACAGGTAGCTTCGTGTGGGACAATGCTCAGTTCTCATTCTAGTTATGAGCGTCTGATTGCTACGTCCAATTTTCCACCAGGAATCGCTTTTGCTCGGTCGCGGCATGTACTGGAATACTTTTCTGGCCGTGCTTCCAGAAGCCCAGCCCTGAAGCCATTTCTCTCGGAAATGGTCTTTAAGCCACGATCTGACCCCCAGCTGGGTCATCGGGCGATCGGGTTGGGGCTGAGCTGAACCTTCTCTCGCTAACTCATCGACCCTGTCTGAATGAGGCTCGCCACTGTGCCCAGTGATGTACTGAAGGACTACTTTTCCGCCTCGTGCTAGGATTTCACCTACTGTTTCCAAAATGACACTGACCGTTTTCGTCTCCAGAGAGGATCGACCCACGGTCTCGAGCGAAAACCGTGAGTCGGTGAAAACTACGACGGTCGGGAAAACCTTTCTTCTTGCTAGACGTCGGCGCACTTCCTTCAAACCCTTGCAAATCGCCTCCAGTTCGGCGTCGTGACTACTGTATGCGGATCCGCACGGCCCTGACAGTTCGATACTGTCAGGTCCAGGTTGAGGGTATTGAATTAGCACTCCGTATCCACTTCTGCCATCCTTGAAACGCGAGCCGTCCGTAAAGACTTTTACCACACTATCGCCATAAGCTTTGATTGTCTTCAGAGTCTCGTCTCGCTGGAGCTCGACGGGACTGGCTTTCGTCACCGCTGTATTTGCCAGTGTCAAACGTAGTTCAGGCAAGTCTGAGCTTTCATGTGGTCCTCGAGCAGGGACCAGTCGCATGCGTTCCCTGTGCTTGGGTATGGGGACTGAGTCTTCTAGTTCGTAGACCGTATCCATGAAGGATGGTCTTTTCAGTCGGGTCCTCTTTACCCATCGGTCTTGTAATTGAAAGCAGGGTTCGTCATGCTCCAACCTACGGTATCGCTCCACCGTAGTCATGATTGCCTTTTCTCGCCTTATCGCCAGGGGTTCTACGTTAGACATAATTTCTACAGCGGCTGTGGGTGTCGTACGCAACGCCCCGCATACAAACCGTAGAGCTTGGTTTTGTATGCGGTCCAGACCCTCTAGAGCCGTACGGCTCGCAAAGGCCTGGACCGGGAGGCTGTAATCAATAGCACCCCTCACACTACCGAGATAGAGAGCTCTCAGTAGTCTTGCATCCGCGCCCCAACTAGTGCTAGCCAGTTTCTTCACCAGGGACAGTTTAGCTGTGGCTTTGGCACACAATTCACGCACATGGTTATGTAGCTGGACCTTCTGGTCCAGTTTGATTCCCAAGTACGTTGGTGTCCGATCCCAATTCAATCTTTTCCCACATATCTGAAGCACCACCTCATGCTTCAGTGCATTCCTTCCATTTGTGAAAATGGAATGGACCGTTTTCTCCGTATTGACTACTAGGCGCCAACGGTTGGCGTAGTCTTCGATTCGATTCAGATCTTCCTGCAGCCTGTTCTGCAGGGTTGCAACGTCCTTTCCGGAACTCCATATAGCCAGATCGTCAGCAAACATGGCATTCTGTGACCCCAGAATACCTTGTAGGTCGTGGACGTAGGCTAGGAACAATGTACAACTAAGGGCGGACCCCTGTGGGAGTCCGTCCTCCAGGCGATCTTCGTTGGATAATGACTCCCCCACTCGGGTCTTGATCGTTCTGTCCGTAAGGAACGATTTTATCCAACTGTACATGTTCGCAGTGACACCTAACTGCTGCAACTTATAAAGTAGCCCTCCACGCCACACCTTGTCGTATGCCTGCTTTAGATCGAAGAACACCGCAACGGTGTGATTCCTCGACTGGAGTTCATTTGTGATTGTCTGAATTAGTCGGAGAGCCTGGTCCATCGGTTGGCGTCCCTTTCGGAACCCACCCTGAGTCATTGGAATGCATTTGGACTGTTCGAGGAACCAGTAGAGTCGTGCGTTCACTAACCGTTCAGCTACCTTCCCCACACACGACGTGAGGGAAATTGGCCGGTAACTGGACGGGTGTTCGCCTGGTTTCCCCTCTTTGGGAATTGGGGTTATTGTGGCCTTTTTCCACAGCTTCGGCAGCGTGCCTGTTGTCCAAGTTCTATTTATGAAACCCAGCAGTTTCATTCGACCTGTCTTGCCCAGATGTTTGAGCATTTCATTGTGAACTTTATCTGGTCCTGGTGCTTTGCCAGCCTGGCACTTGTTGAGTGCGGTTTGCAACTCTGTCATTGTGAAGGGGGCCGCGAAAACCTCTAGTTGAGGGCCCTTACTTTGTCTCCTTGAGCCTTCTTTGCGCATTCGGTCGATTGTTCGGCTAAAATCAGATCTGGCGCCTTTTTTGTTAACCTGGGCAAAGTGTTTGTTTAGCGCTCGTGCGCGCTTAACTTCACTAGCCCTTTGGCCCTTTGGTGTCGTCAAAGGGTTGGAATTCTTTGTCTTCCCTGCGCCAGATAATGCATCCAAGAGCCGCCAAACTTTTCTTCCGTCTACGAGGTCGAGTTTTTCGCACGTATTTACCCATTTCGCCTTCTTCGCTTTGTCGACAGCGGCCCGGACTTCAGCCGTCAGTCTGTTGTACGCCCTACGAGCTTCGGGCGTCTTCAGCCTGGCTGCCTTTTTCCGTGCTTTTGCTCTTTGTTTCACCAATTCTGCCAGACTCTTGTCCCAGTAAGGTCTGAACTTCTGTTTCCCGTTCGTCCTTGGGATCGTGCGCCTCGCAATCCCAAGGATTGTGTCAATAAACTGCCTGTAGGTGGCATCCATGTTGTCTCCTGCAACATCCAGCAGAGCGAGCTTGGTCTCGCTCTCGGCCTCGTACTTCCGCCAATCGGCCTTACGGAACTGCCAATGCCTTCTTTCAAATCGAGGTTTGCCTGCACCAAGTCCAAATTCAATCAGGATTGGTAAGTGATCGGAACCTACTTCCTTTAATACTTCCAGTCTATGCTTCGACTCTAGGTCAGCGGAAATAAGCGTTAGATCTGGGCGGGACTCCGTGCTGTGCCCCGTGTGCAGTAGTGTTGGTTCACTGTCTGCATTCTGTAGCCTGATGAGATTCGTATTAATACAGACATCCTCGATGTAGCGGCCTGACGCGTTCCGTTCAGCATAGCCCCAGTCAGGAGACTGTGCATTAAAGTCTCCTGCTATTATCGTTTTGCCAAAAATGACATCTTCCCCAACTGGAAGTGCGATAGGGTTTCTGGGCGTATTATAGACGTTCGTGATTGTAAAGCCAACGTCGCCTTTGAAAACTCTCACGGTGAGAGTATCAGTGTTGCTGTAACACTTAACTTCGAGCAGCTCCATCGTTAAATCATTCCGGACCGCTGTGGCAAGACCTCGACATCGCCGGTCACACTTGCAATGGTATAGCGAGTAACCAGTGATATGGAACGGCTTCCCCTTGAGGAGCGTTTCTTGGAACAGTGCCACATCCACTTTCCGTTCGTGGAGTATTTTGGTTACTTCGTGTGCCTTTTGCCTTATGCCACAGACATTCAACTGTAAAACTACCAGGGCTTGTTCAGGATGGCCCTTCGCACCCATACAAGGACGGCCAGTCACCGATTGACCGCTTGGACATGGCCTGTCGTTCGTCACCATGCCTCTAAGAGGGGGGGTAGCCAACCGACCCGACGTACCACCATCCGCCGAGAAGGGGTTTAGAAGGTCCGTTCCGGGACCTGCTTTTTTCGATATATGAACCATAGAATAAAACTTATAAGTTCAAGTACTTCGATTTAATATGACTAAAAACGTGGGGCGGGTGTTTGGTATAAAAATTAAAGATTTATAATTTACAAAGCAAAAGAGAGATCTATAAGTGAGAGAATGAGTGAACCGCATATGTTAAACATCATAATATCAAACAACACTTTCAAACTAAAATACAACACTAGGAATCAGAAATTTCTAACAAACCGAGAGACAACACTTACAATCAAACAACTCTTACAGACAGACAATGCTAGCAAACAGACAACTTTTACACACAGAAAATTCCAACATCTCTATTATTTAGGGAATAAACAGACAACTTTTACACAGAGACAATTCTAACATCTCTATTATTTAAGGAATAAGCAGACAACTTTTACACAGAGACAATTCTAACATCTCTATTATTTAGGGCCCATAATGTAATATTTTGCTTATATGAGCTATATATAAATTAGTTTAAGCGCTGTATTTGCCAGTGTCAAACGTAGTTCAGGCAAGTCTGAGCTTTCATGTGGTCCTCGAGCGGGGACCAGTCGCATGCGTTCCCTGTGCTTGGGTATGGGGACTGAGTCTTCTAGTTCGTAGACCGTATCCATGAAGGATGGTCTTTTCAGTCGGGTCCTCTTTACCCATCGGTCTTGTAATTGAAAGCAGGGTTCGTCATGCTCCAACCTACGGTATCGTTCCACCGTAGTCATGATTGCCTTTTCTCGCCTTATCGCCAGGGGTTCTACGTTAGACATAATTTCTACAGCGGCTGTGGGTGTCGTACGCAACGCCCCGCATACAAACCGTAGAGCTTGGTTTTGTATGCGGTCCAGACCCTCTAGAGCCGTACGGCTCGCAAAGGCCTGGACCGGGAGGCTGTAATCAATAGCACCCCTCACACTACCGAGATAGAGAGCTCTCAGTAGTCTTGCATCCGCACCCCAACTAGTGCTAGCCAGTTTCTTCACCAGGGACAGTTTAGCTGTGGCTTTGGCACACAATTCACGCACATGGTTATGTAGCTGGACCTTCTGGTCCAGTTTGATTCCCAAGTACGTTGGTGTCCGATCCCAATTCAATCTTTTCCCACATATCTGAAGCACCACCTCATGCTTCAGTGCATTCCGTCCATTTGTGAAAATGGAATGGACCGTTTTCTCCGTATTGACTACTAGGCGCCAACGGTTGGCGTAGTCTTCGATTCGATTCAGATCTTCCTGCAGCCTGTTCTGCAGGGTTGCAACGTCCTTTCCGGAACTCCATATAGCCAGATCGTCAGCAAACATGGCATTCTGTGACCCCAGAATACCTTGTAGGTCGTGGACGTAGGCTAAGAACAATGTACAACTAAGGGCGGACCCCTGTGGGAGTCCGTCCTCCAGGCGATCTTCGTTGGATAATGACTCCCCCACTCGGGTCTTGATCGTTCTGTCCGTAAGGAACGATTTTATCCAACTGTACATGTTCGCAGTGACACCTAACTGCTGCAACTTATAAAGTAGCCCTCCACGCCACACCTTGTCGTATGCCTGCTTTAGATCGAAGAACACCGCAACGGTGTGATTCCTCGACTGGAGTTCATTCGTGATTGTCTGAATTAGTCGGAGAGCCTGGTCCATCGGTTGGCGTCCCTTTCGGAACCCACCCTGAGTCATTGGAATGCATTTGGACTGTTCGAGGAACCAGTAGAGTCGTGCGTTCACTAACCGTTCAGCTACCTTCCCCACACACGACGTGAGGGAAATTGGCCGGTAACTGGACGGGTGTTCGCCTGGTTTCCCCTCTTTGGGAATTGGGGTTATTGTGGCCTTTTTCCACAGCTTCGGCAGCGTGCCTGTTGTCCAAGTTCTATTTATGAAACCCAGCAGTTTCATTCGGCCTGTCTTGCCCAGATGTTTGAGCATTTCATTGTGAACTTTATCTGGTCCTGGTGCTTTGCCAGCCTGGCACTTGTTGAGTGCGGTTTGCAACTCTGTCATTGTGAAGGGGGCCGCGAAAACCTCTAGTTGAGGGCCCTTACTTTGTCTCCTTGAGCCCTCTTTGCGCATTCGGTCGATTGTTCGGCTAAAATCAGATCTGGCGCCTTTTTTGTTAACCTGGGCAAAGTGTTTGTTTAGCGCTCGTGCGCGCTTAACTTCACTAGCCCTTTGGCCCTTTGGTGTCGTCAAAGGGTTGGAATTCTTTGTCTTCCCTGCGCCAGATAATGCATCCAAGAGCCGCCAAACTTTTCTTCCGTCTACGAGGTCGAGTTTTTCGCACGTATTTACCCATTTCGCCTTCTTCGCTTTGTCGACAGCGGCCCGGACTTCAGCCGTCAGTCTGTTGTACGCCCTACGAGCTTCGGGCGTCTTCAGCCTGGCTGCCTTTTTCCGTGCTTTTGCTCTTTGTTTCACCAATTCTGCCAGACTCTTGTCCCAGTAAGGTCTGAACTTCTGTTTCCCGTTCGTCCTTGGGATCGTTCGCCTCGCAACCCCAAGGATTGTGTCAATAAACTGCCTGTAGGTGGCATCCATGTTGTCTCCTGCAACATCCAGCAGAGCGAGCTTGGTCTCGCTCTCGGCCTCGTACTTTCCGCCAATCGGCCTTACGGAACTGCCAATGCCTTCTTTCAAATCGAGGTTTGCCTGCACCAAGTCCAAATTCAATCAGGATTGGTAAGTGATCGCTACCTACTTCCTTTAATACTTCCAGTCTATGCTTCGACTCTAGGTCAGCGGAAATAAGCGTTAGATCTGGGCGGGACTCCGTGCTGTGCCCCGTGTGCAGTAGTGTTGGTTCACTGTCTGCATTCTGTAGCCTGATGAGATTCGTATTAATACAGACATCCTCGATGTAGCGGCCTGACGCGTTCCGTTCAGCATAGCCCCAGTCAGGAGACTGTGCATTAAAGTCTCCTGCTATTATCGTTTTGCCAAAAATGACATCTTCCCCAACTGGAAGTGCGATAGGGTTTCTGGGCGTATTATAGACGTTCGTGATTGTAAAGCCAACGTCGCCTTTGAAAACTCTCACGGTGAGAGTATCAGTGTTGCTGTAACACTTAACTTCGAGCAGCTCCATCGTTAAATCATTCCGGACCGCTGTGGCAAGACCTCGACATCGCCGGTCACACTTGCAATGGTATAGCGAGTAACCAGTGATATGGAACGGCTTCCCCTTGAGGAGCGTTTCTTGGAACAGTGCCACATCCACTTTCCGTTCGTGGAGTATTTTGGTTACTTCGTGTGCCTTTTGCCTTATGCCACAGACATTCAACTGTAAAACTACCAGGGCTTGTTCAGGATGGCCCTTCGCACCCATACAAGGACGGCCAGTCACCGATTGACCGCTTGGACATGGCCTGTCGTTCGTCACCATGCCTCTAAGAGGGGGGGTAGCCAACCGACCCGACGTACCACCATCCGCCGAGAAGGGGTTTAGAAGGTCCGTTCCGGGACCTGCTTTTTTCGATATATGAACCATAGAATAGAGAGGGGGGTAGGCAGAAATCTTCAACCCATTGAGGACGGTCCGAGTGCGTTCCGTCCCTTGCCCAGAGGGTCTTTCTGTCTTCGGCGTTCCTAGCCGGGCATTGTTGGGTATGGGTCTGCTCCCACACCCAGCACCGGGCCTCTCGGTGAGGCCATGCCCCATCCCCCGGTTGTCCGGGGGGTTCCAGTGCGTATGCTTGGCGATTTCGCCGGGGTTAGTCAGTTTCAGGTCGCAGCCACTTCCGCAACCCTACTTATCTCCCGGGCCCCGTAAAGGCCAACCCCTTCCGAGAGAATGTTTGTATCAAATGATTTAATTATATTTGAACTTTTCTCATCCATTACTACAGTAACTAATACAGGCTGTTGATAGATTTGATGGTTTTATGGGGCTTGTACTTATTAGTATTAGGCAATAACTGATGGTCTCCCACCAAGTCTCACCTGCCTGTGTCCAGTTAGATTTGCCAGCTAAATTCTCTACATGTACTTTTGATAAAACTATTTCCTAACATTTATTTTGTTTGTCAATTGTCTTCATTTTTTTTTATTTTCAAAGAAACTTCTTAAATAATTAAATTAAGTAGGTAGAAATGAAAATCATCCTGAAATGTATGTAGATGCAAAAAAAGCTCATCAAACAATTTTTTTAAAATAAAACCAATGCCGCTACTACAAGTTCTTTACTACAGGTAATCAGGTATCTTATTTGCTTAAGAACAATCTGCCACCAGTCATTTTTATATAAGAGGCTTTGATCTTGAATTTGAATTATGTTGGGCTGCATCCACAAATGGATAAAAATTGTTCACGGGATCAGACAGCTTATTGCTCCAGCTGCCATGTGTCTGGGATCAGATGGCTTATTGCTCCAGCTGCCGTGTCTGGGATCAGACAGCTTATTGCTCCAGCTGTCATGTGTCTGGGATCAGATGGCTTATTGCTCCAGCTGCTGTGTCTGGGATCAGACAGCTTATTGCTCCAGCTGCCATGTGTCTGGGATCAGATGGCTTATTGCTCCAGCTGCTGTGTCTGGGATCAGACGGCTTATTGCTCCAGCTGCCATGTGTCTGGGATCAGATGGCTTATTGCTCCAGCTGCCATGTGTCTGGGATCAGATGACTTATTGCTCCAGCTGCTGTATCTGGGATCAGATGACTTATTGCTCCAGCTGCCATGTGTCTGGGATCAGATGGCTTATTGCTCCAGCTGCCATGTGTCTGGGATCAGATGACTTATGGCTCCAGCTCCCATGTGTCTGGGATCAGATGGCTTATTGCTCCAGCTGCCATGTGTCTGGGATCAGATGGCTTATTGCTCCAGCTGCCTTGTGTCTGGGATCAGATGACTTATTGCTCCAGCTGCCATGTGTCTGGGATCAGATGGCTTATTGCTCCAGCTGCCATGTGTCTGGGATCAGATGGCTTATTGCTCCAGCTGCCATGTGTCTGGGATCAGAACACTTATTGCTCCAGCTGCCATGTGTCTGGGATCAGATGGCTTATTGCTCCAGCTGCCATGTGTCTGGGATCAGATGGCTTATTGCTCCAGCTGCCATGTGTCTGGGATCAGATGACTTATTGCTCCAGCTGCCATGTGTCTGGGATCAGATGGCTTATTGCTCCAGCTGTTTTATAAATGCTACCATCTTATCATGAGGTTTCAATGGGCCATGATGAGATTGTCAGAGATTTTTAATTTTAATGAATGCTCATTGCTCATATTGTTGAGACAAGAGTTTAATCTGGAGCTTGTCCAATGAAAGCATTAGACACTCAAGTTATGCACCTTATAAGCCCCTCCCCCATGACCAGTGGCGGATTTAGCTATAGGGCAGGGGGGGCGGCTTGCCCCCCCACGCCCCTGTTGGGTCTAAACTGGCGCCCCCCTAAAGACGCCCTCGATGAACACCAAAAAGGTGTCACAAGAGCAGAAAAAATGATTTCTAAACACGAAACTTGTAATCAACACCAAATTGCTTGCTAAAAATTGAATATCAAGGGATGAAACGGTAATATCTGGTTTAAATCAATCACTCGCATCTGAATTATCGGCGACAATTGATAATTAAGTTAAGTCTGCACAATTATTTTCTTTAATTATTGAATCAACCATTGATATATTTAGAATTGATCAGATGTCAGTTTCTTTACATTCAGTTTTAAAATCAGGACATGTTGTGGAGAGATTTATAGGCTTTTATACTTTGGTAAACAGCGGCTGAATAGCGAATAGTGCGCTCGCCTCACAAGCTGAGGGGCGTGGCATCTAGCCCACGTTAAAGCCACAATAAAAATAAATAGAGGTAAAAAAAAAGATTTTAAAAAACCAAGTTTTTATAAGTGTACTAAAAAGAAGAAAATGATTTAAAACTTATAAATTCAAGTTCATGTACTTTGATTTAATATGACTAAAAACTTGGGGCGGGTTTTTGGTATAAAAGTTAACTGAGATCTATGAGTGAGAGAATGAGTGAAATGCATTATGTAAAACCTCATAAGCGCCCTCATAAATAAAAAATGCTCCCGCATTTGCTGAGAAGATTTTAACGGAAATAAAAAAGTGAAATATTGATTTCACACTCTGTCGAGGACAGGCATACTCTGGAATTAAGAGTGGCCTTTAAACTCATATAAAGAAACTTTCACCCAATTATTGTGCCCATGTTTTGAATTTGGTTACTATCGAAGCAATGTCTGTAAACAGTGGTATACAGTTGTTTTTGGCGCATATTTAAGGTTGTATGCAGGGCCGTCTTAACGCATAGGCCCGATGGGCATTTGCCCGGGGGCTCACGAGCATAGGGGCCCCATGGGAATATGTTTAGTTATATATATTATATATATACGTCTTTTATTCCTGCGGGCCCAACACTATTTCTTTGCACGTGGGCCCAACCTGGTGTAAAGACGGCTCTGGTTGTATGCATGCCTTTCTAGTTTACCACGTCTACATACTCTTAAAGAATACCAGAAATATCAATATGAATCAACAGTAGATACTCTGAAACGACTTTCTGATACAAAATGTGCACGCCGTAAGCATGCAGTTGTTGGATCATTCTCTGCTATTCTAGCCACACTTGATTCAAGGGAATCAACAGAATAGAAAGGAAGTGTCAGAGCAGAAGCTATGTGACTATGTGTTTTAACAACAAAATATTCTTTTGCTTTTCTGATGCTATTTGTACAAAAGTTATCGTCATGTTATCAAACTAATTGCAATGGCTTTGCAAAACAATTGATCGATGTTGGACAAAATAAGTTTGTTGATATGAGAAGCGATGAAGCTTTTGAAATGCTGAATGTAGATGTCAAATCATTTATTAACGAAAATGGTTCCAAACTAGATGTTAAAACAGAATTTAAAGAAAAGCGAATTGCAAAAACGAAAAGCATGACAGGCGAACTTAGCAGTGATGTAAGGGCTGATGATCCAACTACACGCTTTAAATCTGAAACGTACGTCACTATCTTGGATTCACTTGTAACACAAATAGATGATCGATTTAATGAATTTTGGTGCACAGTTACTTATTTCTATTGTATTGATCCATCACAAATGTTGTAAGAAAATAAAGATTCTTTTCAAAGTTTATGCAAAATTTACAAACACGACATTAACCTTGAAGAAGCAATCGTAGAATATAAGATTTGTATGCATTAATACAATAACCTTCCTCTAGTACACTACAACTTAAAAAGGTTAGGCCATTCTTGACTGAAAAACTAATGGCATCGGGTCTCACTAATTTGTCAATATTCTATAAAATTTACATGACTCTTCCTGTTAGCAGTGCTACTGCTGAAAGATGTTTCAGTAGATTGAAACTCATCAAAAATTATTTGCGCTCAACAATGACAAACGAACGTCAGTCTGCATTGGCATTAATTTCAATTGAACGTGATCTAGCTGAGAAAGTTGACTATGAATCAACGATAAATCGTTTTGCTAAAATGAAATCACGTAGAAAGCAATTTATATAGGGCTCACGGCTCTTTCTTATCTTATCTGTTACAGACGCTCCTTCTATACAGACTAATATTGCGTCATATGCTTATCCATGGTTTGTATTTAGTCCTGCATTCTTATTAGAGTTTTGAATGTTTATTTAAGGAATTTACAATCATTGTTTGTGTAAAGTTCATAAATTTTCCCAAAGTTTGATGCTCAAACTTTCAGTGATAAATTTTTTTTTAAATTCTGAAGTAAATTGTTTAGTTTATTTATAAGTATAATATTATTGGCACTCTTTGTGTGTGTGTTACTAATCCTGACCAATCCACTCCACCAAAGTCTCTGTGTTTTTCATTACAAGCTTTTATTTAACTCACACTGTTTGTATGTTGTATCCGTCAAATCTTGTAACGTAAAATTAAACCACTTCTGATGGTACTAGAGATCTCAAAATTTTACCACAGATAGATCTTGGATGACAATACATTGTATCAAAATTTCAGATCGATCGAATGTACCGTAATTAAATAAATGCATTTTTACGTTTATCTTTATATATAAGCTGTATCCGTGCTATTCTTGACTTTCACGTGAATGTCACCGGAGTTCACAACCAGCCATGGATGACGACATTCCAGGTGTTAAACAGCTCAGTAATTCGAAACTAAATCTAAATTTACATGATAATACAAGAGGAACAACTGGTATTTGTGTAGCCTAGTTGGCCCAATTGTTAGCTTAATGGATTTTCGACCTGGAGGTACTGGGTTCAATTTTCAGTTGGGGAAACTGTTATTTTTTTAAATACATAAATTTGTAATTAATAATCTATCTTTTTACCACTATCACATTTAAGTTATAGACAACGAAGTTTGACTAATTAAATTGAGT
Organism: Ampullaceana balthica; assembly: GCA_944989445.1. NCBI lineage: Eukaryota > Metazoa > Mollusca > Gastropoda > Lymnaeidae > Ampullaceana > Ampullaceana balthica. The sequence continues at coordinate 4,958,276 of CALYLW010000015.1, read as the reverse complement.
TGATTATGTCAAAAAATTGATTAAAAAATTGTGTTACTAAAAAGTAGAAAATAAAATATTTAAAAAATCTTTTTTTAAAAGGACGCGCTTTTATTTACATATAGAAAGTGCACTAAAAAGAAGAAAATACAAATTTTCAATCCGTGAACCTATCGCTTGCACATAAAAGCGTGGGGCCCTCATCACAACTCGCAATCATGTACAAAGCTGCGAAAGATAAATACAAATTTATATGAATATTAATAAACATTTAAAGTTTCACAACTTTGATCATATACATGCTACTATCATATTAATTAGAAAAATTTATCTATATGCAAAAGAGTAGTTGCAATAAGAAATGAGTTGTGATGGGCGCCCCACGCTTTTATGTGCAAGCGATAGGTTCACGGATTGAAAATTTGTATTTTCTTCTTTTTAGTGCACTTTCTATATGTAAATAAAAGCGCGTCCTTTTAAAAAAAGATTTTTTAAATATTTTATTATTTGTAGCATCAGATTACCTGGTCTTAAACTGAACCATTTTGCCAGATAAAATTCTCATTTCATTCTTTCAGATAGAAAAGTATTACAAGAACTAAAAACAGTAGCTCTTAAAATTTTATTAGTAAAAATAAGTTGTTCTCTTTGAAACTAAGTTCATAATTTACTGTCATCTTTTTATCCTACATATGATATATGCATATAATACGTATATGATATATGATTTCTTTAATTACTTAGGCCTTTTATTAATTATTAACATTTTTTAAAATACATTATATTTTGTTTTATTTGTGACCTATTACTCTCCTGAATATAAAGCAATTGTTTGTATATTGAAGAGATTCATTGCAATGGTTTGATGTAAACAAAAATAATATTAAATAATGTACTTTGAATGATCAACACAGCATTTATTATTTAACACTTAGTCACTTAGTTATTTGTTTGAGTTGCTGTCAGTGCTATTTATGGCAAGCTGAACAAACTGATGAGTCATCTTGCAGATAGTACAACAAACTATTGGAGGCATATAAAAAATTTAATTAAATTCTACCTCATTATAAAAACATTTTAGAAGTTTTATTTAGCCCAAAGACTATAAACTTATTATGCTGAGTTTTCTATGTTAATGTCTGCTAGGATATTCAGCAATTGAAAGTGAAAACAAAGGATTATGAGAAATTTAGATTTCGTCACAAATAACAGCTCCCAAATTAACTACCATTTTCATAAATTCAATTGATTAACCATATCTACTTAAGACTAGATGTTTCTTTTTGTCTGCAGCAGTCTCTTAAGATGAAAACGTATTAAAGTTAAAGTAAAACTCACATTTAAAGTGAGCAGAAAAGTTTTTTAACATAAAATATAGCAATAAGAGTGAATCTCATATCAAATTTCTAATCTTCATTGCAGAACCAGCAATTTAGACAAATGAATTTTATTTCAGCACCTATAAATATTTGCACTAAGTGCATGAATAAAAAAATTTTTTGCGGCGCCCCTTGAAATTCTCCTCGCCCCCCCACGAAGACAAACCTAAATCCGCCACTGCCCATGACCACATTTATTGGTTTTAACCCCCAAGGCATGTTATTTGGTTTTTAACGAAAACTTGACATATTCTATAGGCTTAGTATTAATTAGGGCTGGTACTGATTTTAAAAAAAATGCATTCGATTAATCGGGGAAAAATTTATCGATTAATTTTAGACTTTTATAACGACATATAGATCCCGTTAAGTTTCGATTCACTATTTCGCGAAATCGGTTAAGTCGCGGCAATTCCATGGCTCCCAAATTTTGTAACGTAACACAGCAAATCGATCTGCTCTGCAAGAAATAAGGAAGAAAACCATTTTTGTTTACGTATGCATGTCTAAATGAATAATAATAATACGAGGGGGAAAAGTATGTCAGTAACACAAAAATAAACATACTATTATTAACAAATTGGAAAAAACAAAATTTAAAAATAATTTTTTTGCTTAAATTTTAATCGATCAAATTAATTTTAATCGATTACAAATATTTTAACGATTAATCGATTAATTAATCGTTAATTTCCGCAGCCCTAGTATTAACGGTTGCAAATAAGGGATTATAATTATATTTTTCTGTCCTTTCTTGATAACGTCTACGGATCGGCAGAGGATAGACTAGGACCGGCTACGGTCCGCAGACCACCACTTTGAGAACCACTGCTCTGGAAAGATTGCATAACTAATCATCATATTTTCATGGCATCACGCGTTCCCCGTAATTAAAAGGCGAATGTAGCAGACGACCTTGTTGCTGTTTAAAAAGATTAGATTATTTTATGTAGCTTCCATTTTAGTTCTTAGAATCAAACTTTTTAAAAAAAAACATCAATTACATTTTGTTTTGCAATATAAGAACAAACCATAAAAATGGTTAAATTATTTAAACTCTCGTTTTATGTTTATCATTTGTTTCTGTAGCTCTGTTTTCACAGCAACTGCCACTTCAAGGGGGCATAACGCTTTCAAGGGGGCATAACGCTTGGAGTTTCCTCTCGCTTTTAGTTTTAATGATCTACGAACATTCCTCCTGATAATGTCATTCTCGGGGAACAGAAGTGGATCATCATCGAAGTCTGTAGTCTTTCAAAGGACATTGACCGCCACAAGTGTCTCTCCAAGTGCATCTCTGTCCTGGGCCAGTCTCTCCTGGCATCTCTATCCTGGGCCAGTCTCTCCTGGCATCTCTATCCTTGGCCAGTCTCTCCTGGCATTTCTTTCCTGGCATCTCTATCCTGGGCCAGTCTCTCCTGACATCTCTATCCTGGGCCAGTCTCTCCTGGCATCTCTATCCTGGGCCAGTCTCTCCTGGCATCTCTATCCTGGGCCAGTCTCTCCTGGCATCTCTATCCTGGGCCAGTCTCTCCTGGCATCTCTATCCTGGGCCAGTCTCTCCTGGCATCTCTATCCTGGGCCAGTCTCTCCTGGCATCTCTATCCTGGGCCAGTATCTCCTGGCATCTCTATATTGCATAAGGGTATACAGATCACAGGTGGTATCAGTAGATGGATGCATCTCTCACAAAGCTGACTTGGTTTATGGTGTGCCTCAAGGCTCCGTTTTGGGTCCGGTACTTTTCGTACTGTGTACAAGGCCACTACTTCTACTGCTCGAAAAGCATTCAATTAAAAGCCAATCATTTGCAGATGACACTCAGCTATACACTCACACTGATCCCTCTGATATTGACTCCACTGTCCAATTGATGCAGAGTGCATTGGTGAGGTAAAGTCTTGGATGACTTTCAGTAAGCTCAAGCTGAATGACGATAAGACAGAAGCACTCCTATTTTGCAACAATAAATCACGCAGTACTTTGCCTCTTCCTAATTCTATTCAGGTGGCTAGTTCTGATATACTGTTCAAAACATCGACTAGGAATCTTGGCTACATTATTTTCTGACAACATGTCTACCAACAACTTCATCAATCACATCTGTCGCTCTGCCTACACCGCCATTCGTCAGATCAGCTCATCCGTCATTACTTAACAGTTAGTGCAACAAAAACTCTAGTCTGTGCTCTTGTTCTAGCTCGTATTGATTATTGCAATTCTCTTCTGTCAGGTGCGCCAAAACAATGCATTGAAAAACTACAGAAAGTTCAAAATTCAGCTGCCAGACTAGTTCTTAAGGCAAAAAAACATGACCATGTTACTCCGCTACTTTACTCACTTCATTGGCTACCTATACAAGCTCGAATTGATTACAAACTGCCTGTTCTCTGTCACAACTTCTTTTCTGACTCATCTCCCTTCCTATCTTACTGAACTTCTGTCGATCTACTCACCCAGTCGTCAGCTACGCTCTTCTGCAGACACACGTATTCTCTGTGTTCCTAAGACACGAACTAAAACTTTTGGCGAAAGGTCATTCTCTTTTTGTGCAGCCAAACAATGGAATTCTCTACCATTACACATCCGTAGTATTCCAACTACCAAGGCCTTCAAGACTGCACTTAACACGCATCTTTTCAAAATGTATTTACAAAATTAATGAAACATTTCTTTCAATTTTTAATGATTAACGTAGCTTATGTGTAATGTGCTATCCTTTATGTTGTTATTATGGTATGAATGGTTATTTAATTATTACATGTATGTTATGATCTCCATGTAAAGCGCTGTGAGCCCGGTTCCTTGCTGGGTATACAGCGCTATATAAATTATCAATTATTATTATTGTTATACAATCGGTTTATGGTTCCAGAATCGATTGGTGATCATTAGTCATTAATTGTAAGTGTAAACATATCTATTCGAAACTACATTTCAGCTCAACCAAACTTGGCTTTTGTTAATGATTTACATTTTGAACAGTTTTAAAAGCAAATAGACATTTATTTAACCAGAGTGCTGCCAAAATAAGAAAGATTAATGAAGAATGTTATGTTTTAATGACGAATGGACTGCTAAATACGGGTGTACCAGTGTTGGAGCAAAGCAGTCTTATTTGATGTGCCTTGACAGTGTGAGCGTCTGTAAGGAGTACAACTTAAAAAGAAACCATCGAACAAAACATTTGGATTTCGGGCACAATTTAAAGAAAGAAGAAATGCCAGGAGCAGGGCCAGACTTAGCCTTTGATCCACTCCGTGCAAAAGTGAAAAATTGCGCCCCTATGTAATTACAAGTTAAATATACTTTAAAAATTGGATATGAATATGGCTTTTTATTATGTTTTAGTGAACACCCAAAACAAATCAGTAAGTAACACAAATACTTGTAATTAGATTTTACCTTATAAAAAAAAAGGCTCCATTAAAAAAAAACAGCAGTTAACATGAGTTTGTACTCAGACGCAGTGGCGTAGCTAGGGGGTGCAGGGGGGGACATATGTCCCCGGGCGCCACGTTAGGGGGCGCCAAAATGAGTATTAAAATTAATTATTTACATTTATTTTGATGTAAACTAATAAATTTCAAATATGTTTGCAAGATTGAATTTTGGAGCTCCACAAATATCTTCGTTACAAACCATTTGGCAAGCATGATTTTGGCGCCCCCATTGAGCATTAAGGGGCGCCATGTGGATTTTTAAACTAAAAAAGTAACCATTAAAGAATCATTGTTAGGTTTTGTTCAGATACATTCCAAAGACGCAGCAAGCCTTGAAAGGGTTATCGTAGAGAAACTTGAATATGATAACATACCTCTAGCCGACTGTCGGTCACAATAGCATAACAATGATGATGTAATGACTGGGCATATATCCGGTCTTCAACAGCGAATATGTGCCAGAAATCACAGAACATTGTTTGCAAACTGTGACAACCACAGCTTAAACTCAGATAAACATAGGGTTGCCAGATGTCCGGCAGAAGGAGGACATGTCCTCCTTTTTAGCTCAATGTTCTCCGTCCGGCAGGCAAAGCTAAAATCGTTTAAAATCTCCGGCTATCTTACATTTTATATTATAATTTTTAAGTATCGTTGTTAAAACTATTACATCGTATGTTTATTTTAAATAAAAAAGATTATGGCTAATTTCAAAACTTAGAAATCTAGACAAGGACGAAAAATCTAGTTCTAGCTTAAAATATATCGCAGTCATTGAAATGAAATGGAAGAAACTCCAGTATTGGAGGTTATGATCCGTCTTCACACAACCTTGTAAGTTTTGAAAAATAGATTGGAGGAGACATTTTGAAAACTCTTGATGAATTTCAATGCTTTAATTGGATGTACTTAGATAATATCATAGAATGTAAATTTGATGACCTTTTGGCATGTATATTGTATTTGAACGAGAAGGGTATTGTAGATGATTTGCAATTGTTTGACCAATACAGCAATCTAAATCATTTGTACAAGACAAAAATGAACAGTTTTTTAAGACTCTTGCATGGAGAGTGGCAGCTATTACAATAAAATTGTACTGACTTTAAGTTTAATCCGGGACGACTCAAATGAAATATTTAAAATGTCCTCCTTTGTTGTCCTCCTTATTGTCTTATTATGCCCTCCTTTTGGTGTCCACGTATCTGGCAACCCTAGCTAAACAGGATCCTGCTGTTATCACGTTTTTTGGAACAGTTGAACGTATATATTTGTTTTTATATCGTTCAACAACTCCTTGGGAAGAATTAAAAAGAATTGTGCCATTCACAGTGAAGAGGGAGTCTAAAACATGCTGGAGGGCACGGCCAGAAGCTGTTAAAGCTATTTATGAAGGGCTATATGAACTAGTAGGGCTGTTGGAAAAATTATCAGAAGATGCATCTTGACGCCTGACAACAGAAGTGATGCAGAAACTTTACTGGCAGGTATATTAAACTTAAACTTCCTAGTTCTTATACATTTCTGGAACATCATAATCATACTTGGGAAAATTGATCGTGTCCAGAAACGGTTGCAGGATACTACTATGAATTTCAAGGAGGCAGCATCTGATATTTAATCGCTGGTGCAAGAACTTGTCAACAGTCGTGATTATTTTAGCCTAGTTGCGATAGACAATGGAAAAACAAGATGCACAACTTGGGGAATCGAGGTTGACAGAAGGATTACACGACATCGGAGGATGCCTGGAGAATTAGCAAGAGATACATGACTTTCGGCAGAAGAAGAAATTGCACGTGTTTTGAACTGCGTAATTGATAGACTCCAACAGGAGATATCAATATGGTTTTTGTCTAAAAATCTTAAACACCAAATTTTGATTTTTAATAAACGTCAAAACTCTTCTCGCTGAGACAAATGTCGATACACTTCGTCAAAATTGCTCAGATTTTGGAAATTTCTACGACGCTGGCGTCAATGGCCACGAATTGTGCACAGATATCGGAGACTACAAAATACTGTTCAGTTCCCGGACTGAAGTTCTACCGGAAACTTATTTGGAGCTTCTTGATTTTATTGTTTCATATGGAAATGACGTATTTCCAAATCTGTGCATTCCACTGCAAATACTTCTAACAATTGCTGTTTCAATTTCAAGCTGTGAGCGGTCCTTCAGCAAACTGAAGCTTATTTTGTCTTATTTACATGCTTCAATGGGACAAGATCGTCTTTGTGATCTTGCACTCCTTAGCATCGAAAGAGAAACACTTGAGAATATTAATTTTGACAATGTGATTGACGAGTTTGCGACTGTCAAATCAAGGAGAATCAATTTGTTTTAGACTATGTCTATTCCAGTCATGTATAATTAGTAGAGTCTATATTTTTCTTCAAATAAATAGTTTACAATCGCATAGAGAATTATTAGTCTGTATTTCTACTTCATTAAAATACCAGATACTTCGAAAAAGAACCATAAAATTTCAAAAAATTTCTTGGGGGCTCAGTGAGCCCCCAAAATCTGTCGGTCCGAGAAGGGGCGCAGAATTTGCGTCATGTCCCCGGGCGCAGATGACCCTAGCTACGCCACTGCTCAGACGTTTTTTTTAAATGAACCTTTAGTTCAGAGACTTCTCTAATTAATTAAAAAAATATTTAAGCAATTACTGAGTTCATACTCAACTGCTAATATTGCGAGGTTAGATAATCTTGTTTAAGACGATGTTTCAAAAAATAGTTCTTGATTATTTTTAGTTTTGAATAATTACTTTCCCCGGAGCGGAAGTTACTAAAATTCCCAGACCAACGCTCAAGTTTGGAGAATATTTCCTTTTTGTTATAAATTTCAAAACTTCCAAAGGTTATAAAAATCATTTCAATAGAGAATACTCCCCTGATATTTCACTAGAAATTGTATAACCCAATTGTATATTCTCCATCTGTGAAAAGGCTTTCCAAATCTTTGCAATTTTCAAAAATCACAGAAGAACTAACATGTTTTAGTTCATATTTATTATAAAAAAAACAACAAAAGTAACTGTTGTGATGTTGCAGCTGAGAAAATCTTTGTTCTAAAAACTTGGTTGCAATGTCAACAAGGTTGTAAAAGAATTCAAATGAGTATCTTTTCTGTGCATCCATTGTGGGCTCGACCTGACTTTCATCAAATTGACTTTTTTGATGACGAACTCGATGTCCCTGTATTGAGTCAATTTTTTTATATACCATAATCTATCTCGAATGCCGTTTGCCGGCGTCAACAAGGCTGACATTGATCTCAGATTCTTTTTAAAAAATTATATTGAAACTTCTCAAAAGTGTTATTACCAATGCAATACCATTATTTTTTTCCCAGCATGAGTTTACTAATGAGATTGACACGAGTTAATATCTCATGCCATATCACGACAGAAAAATACGAAATTTGAATCATTGTGATTATCAGTGGCGTCACTAGGGGGGGCGGGGGGGGCGGGCCGCCCCGGGTGACACCCATCAGGGGGTGACACCCGAGCCTAAAATTTTACTGTGTACGATTGTATATCAGAAAACAAAAGATGACAAATTTTTAAATCTAGAAAGAAATTAAGAAATACAATGAAATACGTTAAACGCGAAAATTCTTATTAAAAAATATCAGTTAACTTGCAATAATAAAACAGTCCCAACACACGAACAACATTAAAACAAATTAGGAAGAAAAGAAAAGAAATAGTCGCAGCAGAGAGATCTTTAAAAAAGGCTGGAATGAAAGAGGCAGTGTCTTCTGTTTTAAAAGATATAAAGCCATTTGGGCTTGGACACACCGACAGCATGAACGAATCCCACCTCACGACTCCCTCCACCACAGTGGGGTAGGGGGAATACGATTTTTTATCACAAAGAAAAAAAATCAAAAGATTGGTTTTCTTTGTTGATGTTTTTCTTGAGGAAAACTATGATTTCAATTTCTTTGAGTTAATATTTTGTATATATATATTTATTAAAGGCGTGAAAGCATAGATATGCATGTTTATATACAGGTAGTCCTCCGGTTACGACGGTCCCATCCCGACTTACGCTGTTTAGTGCTTAAGAACGCGCCCCCGTAAAGAAAAGTATTACGCGTTATTCCGTATTAAAAAAAAACAAATCACGAGGTAACGAATTCTTTTCTCTATTTGAAATAACAAAAATTATTGAAAAATATGTATGATTATTATTTCAACCAACTTTCGTTTGCGAATTTTTCAAATGGCGAAGTTTTCAATCAAGTCAATAAAGCTGAGAAAGCTTACACGTTCCTTTTCAATGCTCATTTGAGAGAGCATATTCAGCCTTTTTCGTCCCATGCAAATTCTAACTCATTATATATTCTTTTTCAACTATGAAAAGGATCGCTCTCAGCTGCTGTTTGATGTCATCATTGAAAGATAGATGCGAAGTGCGATGTGTACATTTGTAAAGGACTGTGTGAAATATAGCTCATTCAAAAGCAGCAACGTTTTTAGCTCTGTGCAAGTTTTTTGAGTTTCGCTTTGCGCAAATTCCTTTTCCTTACCCTGAGCCTGGACAATAACTTTTTTAAGAGTTCTGAAAATTGGACTAATTCTGAAGGTAAGCAGTCTTCAAAATCACTCATGAACCTACATGTGGAAGAAAATCAGAAGCCCCGAGCCTAGTGCTCTTTATGGGTCTTCCCGGAGACCCCCTTAGCATTGGCCACCAAAGGGACGTAACAGCTGAGGACCCCAAAAAAGCGGTCGCTTCTGAAGCGGCCACCTGGGCATCCAGGAAATACAGTCGAAGATGCCTCCCACTAAGTTGCCCTCACAAGGAGGTGGTGGAATTTCCTACTACGACCCGCTACCACTTTGGCGCCATCCCGGCAAAGCACACGGGTCTCCATGGTTAGGACCGCCGCAGACCGGGGGATCATCAAAGACCTACCTAGGGTGCAACCCCCACTGGAAGGTTTCCTCAGAGCTGGCGTCCAATGCGTTCTTCGCGGCACTTTTTGCTAATCCGTACTGGCACTCCTGGCCCTAAACCGGCACCGCTCGATGGCGTTGCTAGTAAATTGAGGGGGACGATACGGTTGCTTCGGATTTACCCGACCCCTTCTTCGAAATCACTTGAATGTTCTTCCATTAACTTGGCTGCTGCCCATCGGGTGGCGAAAGTGCTGAGCTCAGTTAGGTTTGTAAGAAACCCAAATTTCTCATGGATGTATTTATATGCACCTAACCAATGTTGTAGGGTTTAAGAAAGTTTGTCAATGATTACCAGAAATACCTCAATCTTGAAATTTTTTTCTCCAGGAGAATACTGTTTTGTTGATGTCCCTTTATCAAACTGACGCTTTCTTTTTTGTTTGATAGTATTGAAGATTGTTTACACTGTTTTTACCACGGACTTTTCCTTTCCTTTGTCTTCATAGGAATAAAATTAAGAATGCTATTTTTTAACAAACTCAATGAGAGACTTCCTTTCTAAAATTGTTTCCCAAATTTCAAGTAAAATAGCGACTTCCAGTTGTTCAATTTTCCTTTAGAAATCCTTCTTCTTCAAGTCGGCAGTCACGTGGCTGATTTTCATTCGTTGCTAATTCTTCTAGTGCTGCGATATTCTCATGGTATGAGCTATTAACAGACCTTACAGCATAATGTCAGGCTGACCATCTTGTGTCAGACAAGGCTTTGTTAGCATGTATCAATTTCATATGTTTTTGAAGTACCTGTCAACGATGAGTAGATGCAACAAGTCGGGTATAAAGATTTTGCAGAAGACAAAAAAATCTGACCGCAGTAGGACAACCTGCTGCTCTTTTCCCAACCAAATTAAAGGAATGAGCTGTGCACGTCACATAATGAGCTACAATGCACTTCTCACGAAGAATAGCCTGGTTTCCGTTATACTTCCTACTCATTTTGCAGCATTGCCGTATGACTGTCCAAGGCATTTTCAGGGATTCGTACAAACATAATGGCCTGCATCTTTATTATACACTATAATTCATAAAAAGTTTGGGGGCCCTTAAATTATTGGGGGCTTTAGCCCGTTCAGCACCCTCCCCTTTTAATCCGCCATAGGGGATGGGGCGGGGGTCCACGCATCTGTGACGATGTGGTACGAGGAGGGGGTGTTTAAGAAATGTGACGTCACATCAAAAAAACGCGAAACTTTAAATAAAAGTTCCACTTAAATATTTGATTGTTTACAATTTATTTAATTACATTTTCAATGACTTCACGCGTGTTACGATATTACAGTGCAGACTAACCCTAAATACATATTTAAATGACAAAAAATAATTTGCAACATGCTAATTTTTATTGAGAAAATACGGCTTGGGGGAGGGGTGTCAAAGCCTTTGTGACGTCATATCGTAATAAAGGGGTGGGGTCTAAGTTTTTGTGACAAAGTATGACGCTGGGGGAGGGTGGGGTAAAAATCGGCAACCTCGCGTGACGTCATTTATGGACGGCCCCTTCAGTCGTGAAGGGGTGACACCATGAGCTACCGCCCCGGGTGACACCAACCCTAGTGACGCCTCTGGTGATTATGTAAGTGGTCCAGGTGCTTCATCTCTTATTGAACAATCTATATCTTTGTTCTCGTAAATGCTAAGAAATGCGTCATATATTTTGACCGATTTTATTCCTCAACGACTTTCCCACCTGGTGTCACGGCGAGATTTTAATGTTAATTCTTGAACGTTCTTCAAAAGAATGGGTCATCTGAAAGTGGATGAAGAAAAAAATAAGTATCATTTTTAGACAATATCAAAGAAGTTGGAGGTCTATTGGGTAAGTCGTGAGGGCATGACACCATGAGCTACCGCATTGAGTGACAAAAACCCTAGTGTCACCTCTGATTATGTTCATATAAATTTTCTTTGCTATCCTTAAAAGCAGTTATCGTATGATTTGACGATCGAAAATACCCGTTGAAAAAAAAAGCGTCCAATGATCATTATCATTATGATGGGTTTCTGCATTTTAACATCTTTGATAAGTATCATCTATTGCTTGCCAAGTTTAAATCCAAGACTCAATTCAAGACAGGACTTTTGGATTTAAAATGTTTGTGTGTGTGGGTTGCTTAATGGTTTTTTTTAGGATTTGTACTATATCCTGCCAATCTCCTTAACAATCGTCTCCTAACAAAGATTTAGCAATTGCAAAATTTCTCAGTAGAGGCAAAAAAAAACAACAGAATATTTAGCCAGGGAATACACCAAGTAAATCAAAGTTAAACCCTTTTGTACTGTGCGCCGGTCCAAGTCTTAACATTAGGGGCAGTGTTTAAAAATGAGCTATGATTTTAAGCCCTCTTAATTTATCCAAGTTAATTAAGATATTTACGCTCGAAGTTACCCAGTGTAATATAATATTTCAATAAATAATATTCCTTACAACTGTCAAAATAATTCCAGCTGCGAGAGAAGCTTCTCTAAAATGTAGTTAATTTAAAAAGTAATTACGATCAATAATGCTGTTTTGGCTATTGAGGTGGCATGGCTGACAATGTTGACCCATCTAAGATTGTGACATGAGGAAAAGCGGAAAACTTTAATTTTAATAAAGAAAGGAACGCTCTTCTTTTTATTATAGTGTCTTTATTATTAATTTCTAATAAAAATGTTCTTTTTTTTCAATAGCATCAACATATTTTTTCAAGGCGAAAAACGTGGGTTCTGCCACGGTTGGCACATAATTGACGTCACGCACTTAAAAAAGGGGGTGGGGAGGGGTTTGACCATTTGTGTCGAAGTGTGAGGACGGGGAGGGAGGGGGTGTTTAAGAAATGTGACGTCACGTCAAAACGCACAACTTTAAATAAAAGTTTCACTTAAATAGTTGATTGCTTACGATTTATTTAATGATCTTTCACGTTGCTTCACGCTTGTTACGATATTAGAGTGCAGCCTTTAATACACTAAATACATACTGAAAGGACATAAAAGTTATTTGAAACATGCTCATTTTCAAATAGAAAAATGGTTTTTATGGGGGGGGGGCAAAGCTTTGTGACGTCATATTGGAGGGGGGTCTAACTATTTTGACGACGTGTGTCGGGGGGGGGAAGGGGGTGTGAGAGAAGTGTTGTATTGTATTGCCATTGTATGAGCGTGCGAGTTGACTAACTAGTATGAAACACGTGGTTTGTTATGTGAACTGTAAGCATGCGATGTCGTGGACTGGGATAATGGCTGACTGCATATAGACGGTGCAAGAGGTAACCGAGGAGGTTGATTGAAGTGGATTGTATAGAGTGATTAAAGACAGTTGTTAAACAGAACACAGTGTGTTAGTCTTGTTACTTGACCATCCATAAATAACTATTACATGGTGTAAAATCGGCCAAAATCGAGTGACGTCATTTATGGACGGCCCCATACCCACGCTATGCCGCTGCGTTCTTATCGAGTTTTAAGGAATTATATTTAGATTTAATATCAGTCCAATTACCTGCTTCTTGCAATTTTTATCAGTTTATTTGATAAAAATAGCCATTTAAAAAAATGTCAAATAAGTAAAGATGCAGAAGTGCTGTCAATTAATTAAGCAGATTGTAATTGTAACATACTCATTCTACAGTCTTGGCTATAAATATAAGAAGCAACATTTCTTTTACTTGTTCGTAAAGTAAAGACTGGATGGCGAAGTCAATAGACTATCGATAAAAAGTCCTCCGCTGACCTGGAGAGGAGATGGGCGCCGCCAAGGTCTACCAAGCCCCGAGAAAGTTCTAATGGAAACATTAGAACCCCTACGACCACAGGTTATGGGACACACACACACACACACACACACACACACACACACACACACATACACACACACAAACAACAACAAAACAATTAATTCTTATTTTTGAACTTAATTTCTTTAAAATGTATTTAGATCTACTATTATTGTCACGATAATTTTATAATTATTTATTCATTTATTTGTAAAAAAATAATTTTGTTTAGAATTCGTCATATACAAATACTTGCTGGATATATTTTACAACTTCTAGACTATAGATAAATAATATATAGGTATATATTTGTTCATAATTAATTCTTGATTTTAATATATTAAAAATAGTTATAAAATATCTTTTAAGTGAAGAATAGTCTTTAAAATTGTTCTCATTTTTATTTAAATATTTTATTACAATAAATCTAATTTTTACAATCTATGAGAAAGAAAAAATACGTTTAATTCTTCTAAAAAATATTAAAATTTTAAAAAAAGCTATATAAGATTACAGACTTGCTTAGAAAAGAAAGCGCACTAAAACGTTGTTGTTTTTTTTTACATTATTTTTGTTACACCGATATCAAATGTGTTCAAACTCTATGATAAAAATGAAATGATAAAGCAGTAAATAAATGTCAAGTTTTATACTTCGTGTAACTTGATACCAAAATAATAAATAAATGCAGTCGCGTAGCGAGGGTGGGCAGGGGGCGACTGCCCCAGGCGGCACTTTGCCAGGGGCGGCAAATTCCTAGTAGTGTTTATATATAATTTCTAACAATTAAAATTTTATAAGAAAGTGGAGCTTTTAATCGAAATAAAGTAACAGCAAAATAAGAAATTAATAAAAGAAATAAAGGAAATATCATCAAGCATATGAACGTATCAACTGCCAGAACTTCTTAAATTCTTCTGATACTAATGCTACTGTTCTGAAAAACCAGAGCCTGATGTGGTATCAACTTAATTGGTTCTTAAAATTTAACAGCTTTTCCTGTAGTAAAAGCACATCTAAAAGCCCTATCAATTTGAAACATGAGCCAAGCGAATTCTCGGAGCGGCACATTGTTGGGGGGGGGGCGGTGAGGGGGGGGCAAATTTCTCTATGTCAATTAGCTTCTAAAAATAAAAAACGTTATTATAAAGTTTAACAAAATAAAATAAAAAAACAAGATACGTCTTTATTTTTAAAGGAAGAAACTATATTAAAATACGTAGACGTTTCTAATGCCAAAATTTCAAACTCCTATTCTTTTATTAATATAAAGACTTCTAAAACTAATGCCACTGAGCTGAAAAACATTGTGGCTGAAGTAGTGTACCAACATGAAAATTATGTGCTGGTACATTTAATCGATTTTAACTTAGGTAAACTACTGCAACAAAGTTGTTGGCGTAGTTATTTGGTCTTTTCTTTCTAAGCAAAATTATTTTAATGTTAATGTCTTTATTTTGTGGAATACAAAAGAATGATGAATAAAATGTCTTATCTAATGGAATTAAAACTTGACACACACAAACACAAAAGTAGCCTGTCATGAACAAGTACTCAACATTACCATTTTTTTTTCAATTTGAAAGAATCATAGATTGGATAAAAAGACTAAAACTATTAAAAAAGAACAAAACAAAGTTGCAAGATGTTCTTACCAAATTTGTAAAATGATTTTAAATAAATGATGATCTTAAAATAATGGACTGCAGAGGCCCAACGTGTGTTAATATTTCTTCATGGCTGAAAAGTATGTAGGAGTTCAAGAACAACGCAAAAAGTTAAATGTCAATATCAAATCTCGCACAAAAAGTTCATATGTTTACATGATACGCCTACTGAAACGAACTCTCTAACTCTTAACTGTTTTAGTACACTAGAACGTTGATACGCCTACTGAAACGAACTCTCTAACTCTAACTGTTTTAGTACACTAGAACGTTGTTGTTACGTATTCCTTTCCATGTCCATACTTCGTTTGGAATATCAAATTGCTTCTACCAGCAATGCATTGTCATTAAACAGAATTCAGGATACACAATAGTGAATATACCATGGAGCTCACTTTTGTGAGACCTGTACTAGAATATGCATCTTCTGTATGGGACCCATCCACCAAAGAAAACACTGATAAACTAGAACAAATCCAAAAAAGAGCTGCCAGATTCATTACTGATTACTGGAGAATATTCAAAACTGACCAGAATAACACCATTAACGCCGAGAATAACAGGGTTCTATGTGACCTTTTTGTCGAACGGAGATATTCGCGTTTGAAAATTTGATGTTTGGGTACGACAAACTATACATGTTTTTGTCAAAATTGTTATTGCATTCTGTTTTTTCAATACAAGATATTACCATTTAATGTAATTTTTTTGGTGTTAATTTAGATTTTATATTAATTTTTTTAATTTTCAATAGAACCTTTTAATTCTGAAAATGCGATTTCAATTAATTATAACAAGGTTCTATTCTTTTTTACGCTATAATTTTATTAGTTTATATAAAGAAATGTACGTATTCTTAATTATGAGCTCTAATACTGATAAAGACAACAAAAATAACAACAAAGGATTATATTTAATTAAAGACAGACAATATTTGTGTATATTTTTCAATGTATTTTTATTTATTTATTTAGACTAACATCAAAACTGTAACTTTTATTGTAAAAATAAATGATTTTACACACAGCAAAAACTGTTTTTTGACTTTCTACATTATGACATATTACACGCGGCTGGATAGCGAATTCAGTAGTGCGCTTGCCTCACAAAGGTGAGGAGCGTGGGATCGAGCCCACGCAAAGCCACAATATAAATGATACGCTAAGACCCCTGGAAGGGAATTGGGACACCCACCAGGTATAAACAAGCCCCGAGTAAGCTCTAATGATAATGGTTATGGGACTTACTTTATTTCACTGTAAAGAGAAAAATGCTATAATTTGTATGTTACTTAAGTATGTTACTGTATGCCTGTCTATATTTCTGGTTTCAGTTTCACATTTAAACTTGCAAATTTTTTAGTCTCTTAGATGCTCTTAGAATTTTCTTTTCACGTTCCTTGTTCCTTATATTTATGTAAGCCTGACCAGCTTCAGACAATTTTGTCCTTTCATTGCGTTTCCAATTGTCAAGATTGCTGTGTCTCTCCCTTTTCAGCTTCTTTCTGCCATTGACTGTTAGATGCTCCTATTGTTTCTAAATTACTTTGAACTATCAAAGGTGCGCTGGCCTCTCTTGAACATGTCTCAGGAGTTTGACTTCAGTTTTTGATGTTCTGCCCAGTCTGAGTTTCACTCTCATTGAATGTATGCAATGCTGGCAGCAGAAGGTGTTAGTGAGACTGACAATGAGAGGATGGAGGAATGCTGGAACGAAAATGAAGTGGAGTTAAAACTAAAGACTATAATTATAATTAAAAAGGCTTACCAGTGGCGTAGCTAGGGGGGGCAGTGGGGGCGGTCCGCCCCGGGCAGCACTCATTTAGGGGCGGCATTTGTGGGCATTTGAAAAGTACAATCATTTCCAACAACCGCCCTTTTTCTTTTGAAAGGGGAAAACCAAGGTGAAACAAAAATATTCGTTAATTTCGAGTCTTAATAACGGATTCGCACAACTTTTGTTTGATTACACAGTGGATATTATAACTAACGCAAAACCGTTCAAAAATTTTTAATCGCTCAAAAAAGTATCCATTTGTTTGGAAAACTAAGCGGTTTAAGTCACAGATGACGCTTTTATAAGAAAACTACCCAAAAACACATTACCGCTGGGCCGAATAATATGTGCCATTAATATAATAATGGGAACCCCGTCATTTTTTAAATGAATGCAAAGCCATTGCATGGAACAAAGAGATGTGCTAATACAAAATGCTGTTATATGAGCCAAACAATTTGTGAAGAGATGGAGATATCAACTGAACGCCTAGTTAGAAGGAGAAAAAATATGAGTAGGGAAAATTCAGAAGACGTGGTTCTATCTTTAGAACAAGAAGTACAACGAGAAATGTTTTTATCGATGGCTGGAATTATAAAAGAAAAGAAAATAACGCTTTGATGCGTTGCATGTCCTTGCAAGAAAATATTCGTATATAATACCATGTAACCTACCAAATGAAGCATTTGAACATCAAATATTTTACTTTATTGACATTGACAGTTCAATATGGACAGAAAAAGGATCCAGGTTTTTATGGCTGTACCTACACTACTACAAGAAGAGGCATTATGTTAGAAAAAACGGGGGAAAAGGTCCCTTGATCTATTAAAATTTATTCAACTGTATAGATTGGAAAATTCTGTACCCAACATTGTAATTTTGCTATGAATTTTTTCAACTATTGCTATCAGTGTCGCTAGTTGTGAAAGGAGCTTCTCCAAACTGAAGTTGATAAAAAAATTATCTTCCTTCCACAATGAGCGATTAAAGACAACAAAATCTTGCAATACTGTCCTTAGAACAAGATATTACAAATAATTTTAATTTTGATAGCATAATACATGATTTTTCTATTATGAAAGTTAGGAAAGTAAATGTATAAATATGTTTACATACAAATGTACAGAGGCGTAACTGGGTTTTTTCACGCCCTTGCCTAATTTATTTTTGGCGCATTTTAATTAAATAAAAATTTAAAAATTAGAGATTTAGCGGCACCCTTTTGAACTGGCACAGAACGGCGCCCTTGGTAACTGCCCCAATGCCAAGCCGTTGTTACGCCACAGCTAATGTATACAATTTCTTTGTTTGTAAAAAAAAATCATATATTTATAAATACAAAATAAAAGAATAGTATTTAGTAATGTTTTTTTTTAAATGTCAATTTGGAATATGTTTTGTCTCATTGGAGGGGGGGGTGCGACCTCAGTAACTTTCTTGTGGCCTTTAAAAAAAAGTATCTTGTATTTTTATAAATGTGTATTTATAGGTATATAATCTTATGCGCCTCTTTTTATTACTCTTACATAAATATGGCATACAATGGTAAACATTTCCCCAACCTTTACTTCGTTTCAATTACAATTATTTATTAATGTTTATTAATTTTTAAAAACCATAATATAATCGACTAAGTGGCCGTCCATAAATGAAGCACCCTATTTTGGCTGATACTGCACTCTCACGACTCTCACCCCCTCGTCACGCGTCGTCACAACAACTTATACCCCTTCTTCAATAAGACGTCACAAAGCTTTGACCAATAAAAGCCGAATTTTCTGTTTGAAAATGAGCATGTTTCAAATTAAAATTTTGCCATATAAGTATGTTTTTAGTGTAACGCTACATTCTAATATCGTAACACACGATTTACATAAATATCATTAAATAAAGTGTCAGTAATCAAATATTTTAGTGGGAATTTATTTAAAGTTGCATGTTTTGACGTGACGTCACATTTCTTAAACAGCCTTCCCCCCTTTTCCTTACACATCTTCACAAACGTATGTGACTCCCCCCCCCCGGTGCGTGACGTCATTTATGGACGTCCCCTAAAAAGGCGGCAAATTGGAGACCGCCCCGGGCGGCAAAAGTTCTAGCTACGCCACTGAGGCTTACCAACTTAAAATTTTAAAAGCTTAACTAAATAAGTGTAATGAAATGATCTTATGTCTTATGGATTATATAAACTAATTTGTTTCAAAATTATTATTTTATTTAGCAGTGTAAAAATTAATACTATTACCTTTTCTTATGTTTCTGCGTTATTCTCTTACTGATAGACTGATAGTGATACAGGCCAAAGACGCGATGAGTATACTATACAGACTATACTACTATACTATAAGTATAAGTAGTCAGTAGTATACTAGTAGTATAACTAATATTACTTATAATTATAACTACACATCTGACCTATTTTGCATTTATAAACTATGTTTAAATAAAAATACTTAAATGTATTCTTCACCTCCTATCTCAGAAGTACCACCACATGGCAATGGATAATTGTGGTCACTGCTATTCGTGCCATATTAACTCGAAAATATACTTGAATCACTACGTCTCCTGGAGACGTCCGCCATTTTTAAACAAACCGTACCATAGCGTGTATACAACCAGACATATGATTGGCTGATTAATAAACTGATTATATTAAACTAATGTTCAAAGCCTTTTTTCATTGGTCAACAGTAGATAAGGCCTTGTTAAAACAACAATGCATATTAGAACTTTGTAATTATCACTTGAAAGGCCTATCTTGTGTTAGAACCTTGTAATTCTGTACTTCCTGAAAAACTGGCTCATTATACAGCTTTCAGATTTTGTGCTATGATATATTGAAATATGGACAATATCACAGGGGAAATAACTCAATTTTTTCAAAAATTGGACTTAGAACCTTGTTATTCTAGGTAAATCATTAAACCTTGAAACACTAGAGGATAGAAGAACCAAGAGTAAAGTAGTAATCATACATAAAGCAATTAACTCTAATTTAGAAATACAACACAAAGATAACTTAATACAACCCTCAGATAGACATAAGGATAAAAACACATTTCTTATTCCGTATGCAAGAACAAACTCATACAAATTTTCGTTCTTTCCATCCGGAATTCGGGCGTGGAATGGGTTGCCTGAAGAAACCAGGAAAGCCAACACTTTATCAACATTTAAAACTCTAATAAGAATGCAGGACTAAACACAAACCATAGATAAGCGTAGGACGCAATAATCTTCTGTATAGAAGGAGCGTCTGAAACAGATAAGATAAGATAAGATGCAGACAAAAAGCTCAACACACGAACAGACGCAGGAACTTTGATAGTCACAATGAAATCTTTTTATTTTCTAATTTATAATTTATATTAAAGATGCCCGAAATTATTTACAAACGTATAGTGTTCAAAAATGCTTAACAGAGGCTTCTCACAGAGAAGCCAATGTATTACTAAAGGGTGCTTTGACTTTGACAGTTAAAATTTTATGTGGAAAGTTTTATTCTTCATAATAATAACATGATATTACTGTAGAAATTCATGTGAGTTTTTGGCAATTATATCGAAATTAGAAAACAGATAAGATTTTCGTACACCAGCTAATATACTGGACTTTGAAATTTTGCCTTCAAATTAGAGTATACAAAATATCCCACGTGTCAACTGTCATTGTCAAATAAGGAATATTTGAACCACACGGGTATAATGAATTCAAGACCAGTTAATTCATTCAATTAAAAAAATATATATTTAGGCTAGTGGTTACCCTGCCTAAAATAATATCATTAATTCGAACAATGTCTTAAATAATGCATTGTGTTCAAATAGATTCTCTAAAATTAAGTTAATAAAAAATTAATTAAGAGCAATAATGAATACACCAAGATTATCTAATCAATATTTATTTTGGCTATTGAGCATGGTATGGCTGAAAACATTGATACGTGAAAGATTGTGCAATGAGGAAAAACATAAAACTTCAATTTTATTCAAGAAATGAAGCTTTTCTCTTGATCTATAACACAAAAATGTATTGTGTCATTATTTTTATTTTCTAATATAGACTACCTGGTATCTTTACTTTAGGGGCCGTTCATAGATGACGTCACGCGATTTTGGTCCATTTTTACCCCCCCCCCACCCCCTCGTCACACTTCGTCACAAAAACTTAGACCTCCCCTCCAATATGACGTCAAAAAGATGTGACCCCTCCCCCTAAAAGCAGTATTTTCTATTTGAAAATGAGCATGTTTAAAATCAATTTATTGTCATTTTAGTATGTATTTAGTGTAAGACTGCACTGTAGTATCGTAACACGCGTGAATCCATGTAAAACGTCATAAAAAATTGTAAGAAATCGAATATTTAAGTGGAACTTTGATTTAAAGTTGCCTGTTTTCACGTCACGTCACAATTCTTAACCCCCCCCCCACCCCCTCGTCACACATTGTCAAAAATGTGCGTGACGTCATTTATGGACGGACCTTATAGCATTAACATATTTTTCGGGGGGGGGGAATTTGGGTTCTTCCCCGAGCGGCACATACCCACGCTACGCCGCTGAATAAATGTAAAGGTTTATACTACTTGTTACTTGATACCACCATAATAAATAAATAAGTGACCATCGCTCACAAGAGAATTGAATAACGTAATGGACGGAATCAAATTGTCAAGGAATTCTCACATTTACTTTTCAAAAACATCAGATCAAATCAACTTTGTATGTTATCTCGTCTATAAATTCGAAAGTCAAAGAATTACAATTAAAAAATAAACTGAAATAAAGTCCCAATAAATAAGTCCCATCACCGGTGGTCGTAGGGAGTCCTAATGTTTCAATTAGAACTTACTAGGGGCTTGATACACCTTCTGGGGTCTGGGGCGCCCCATCTCCCTTCCAGGTCAGCGTGAGCATTCATCATTTTTATTGTGGCTTTAACCTGGTCTAGATCCCACGCCCCTCAGCTTGTGAGGCGAGCCACGCCCCACAGCTTGTGAGGCGAGCCACGCCCCTCACCTTGTGAGGCGAACCACGCCCCTCAGCTTGTGAGACGAGCGCACTATTGACTCCACTATCCAGCGTGTACTTAATTACACGGCAGTTGTATAAGTTTCTATCAGAACTCTGGGGCCGATTTAACTTTTGCTTAAAACCAAGCGAAACTCTCTTGACACAGTAATTTGATGTCCATGGGTTTCCACGAATTTGTATTAATAATATAATAGCTGACAAAGTGCTTTTTAAATCCTTTATAGTAACTTGTGGTGTCTGTTTGAGCCCTCGATTGCCGAAAAAACTTTGGATCGATTTTTAACCAACTTCCTCGTATACTAACGAGCTGAAATTTTGCTGGCAGACTCGTGCGGATGATAAAAAATGATGTCTCAAAATTTCAGATAAATCGAATATACCGTAATAAAATTAATGAATTTTTAGATTATCTTTATTTATCTCTATGAAACATGTTAATTTTTGTGCTTGAGTGTCGCGGTGCGTATTATATTGAACAACCTTTCCTATCGCGCAATAAGGTGCGTATTTTATTGACAATATTTTAAAAAATATATTCCCGATCGGTGCGCATTATATTAAACATGTTTTACGACACATAACTACAATTTTGTATTTTTGGATTGTCTTGCGCTGCTTATTATAATGAACATTCTTTTAGTTATGTCTCGTATTGTACTCGTACATTAAGGATTTATAGTCAAAAACTTGTTTTTTTACGAGTTTTTTTTAATTTCACAATTTTTTTAAAAATACGGAACAGTTTGTAACGTTATTAGTTTAACAATTTCCAGCAAAAAAAAAGGGGGGGGGTATTTAAAATTTTGGTAATATTTGCATGACGTCATTTATCAATGGATTGAAAGAGTGAGTAGGGGAGATCAGAAGCTTATTTTCAATTTCTTAGTGAATACAGAGTTATGGCGCTTCAACCAGATACTATGTGTTGGTAATAAATAGAGGTAAAAAAAGATTTTTAAAAACCACGTTTTTATAAGCGGACTAAAAAGAAGAAACTAATTAAAAACTTATAAGTTCAAGTACTTTCATTTAATATGACTAAAAACGTTGGGCGGGCGCTTATCAGGTTTTACATATGCAGTTCACTCATACTCTCACTTATAGATATATATTTTTGCCTTCTTAATTATAAATCTTTAATTTTTATACCAAACACCCGCCCCACGTTTTTAGTCATATTATATGAAAGTACTTGAACTTATTACAGTGGCGTAGCTAGGGGGGGCGGTGGGGGCGGTCCGCCCCGGGCGGCACTCATTTAGGGGCGGCATTTGTGGGCATTTGAAAAGTACAACCAATACCGACAACCGCCTTTTTTCTTTTGAAGGGGGAAAACCAAGGTGAAACAACATATTCGTAATTTCGAGTCTTAATTAACGGATTCGCACAACATTTGTATGATTACATAGTGGATATGTAAAACCGTTCAAAAAATTTAAATCACTCAAAAAACGTATCCATTTGTTTGGAAAATTAAGCGGTATAAGTCACAGATGACGCTTTTATAAGAAAACTACCAACAACAAAAAAAACAACACAACACGGCCGGGCCGGGCCGAATAATGTGTGCTATTAATATTGCCACGACAGTTTTCGTGGAATTTCGACTTCACAGAATGATGCGCGTACAAGTACTTACATGGCATGGTGGTTCAAATATTGTGTTTAACTTGCAAGTAGTAATTTATATTACCGTTTCAGTTTTCAGTAAATTATTGTAAGGTAAGTTATTAAAAAATTAAATTTATTTTGTATTTATTGCATTAAAATATCACACATAATTTGTGTTTTTCATTATTAATACTGTTATTCATTAAGCAGGTTACGCATATCTAATTAAAGTAATAGTAATAGTAATGTGTAAATTGTAAATAATTTGAATTCATCTATTTGTGGAAAATTATTAAGATTTATGACAAGAATATGTAAATATTCAAATTTCTCTCTTAATAAAAGACACAATAGGCATAATAACTTCGAAAAAGACAAATATTAAACATTAAGCGTCTTGGAAAAATTGAACTCTGAATAAGTAACTAGGAAAACGAGATCAGATGCTGGAATTTTACTCAATTCTATGCAATCTTTTTCTCTTCTATGTTATCTCAATTTATGGGAACCCATCATTTTTTTTAAAATTAATGCAAGCCATTGCATGGAACAAAGAGATGTGCTAATACAAAATGCTGTTATATCAGCCAAACAATTTGTGAAGAGATGGAGATATCAACTGAACGCCTAGTTAGAAGGAAAAAAATATGAGTAGGGGAAATTCAGAAGACGTGGTTCTATCTTTAAAACAAGAAGAACAACGAGAAATATTTTTATCCATGGATGGAATTTTAAAAGAAAAAGAAAATAACGCTTTGATGAGTTGTATTTCCTTGCAAGAAAATATTCGTATATAATACCATGTAACCTACTAAATGAAGCATTTGAACATTAAAAAAATTACTTTATTGACATTGACAGTTCAATATGGAAAGAAAAAAGATCCAGGTTTTTATGGATGTACCTATTCTACAAGAAGAGGCATTATGTTAGAAAAACGGGGGAAAGGCACCTTTGATCTATTAAAATTTATTCAACAGTATAGATTGGAAAATTATGTACCCAACATTGTTATTTTGCTGTGAATTTGTTCAACTATTGCTATCAGTGTCGCTAGTTGTGAAAGGAGCCTCTCCAAACTGAAGTTGATAAAAAATTATCTTCGTTCCACAATTTTTCTATATGAAAGTTAGGAAAGTAAATGTATAAATATGTAAACATACTAATGTACAGAGGCGTAACTGGGTTTTTGACGCCCATGGCTAATTTATGGGCGCCTTTTATTAAAATAAAAATTTAAAAATTAGAGTTTTAGCGGCGCCCTTTTGAACTGGCGCAGGCCGGCGCCCTTGGCAACTGCCCCAATGTCAAGCCGTTGGTTACGCCACTGCTAATGTATACAATTTCTTTGTTTGAAAAAAAAATTATTTATAAATACAACATAAAAGAATAGTAATAGTAATTGGTAATGTTTTTTTGGGGGGTGTAAATTTGGAATATGTTTTGTCTCATGGGAGTGTGGGGGGGGGGACCTGCGAGCTCAGTAACTTTCGTGTTGCCTTTAAAAAAGTATCTTGTATTTTTATAAATGTGTATTCATAGGTATATAATCTTATGTGGCCTCTTTTATTACTGCTTGCATAAATATGGCATGCAATGGTAAACATGTTCCCCACCTTTACTTCGTTTCAGTTACAATTATTTATTCACGCTCATTAATTTTTAAAAACCATAATATAATCGACTAAGTGGCCGTCCATAAATGAGGCACGCTATTTAGGCTGATTCGTCACCCTCTTCCTCCTCGTCACAAAAACTTAGAGTCCTTCTTCAATGTGACGTCACAAAGCCGTATTTTCTGTTTGAAAATGAACATGTTTGAAATTAAATTTTTGCCATTTAAGTATGTTTTTAGTGTAAGGCTGCATTCTAATATCGTAGCACGCGTTTTACATAAACGTCATTAAATAAAGTGTTAGTAAGTGGAAATTTATTTAAAGTTGCACGTTTTGACGTGACGTCACATTTCTTAAACACCTCCGCCCTTCGTCACATATCGTCACAAACCTGTGACTCCCCCCCCCCAGGTGCGTGACGTCATTTATGGACGGCCCCTAAAAAGGGCGGCAAATTGGAGACCACCCCGGGCGGCAAAAGTTCTAGCTACGCTACTGACTTATTAGTTTTAAATTATTTTCTTCTTTTTAGTACACTTATAAAAACGTGGTTTTTTAAAATCTATTTTTTACCTCTATTTATTTTATTCTTTTTAGTCCACTTACAAAAACGTGGTTTTTAAAAAAAAATTTTACCTCTATTTTTTTGTATAAGGATACCTCCGAGATATCTCCGAATAACGCCCGGCTTTATACGGAGATTTCTTTTTTTTAAAAAACAACACAATTTCCGTTCTAATTTAGTATATATGTACCTATCATAGCTTAAAATTTAATTCAAAAAGATTTATGATTTTAAAATTAATTTGGTAAAAGCAAGAGAACAAACAGTGCGCTCGATAAATCGTATTTTTGGTTGCTATATTTGTTGTTTTTCCTATTTTAATTTTAAAAAATTGACAACTAAACCTAACCCAGACCCTAAAACTGAAACTACAACCTTAAAAAAAAAGACTCCATCGAAACTCCACTTCAAACTAAGAGTTCAAGAATCTAATTCCCTAAACGTGAGACCACAGAAGCTCATGAATAGTACGAATTTTTAAAAAATCTTATAACAAATCGGCAAGTAGTGACATGACCAGCTAAAAACATTTGCGTATGACGCTACGAATCATGGGAAATATCTGTCTATAATGCCAACGTTATACGGAGATATCTCCGAATAATCACTTCGTTTTTAAATCCCTTATATTAACTTCACGGCCGTCACTGTCTGTCGTCATCTCATGGGCGGGCGGAAAAACAAAAGTAAAAAATGACCCACTTCCCGTGATGCCATCGAGCTGAAATTTGGCACACGAACCCGTCTCACATAACAATGCATCGTATCAAATTTCAGATCGATCAAACGTACCGTGATTAAATTTATGCATTTTTAGTTTATCCTTATATAACGTATGTAATTCAAATTCACTGTTTGTTATTGTTTTTTTTCTTCACGGGATTGTTCAGTCACGCGTTGACGCGACCCATCGAAGTACCGGCGTGCTTTTGTTTACATTTTACGTGTCACGCTGAGCTCTGTCAAGCGATCGGTGACCAGACTTCACCCCCCCCCCAGGGTTATGAAGCAAAGTTGCGTTAAGACAGATTCAGTCTGTAAATGTTTGTCGCGTTTGAAAATAATCAATACTGTTAGTTATGATGTCTCATATATAAGAGATTTATAGTCAAAAACTTTGTTTTTACGGGTTTGTTTTATTTAAATCCCTTATATTAACTTCACGGCCGTCACTGTCTGTCGTTCTGTCGTCATCTCTCTCTGTCTTGGGCGGGCGGAAAAACAAAAGTAAAAAATGACCCACTTCCCGTGATCCGATCGAGCTGAAATTTGGCACACGGACCCATCTCACCTAACAATGCATCGTATCAAAATTTCAGAACGATCGAACGTACCATAATTAAATTTATGCATTTTTAGTTTATCCTTATATAAAGTATGTAATTCAAATTCACTGTTTGTTATTGTTTTTTTTCACGTGATTGTTCAGTCACGCGTTGACTCGACCCATCGAAGTACCGGCGTGCTTTTGTTTACATTTTACGTGTCACGCTGAGCTCGGTCAAGCGATCGGTGACCAGACTTTCCCCTCTCCCCCCCCCCGGGGTTATGAAGCAAAGTTGAGTTAAGACAGATTCAGTCTGTAAATGTTTGTTGCGTTTGAAAATAATCAATACTGTTTAGTTATGTCCCATATATAAGGGATTTATAGTCAAAAACTTTGTTTTTACGGGTTTGTTTTATTTATATACCAAACACCTTATAAGCGCCCGCCCATCGTTTTAAAAACACGGTGATGTGGTCATGGGGTGAACTCATGGATGTCAACAAAAGCATACGGTACAGATGCTTATATATAGATTTTTGGAATTCTATATTTGCATTTTTTTGTTGTTTTTTGTGTGTGTGTGGTATTCAGTAACAATTAGAAGCACATTTATTATTTTCTAAATTAAAAGTCCACGCAGCATGCCAGATTAGTTGCAATAGTTCATGAATAATATAATTTTGGTATTGAGATCTCCACACTGTCTCTCTCGGTAGTTGATCCATTATGTCACTGGGTTCTGCTTTCAAATTCAAGCTTGACTGGTAGTCATTCAAACACATAGATCAACATAACGCTTTCCACTGACAACCAGGTCAAACATTATTCATTTCCTTGGTTGTTAATATATATCAAGACTTCAGTTTCTCAAATAGAACAAAGGCTGAGCTCCCTTTGTTGCTACTTATGCTTGCTGAGAATCCCAGTCTAATATACTTTTATTAGGTACTCCAAGTAACACTTCGGTATTCAGCCCCACCCCCCACTCATTAAACTTCCTTTCACACATTTTGACATGCCCCGGCTTGCAGATCTTAGTTTAATTCTAGGAAATAAATGTAGAGTTTAGGGTTAAAATACATGCAAATATTCAAATCATCACAACTTTTACAAGGGAGACAGTGTACATTAGGGGTCTACCGATATGCATATTTGCCAATACTGATATTTGTGTGCTGATATAAGTATTTGTTTGGGAAAAAAAACAGCCGTCATATTTGATGACGTCGTTTTCAAATTTATCACTGGTAATTATTTATATTTTTATTTGGGGTAACAATAGCCTAAAGGTCTACACCAGTGGTTCCCAACTTTTTTTTGCGTGGCGACCCCTTTTTATAAAAGCCATGTGACCCGCAACCCCCGTGAAATTTTAATAAGTCATTTTCAATAAAGTTTTTACAAAATAGAGCAAATTTGCATTATAGTGAATATCTTTTTAGTCGACAGATGGCGACCCCCAGAAAACCCGGTTGGGAACCATGGGTCTACACCATTTAGAAGATATCTAGCAGGCCTGCCGAGTTTTAGGGGAAATAATGGGTATTTTTTCTCATTCTTAGTTAAAAATGTATTATATACTGATAAATTATGGTCCTTGCCTGATTCAAGACAAGCCATCAAACTGAAAATAAACTATCAAAATACTTAGTACATGTAATAGTAATTACCAGGCAGTTTTCCTTATCACAGACAATTCCTAATAAGAAATACAAAAATAGAATTGAGAACAAATGAAACAAGACAAATTAAAGCAAACAGTTCTTTAATTTGTTATAACTTTTTTTGTATACTGAAAATTTACATACAAATCGTATGAACATATTTATAATCTATTTTCAACAAACTTGGTAACAACATACACTTGTTTGAATTATAATACCATCAATATGCTGACGTAGTCCCTAACTTCCCTCCCCTTTCAAACTACTCCAAACTTCTCAGGGCTGTACAACTTTTGTTATCCCCCTTCACACAATAATGCATGCCATCACACAACTAAGTTTATTCTCTCAAGTTTTCTCAAGTCTTCAGTTGCAAGTCAATTTTTAAAAAAGAAAAAAAAAGGAAAGAAAAAAAGCTCTCAGATGATTTAAAATATTTGTGCAATCCTCTCTGTGTGTGCACTAGTTGTACATGAATGAAAGATTACAAATTAAAATCCAGTCCAAAATGTCCAACATTAATGCTCATGAAGGTTACAAGGAAAGGGACAAAAAACAAAATGCATTTAAGATTTAATAAGTGATGTTCAAGTTCAAGGACAGATAAGTGCTTGGTGTGAGAAGAATAAGAAATTAATAATGACTCAAAATTTTACAAAAAATAAAATGCTCTGGGTATAAAGCTTCTTATTTGTCAAGGCAAAAACAATCGTTTGGCAATTTTCTGCACACTTAAAATATAAAAAAAAACACAACATTTTAAAAAGTAGCAGCATTACCATAAGGCCTGCAACATTCAAAATCTATTTTTACTATTTGAAATATTTAATTAATAATCTCTACAATTATTGTATGAAACTCACTGTATATCCTTCAACTACATCTCAACATTTTGATTAGAGATGCTGACATATGACATGATAGATGCTGACATATGACATGATAGATGCTGACATATGACATGATGGTGTGATCTCACACCACACACCCCCATCATGAGCACAGTTACCAGCAACACCCCCATCATGAGCAGTTACCAGCCACACCCCCATCATGAGCACAGTTACCAGCCACACCCCCATCATGAGCACAGTTACCAGACAAATTACATATTTCCATGATGAGCAACAAAACCTTTGAAACCTTGAGGATGATTTATCCATACTAATTTACTTGAATGACTTAACATGGTGGAAACCAGGAAATGAAATGGGGTGTTGTATCTAACAAGGTCTTAGGGATGATTAATGGGGAGAAACTGACAAAGTTGATTTGTTCAACTCCCTGCCTGCAGGGCTCAAGTACAACCAAAAATTGGACATTTGCTGAAGTTCATTGTTCTAAATGAGTAATGCAGTTAATGCAGTAGGAAATCGTTCAAATGAAATGGGAAGTATGAGTGAGAGAATATAATTGAAGCCAGATTGTTGGATAACATTTAAAGAGTAAACAATTTTTCTCCTTATTTCCCCAGCAGACTAAAATTATTTTAGGTATTAACATTTTAAATTTGGCTTGGGGACAATTCTGAGAGCTCTACATAATGACTCGTGTTTTTTGAAGGCAATGGTTACACATCTGTCCTGGATTATTTTAAAACCGCTACATTGTTGCAGTTGTTACTGTAACCCAGGTGTTATAGCTTACTGTGATGTTTGCTAATTGTCATTTGAACATAACACTCAAATATTGGACTCCTGTTAAAGAGTAGAATCTAATGAGGTCATCTAATGAGGTCATCTATGATGATTGTGAGCATTAGATAAACTTTTGACATTTGATTAAAACCATGAAAAGTTAGGAATTTGACAAATGTCATATTTCTTAATGCTGATTTTTAATGAAAAAATTGCTTACCTTCATTGTCTTATAACTTGATTATGTTAATTAAAAAAAAGCAGAAATAAATACGTAGTACAAACATATGATTTACCCAATAGTGCAGGATATTTTTTGTTCTTCAAAACTAGACAATAACAATTACCTTATTATGGTCATTCAGAGAAAATAGCTTAAATGAGCTAAGAAAAAAAAGTTTTAAAATAAATGTGAACATTTCAATTGCACATATTTTCAAATGTACACATTTCAAAAACTTATGTAGTGAAATTATTTTGTTGTTGAAATCCCGATGCAATTTATTGCAGTTGTTTTATATCTGGTCATTACCCCAATGGGAACACTGCTTCTGGTCATTACCCCAATGGGAACACTGCTTCTGGTCATTACCCCAATGGGAACACTGCTTTACTTGGAAAAGTTTCAAACAAACCCTTTTTACCATGACTAGTCATTGTTTACCTCTAGTACCATGACTAGTCAGGTTGTTGACCTCAAATTTGTTTAAAAAAGAAAAAAAAACATTTCAATAATCTCCCCGTCCCATTTAGCAAATTTGTGCAAATTGAACTGAATGTCATACACAGAGAACATAGACTGACCGGTACAGAGAGAAAATAGACTGACCGGTACACAGAGAACAGACTGACCGGTACACAGAGAACACTTTCAGGAGAGGCTTTCCTCAAAACATTTGGAAAAGCCTGGAAGAACTTTGTAATTAAAAAAAAATTATACCAGCATTATTGTCAAAAGAAATTAACAGTTTTTAGTTTCTTTTTTATCATTTACTGGTTGGTGCGTCTACCAAACTCATTCAATATACATAATTTGCAATCTCTGTCACGTCTGTCTGTCATGTCTGTCCGTGACGCTACTAATTTTAGAAAGCAGCGCACCAAATTACTACACCAAAAAGAACTCTTTTGGAACGTCCGCATAAAATTGTTAAATAGTGAAATAAATGAATAAAATAAAAATAAATAAAAGTTCTGTATTACATTACTTTTTATTCTGATGTGTATTTTTTCAAAATAAACAGATTTCAGCTGAAGTGTATTTATTTTGAAAACTTCCGTCATTTTTGACGGGTAATACACTAGTAATTATATAATTTCTATCGCCTCTTGCTAATGCAGAATGAATTTTGATCTATTAGAATCTTATTCCATTGACAAATGAAAGAATTTTAATGGAACAATTTATGTATTTACAAGACTATAAATTAAAATAATAAAGTTAATTTTAAATAGTTTTGTTTCATTTTGCTATGTCCTAATCATACTTTCAAATAAATTTAAATAATAAAAAAATACTCAAAGCATACCAAAAACATTGATAAAAGCAGTTAGTTGAAAGAATCTATAAAATAAGTGAGCTTTCTTAGCATCAATTGTTTTTCCAAGCCAAATGGGCAAACAATATTTGTTATTTTGACATGTGTGAAATTTAAAACATATTTTATGAGTATCTTATTCCAAAAGATTTACATACTATTTTACAGATCCTACATTTGATGTCCACTAAATTTTTGTTTACTGTTTGAGTGCTGGCAACCCCTGTAAAATGTTAATCCACTAGTAAATCCACCACCTCCTAGTCAGTCCCCCAGATAGTTAATCCACAAAGTGCTGACTTTCCCTAGGAATTCCACAAAATTGCTGGATATCCCCAGGAATTCCACAAAAGTGCTGGATATCCCCAGGAATTCCACAAAAGTGCTGGATATCCCCAGGAATTCCACAAAAGTGCTGGATATCCCCAGGAATCCACAAAATGCTGGATTTCCCAAGGAATTCCACCCATCTCCTCAGCTGGTCTCATCTAAGGTGGGGGCTGTACAGGTGGGGACTGGGAAAGTTCCGGCCTTGATGTCGGTTTCTTCATGACAGGGGGCTTCACTTTCATGGGGGGCTTGGGCTTCTGAGCAACTGGTGGGGGCAGGGGAGCTGCAGGGGGTGTGGGGACGTTGTAGCTCTGTTGAGGTGAGAATGTCGGGGGCGCCGGCGAGGAGTTGGGAGTGGATGTTGAGATCGGAGAGGACCCTGCGGACAAACCGTCAGTCCTGCGACCAGCATCGCAAGGCTGTATTTTATTCATGGGGGCGGAGCGGTTCAGGGAAGTGATAGAAAAGGTTGTTAGTGGGGGCATGATGCCCTCTCGTTGTTCTCGAGTACGTGCAAGATCCCCGGGCTCGGATGATATACTCAGCCTGCATGTGGGATCCTGCCGCCCAATATGTGGGTTACTGGCCTTTTTAAGGGTCCCTTGGTTGGACTGGGCAAAGGTTTCAGCAGCACTGATGGTTGGACTGTCGGGATGGATCGAGTCTGTTGACGAGCCAGAGTTGTCTCCATCTGGAAGATCGATGACCAGATCTGGCGTGTGCTTGGGCGTCTGCTTCAGCTTGACAGCGGGCAAGGACATCCTCTTGTCCTGCTTCTGCTGCATCTCCAGGGACTTGAGCCCGGCCATGACCTCTTCCAGAGCAGAGTCTATGTCCACACTGAAGTCATCGGTGGAGCTGTCATGGGAGACAGTCATGGTGGTCAGGGAGTCAACGCCACCACCTCGAGTGTCGATACTTTTGATGGAGCTCTCCTTTTCTTTATCAGCAGGTTTTGAGCCGATGCCGATGAGTGATGTGGACATGAGGGACGTGCTCATGATGGCAGATTTCATCATCAGTGACGATGGGGATGGGGCGGGAGACCTACTCACGGCCTTCTTCTCTTTGTCGGTCGCCTCGATGATGGGACTTAACTCTCCGGAAGAAATGGAAATCATGCTTGTGGCACAAGAACTCGGAGGAGTTTCTTTCTTGGCTAAGTTATCCCCTGTCCTCACATGTACCCCACCGCTTGTTCCGTTACTCTCCTTTGGTATAGGTGGCGGGGACAGCTCGGGATCAACGCTGAGGATATCAGTTTCCCTAATTATGGCAACGTTGGGCTGGGAAAGAGACTTGTCAGAAGTGTCCAGGCCAGAGTCGTCGCTGATCTGTCGGCTCGGTCGTGACGGCAGGGTCATGCTGGCCGTCATTAGATTCTTGTCCTCCTCGTGACTGTGCTGACTCTTGCTGTCATCCCTGCAATAAGAAGGGGAGACAAGTCAAGTTGATTGCATTGGATTAGGAAAAAGCAGGCCAGTTGAGGCCAATGTATAAACAGATGTTTGATACTAAGGTTGTTACAGTTAACTGGTCCTCAGATCAGGACCAGTCCCGTTTAATCAGGATCGGTTAACCGTAACTTTACTATTAAGATGCAGGGCAGCATACGAGACTAACGTGAGCGACGGTGACATCAAATCGCTTTCTCCATATTCCGGCATATAAATAATATACACGTCATCACTATTAGTTTAGTTCGCCTAAGGCTAAAGAATGTTTTTTTTTAAAAATTTGCTTAGTTGTCGAGGCACTGTACGAGAGCTAACAGACAGTGCGCGTTTGATGTGAACATCAGCCAAGGCCGCGACTGTTTCTATTTATATTAATTATAGTCGGTTTCTTATAAAGACAAAGAAAGCTATAAAACCATATAACCCCATGACCTAATGGCATCCTCTGGTCACCGGTTTATAGTCTGTTTCCCGCATCCAAAAAATTGATAGGCGCGAGACGCTTAGTGAAGTACCTACTTGAGTCATTTGATAGACGTAGCAAGATACCAGGCGATTAATCGGTCCTCAAATTCGAGTTCGTTCATTTAGTGACAGTTTTCCTGCAAGCCAAAGGCATTTGACGTAAGCTTACCACATTAATATCAAAACTGCTATTTTCTTTTTAAAAATTGTAATTGTTAAGCATTGGAAGGTGAGTACCGTGAGTGTAGCTCAAACCCTATTGGAACAGGAAAAATGGGGTGGATGGGGGGGGGGTGGGTGGGTGGGCGGACGTACGTACGTGCGCCGCAAAATTCAATATATCTGGCGAGTTGACGATTGAAAAATAATATGGTATTTAAATAAATTCCATTTTATCATCACTGTAAGCTTTATAATTTTATTATTTCTATTTTTTAATTCGCGAGTTGACGGGCATCACACACAAGACACAGGAGAGTCACACAACGTCCCAATGGACGAGGCGTGGGTTTTTTAAACTTAGGAAAAATACCTCGCTAACTTTAACGAACGGTTTAACCGGTCTTCTTATTTAGAACGGTTAATCACGCGTCTTTAAAAAAATTTAAAATTTGACTATAAACCATCACTGTTTACTTAATTCTTTGCAATTTTTTTTTAAAAATTCGCTGAATTGAGGGCATTGCAAAAAAGAGCTGAACGCAAGTGGGGGAAGCGGGCTTTGATGCCACCATCAGACGACGCAAGGCAAAAACATTCTCTCGTTGGTTCTCAAAACATAAGGCATATAGGGACTTGCGGTTAAACTGTATTTTTTTTTGAACGGCTAACAGGTCCTCAAAAACTAGCGGTCTTAATAACCTTATTTGATACAACTGACGCCGGTTGAAGGCCAAAGTATAATCAGATGTTTGATACAACCTGGTCCGGTTGAAGGCCAAAGTATAATCAGATGTTTGATACAATTGAGGCCGGTTGAAGGCCAAAGTATAATCAGATGTTTGATACAATTGAGTTTTAAGTGGCGTCCATGTCTCATGGATTTATATTCATCTCAACCGACTGAAAATTATTTGAAACTTTATTAATATTTAGACCATTTTCATTTAGAGCTGGGGTTAAAATAAAAAAAATTGACATGTTATTTTTGGAGTCGACTTACAAATTCTTGATAACGATGTACTTGTCTGGTATAAGTCCTTCTTTGCCGTGGAAACACCCCTCCCACCAGTCGGCTGATACCTTGTTGTAGAGAACGAGAATATCTCCTCGTTTGAAGGAGAGCTCCCGTGGGGACCTGGCCTCAAAGTCAAACAGAGCAGACGCCTCAATGACATCAGGTTCTGAGAATGAAAAGATCAGATGCTCAACACTTTAATAATAATAATAATTGATAATTTATATAGCGCTGTATCCCAGCAAGGAACATAAGATGCTCAACACTTTAATAATAATAATAATTGATAATTTATATAGCGCTGTATCCCAGCAAGGAACATAAGATGCTCAACACTTTAATAATAATAATAATTGATAATTTATATAGCGCTGTATCCCAGCAAGGAACATAAGATGCTCAACACTTTGTTTTGTATTTAATTTAATAAAAAGTGAGATTGATAAAAAATAATTGAAATAATATTAGCAATAAATTTGTTGACAAGATTTTTAGTCTTGGGAATTTGAGAAGAGGTCAGAATTGTCCTAAATTATTGGGGATTGGTAGAATTGACTTATGAAACTTTTAATTGAATTAATGAAACTTTTAATTGAATTAATGAAACTTTTAATTGAATTAATGAAACTTTTTTTTTAGTTAAATGCTTTGAAAAGGATAAAAATTAAGTAAAAGTAATTTTAAAATCCCACATTTATCTAGCATTATTAGCTAAAACTATTTAAATGTAAATTATATTTAATCCACATTGAGAAAATATAATATTTATAAATATACCGGTACATCAAATAAAAATGATTCAGATATTGTTTCCTATTTTTGTGCAATAATATTTTGAAAATTTTCATGCTAAATATTTTGAAACAGTGCTAACAAGTTATTTATTTTTCTTTGTGCTGTCACAAACTGATAAATTTAAAGAATTTGCTATATTTTTGACCAGTTGAAAATTGATCCACATAAAAAGCAGGTATAAGCAAGCTTAAAGTTGAAGCAAATGCTCGTGACCAAGTTCCCATAATTAAAGTCTTTTTGAACCAAAATAAATAAATTTATGTGAATTTTAGCACTTTTTTATTTTTAAGTTTAAGCCTCAATAAATTTGAAACCAAATCTGGACATGCTTAGGAAACAAAACATAGACTCCTATATTAAACTAGAAAATTAATAAAAACATATTAATGAAACAGAACTTGTGAAAAACAACCTGACAGAAATTAAAACCTACAGAAACATTAGAACCAAAGAGACGATGGGCAGCTCAACTAATATCATTTTTTTTTAACTTAACATTTTCAAAGACTTTTTAAGAATAACAACAGAAACAGAATAATGGTTGAAATTATGATTAAGACCCAGAAATAAACTTAATTTTTTGTTGTTGTTACAGATCAAAAGTTAAAATGCCACATTTGTATTAACACTAGTTATTTCCTTCAATAAATGACAGACAAAGTTTTCTGTTTCAGGATGTATAGACAAATGTTCTACTAACAATATGCTTTTAAAAATAATACTACACTCATATTGAGTCATATACTCTCTACTCCAGTTAATACAAAGTGAGTGTATGTAACATAAGATTTAGATTAGAATTTTAGTATTGTGAGGACAGTTGGGGTGATATGTAATATCTGAGTCACAGATATAAATATGACATATTCAGGGGTAAAAAGTAAGTATTCTTTTAGAATATTCTAGGAACGTTTTTCAGTTTTATGTCAGGAGGAAATCAAGGGTGATGAAATAGAAGAAAATATTTCTGTATAAATGATTATTTCAATTAGATTTCTGAAGATGAACACATTGAGGCGTCTCATCTATTCTTGTTTCATTGTTACAGACTTGGCACTAGCCAATCATGCAGCTTATTTTAATCAAATCTGACAAACAACACAACATGACCTAACTGCTGTCAAACTATTGGGAAATATTTTTGTAAATAAATTTTACCAATTGTCAGCAAAACCTAATAGCTTTTACATAAAAGTGATTTTATTACTTATATTCCTGGTATTAATAATAATAATTAATTTTGAGCCCTATACAATAAAAATAAAATGTGAATGTTTTCTTTGGTAAGATCAACCAGGTCCAGATGGCATATTTTAAGATTTAAACCATGAATTCAGTCTTGAAATTTAATGAGTCATGCATGCATTTCAAAGCAGCAATAAAGAGAAATACCAAAACAAAAAATAAAAAAATCCTTTCTCAGAAAATAAGCTTTTAAATAAAATCGTTTCTAGAATGCACTTGAAATCTCTAAATTGAATGTGTTTGTAATTTGATGATTGTGGCTGGTCAAAGACAACATTTTGATTTGTAAATATGATAGACTGATGTAAATCTGATAGACTGATGTAAATCTGATAGACTGATGTAAATCTGATAGACTGATGTAAATCTGATAGACTGATGTAAATGACTAATCTAACATTAAAAAACAATTCACTCCACTTTTAAAATAAATAAATGAAACAATGACATGACATCTCAACTATTGATGAGCATGAGCTGAGTGAGTTGTCAGGGAGCATTGAAAAATGATGTCTATATAAATATACATAGAGAAGAATAACTCAGGTAATAAGCCTGATGTGAAAAGTGCCAAGAAGTTAGAAACAGTTGGTGTGTTAGCAGCCAAGTGGTTTATTGAGAGATACTATAGATATTTAATGAGTGGCATTGTGCTGTCAATCTTGTACATATCCAAACTAAGAATCAAATCATAAGTCAAGTTTACTTTTTTAATAAATATATCTAATGAATAGTTTGCATATTTACAAAGATGAATTCAATTAAATATACTTTCACCCTCACCCACCCAAAAACTTTCCCCCCTTTTTATAAAAAAAATAATAACAATTCAATGCTCTTAAATTATTTTTAAAATCAGAATTCTATGTTTATTATCAGAGTAAATATTTAACATGTTTTAAAATTTCATGTTTCCTCACGTAGAAAAATGAATGAAAAAACATTGTTGGTTTCAAGTATGTGTATAAATAATATTATAATAATATTATAATAATATAGTAAGTATATAGTAAGTGCTCAATTTTAAAAAAATGCTTATTAAAATTGAGATGAGATACTCTAGCCAACAATGAGAGTCCATTAACCTAACATTGTGCTAACATTGCCTTAGGTTTGAGTTGTTAGATTAGTACATCAAACCTAGAGAGGGTCACATGTTGGTTAATGTTAGGAACATTCCAACAACATTGAGCTATTATTATTTATTTTCTTATATATTTTTAATCTCACAGTTACCTTATTAATTAAAATATTTTTTTTTGTTAGCTAATACTATCATTGTATCATCAAGGCAACAGTTGTATCATCAAGGCAACAGTAGTTCATTAATTATGGTTACAAAGTTCACAACATTCAAGAGGCAAACAAATATAAATGACAAAGGAACAAAGAGAAGATCTATTAGTGCTGAGATGCAAGTAAAATTTGATCTTAGCCTCTTACCATACACAGACTCTGTAAATACAACACCACCAGGAAAAAGGTTAGAATAGCGGCGAATCCACCTGATTGGTGCCACATTAGCAAATGGACCACAATAACTACGTTACTCATTGGTGTCATGTTAGAAATGGACCACAATATTTAGGTCTCTAATTAGCACCATATAATTAGCAAATGGACCACGATACTGTATTCACTCATTGGTATATGTAAAACAAAGGACAACAATATTTAGGCCAATCATTGGTGTTATTTATTAGCAATGGACCACAATATTGAGTCCCTGCTTAGCATTTCTTACTATTACAGCATTGGTTCTGATGTTACATATATCATGTCAAACTATACATTAGCAATGGACCACAATATTGAGTCCCTGCTTAGCATTTCTTACTATTTATTACAGCATTGGTTCTGATGTTACATATATCATGTCATACTATACATTTTTAACATCAAGGTTTTGACAGATATTATTTCTCTCATTATTTCTCTCATTATTTCTCTTCTTAACTGTGAGGAGAAGCTTGAATACCCAAAATGTAACATTTAAATTATTCTCAAAGTCAACGTAAGAACTGATGTAACGGTTTAAATGATGACTGATTTGCTAAGTATTCTGATGTGTAAAACAGTGTCCCAGCAGATGAACAACAACTTCGGAAGCTGTCTACTTGCTGTCAAGATTTATACAGCCAGAATTTGAGGGAGGAATTTTAATTTCTTGATTTATAATTACTTTACTAACTTAACATGAATTTTTAAAGCTGAATTTCTAATGAATCAGCTTTTATATTAACTTTCTTCAATCCATTTAAAAAATGGATGTGAGAAATGAAATTTAACTAAAGAATGAAATCTTTATGATATGGCAGTGCTTTGGCACTCAAAATAAAATGATTGAAATGGAATCTGGCTGCTAATATATTACTTTGAAATCTAGTTAGTTTGGTATGAAATTCAATTTGTCGGCAATGACAGCCATATGAAATTCTGTCAGTTCATGAAAATAAAGAAATAATATATATCCGAGGTAGTGTGGATTCCTGTCTGACAAGGTAAGGAAATTGAATTCTACCGTCCAGTCTTAACTTTGAGAAAACTCTATGCTTAAGACTCTAGCTCCTGAATAACAATAACTTTAAATAATCATTTCAAATATATTACATAAAATAAAGACTCAGATTGGAAGGGACACGAAGACAATGCAAGAAATATTTTCTTTTTTTAAAAAAGATTATCAGATTGTTGTCATTCAAGAAATATAAATTGTATTTCATTTGAAAGCATCTGTCGAAAAATGAAAAAAAAAGTTCCTAAAGAATAAACACATTTCCACACAAGAATGTTCTATTAGATTGAAATGAGTAAATGAATATCAGTGTTATCTTGGACAAACCTTCTTCATCACTTGGTATTGAGCATGTTTCCTCATCATCTTCATCCACTGCATCCACACTGTCACGTCTGTGGATAGACACAAACTATGGATAACTAATGGTCATCTTGAGGTTTGGAAACAGTCACATTGATGAAATCTACAAGTGTCAATGATATACTTGTCACATTAAGAGGTCTAATAATAATTTCATGTCAAAAAGATAAAATTATAAATAAACTTGGCTGTAACTTGGACTAATGTTAACATGGCTGGTTAACTAACTACACATTATTTAATACTTTTAGAGGTAAATCTTCAGCTTCACTAAAAGCAAGTGTAAGAAATGAGGAAGTCACATAACAAAAGGAAACAATGCCTAAAATGACTTAAATCGTAACATTAGATATTAGGCCATAAGGTCTTTAATTGAACTCTACCACTGCACTGGTAATGTTGAATATTTATGTAAGTGTAAGAAAACTTTTCAGTTTAAATCTGCTGTTACTTTTAATAAAGTTTATTTTGATGCGTCTTCTATTAAGTAGGGGGTGGCCGGATATGGTTTTTTACTATTCTGGATCCAGATAGTTTGGCCCTAATAATTTGCCGGATCCAGATAGTTTGGTCCTAATATTTACCGGATCCAGATAGTTTGGCCCTAATATTTGCGAGATCCAGATAGTTTGGCCCTAATATTTGCCGGATCCAGATAGTTTGGCCCTAATATTTGCCGGATCCAGATAGTTTGGCCCTAATATTTGCAGGATCCGGATATCTCCAGATTTAAGTGTAAGAGCTAAGGAGTGTAATTTACTACTTTCTATTTGGTATTTAATACTATTTATTAAAATATTTATTATCCAATATATGGAGAGTATCTGCTATCTACAATGACGGTCTGTGACCCTGTCAACGTCAACGATGATTCATGTGACAATGAATCGAATGAACAAACTTTAACGAAGTTCAACGAACTGTGTAGTATTACTAAACTAACTGTTTTGTACCGAGTGTGTAATATAGTGTACAAGAAGAAGCCGTGGATCTAGAGCCATAATAAAAACTGTTCTTTTATTCAGAGGCTTTAAGTTCTATATGCTGTTAGTTAACTTACTTTGTTAGCTAATGTAGTAAAGTAATATCTATACTGGTAACGGCCTTGGCCGTTATTTACATTTTGACATAACGGCGAATTAAAAAAAAATCATTAATCAGCCCAGCTTCTCTAATAGTGATGATGTGTATACTATTTATATACCGGAATAATCAGAAGGCGCTTTGATGTCGCTTGCCTGTTTTCTCTCGTATGCTGCCGTAACACACAAAAAAAAAGAAGAAAAAAAAAGAACTCTGGGTAATAAGCTTATACTGACTAATTG
This sequence comes from Ampullaceana balthica, assembly GCA_944989445.1. Classification (NCBI taxonomy): domain Eukaryota; kingdom Metazoa; phylum Mollusca; class Gastropoda; family Lymnaeidae; genus Ampullaceana; species Ampullaceana balthica. Next base: position 4,916,692 of record CALYLW010000015.1, on the reverse strand, counting down.
AAGTTACGGTTATAACAGAACCTGTCCCAATCTCAGGACCGGTTAACCGTTAACAACCGTAGTAAAAATGTTCTTTAAAACAATTAATTAAGTGGTAAAATTACATGGCAGGATGATGAATGGGGTGGCAAGGTATTTTAAGAGGTGTAGAATCATGTCAAAGCAAGAGAGATATTGAGGTTGGGTGATCAAAGAGGCCAGGTTTACAGAGGTCTGGAATCAAGAGAGAGAAACATTTAGGATGGGAAACTTTCTCTTTAGGAATTATTTGATGAGTGCAGTAATTCAAATGAAATATATCTCATTGTCTCTTAATGATTGAATTTTTAAGATTAAGGTAAAAAAAATATTTAAGAAATAATTTTCAAAAAAAAATTGTTTCTACTTCTTATATTATAAATAGAAGTAAAAAAAGATTTTTAAAAACCACGTTTTTACAAGCGGACTAAAAAGAAGAAAATAATTTAAAACTTATTAGTTCAAGTACTTCAATTTAATATGACTAAAAACGTGGGGCTGGCGCTTATGAGGTTTAACATATGCGGTTCACTCATTCTCTCACTTATAGATCTCTCTTTTGCCTTCTAAATTAGAAATCTTTAATTTTTATACCAAACACCCGCCCCACATTTTTAGTTATATTAAATCAATGTACTTGAACTAATAAGTTTTAAATTATTTTCTTCTTTTTAGTCCGCTTGTAAAAACATGGTTTTTAAAAATCTTTTTTTAACTTCTATTTATTTTATTCTTTTTAGTCCACTTATAACAACCTGGTTTTTAAATTATTTTTTTTACCTCTATTTATTTTACCAAACACCTCACAAGCACCCGCCCAACGTTTTAAAAACATTGTGATGTGGTCACGGGGCGAACTCACGGATGTCAACAAAAGCCGACGGTACAGATGCTTTTATATAGACTATAGATAAACTTAAAAGTTCAATAATTTAATAACGGTACATTTGATCGATCTGAAATTTTGATACAATGCATTGTCATCCAAGATCTATCTGTGGTAAAATTTTCAGATCTCTAGGACCATCAGAAGTGGTTCAATTTTACGTTGGCAGATTTGAAAAAATCTTGGACAAACACACACCAACGAAAGCGAGTTAATAAAAACGTGGTAAAAAATTAATTAAAATAAGAAATAAAATTCAGTTTTAAAATTTTACATACAATCTTAACTCATGAACTTCATTTAATTCAACAATTTTCAAGGATTTTAAAAAAATATATTTTTATCCCATTTACATTAGTGATCTGTATAAATAAAGTTTTTCAAATAATTTCTTTTAACAAGAGGTGAGGCGAAGCAGTTCTGGGATAATATGAAGTTTGAACTTACGAACATCCCAGACTTGACTCTGAATATCTTTGTCAAATAATAGAGTTCGTGGTTAGATTCAGATGATAATAGAGTTCGTGGTTAGATTCAGATGATAATAGAGTTCGTGGTTAGATTCAGATGATAATAGAGTTCGTGGTTAGATTCAGATGATAATAGAGTTCGTGGTTAGATTCAGATGATATCTTTGTCAAATAATAGAGTTCGTGGTTAGATTCAGATGCTGCTAGTTATTTAAAAGGTAGAACTGACTCATCTCATCACACTGGATGTGTTTAAATGCTCTTTATAACATCCTATATGTTTTATTGGTTGCTGATGATTTTGGTCCTCTATTTATGGAATTAGTTAGCATCACTGCAGGACTGTGTGTTAATATTTACACCTGGGATAGTGAAGGGGACAAATATTTCCACCAGGGACAGTGAAGGGGACAAATGAGATAAGTCATTAAGCTGAATTAGTTTGTGGTCAGTGTCACAATACAACAAGGTCACTCAAATTCTGAGTCAGCAGTAACTGTAATAAAACAAGATAAATGTCAGAGAACCAACTCCTAATCTTAGTTCCTAATCCTGCTATTAGGGAGTCTAGTGTCTGAACTTAAAGAACAACAATAATGTTTGGCTACTGACCTGTCCAGAATCATCTTTTCATAGATCTCACCGCCGTCGTTAGGGAAGATCTCCTCTTGGTGGACAATGATGATCTTTATGATTTCATTAACGCTGGCCTGGTAGGTGACCTGGTCACGGTCTGGTGGAATGGGCAGCAAGGTTGGCCCAAAACATATGGCCAAGTTGTAGGGGTCCATCATATTCTCATCACTGTACTCTGTCAGGCTGGAGATGGTAGTGATGGTAGTGATGGTAGTGATGGTAGTGATGGTTGTAATGGTAGTGATGGTTGTAATGGCTGATACGGAAGTTCAATTTTTGAAGAAAAAATAACTGACTGAGCAACTTACTGAATAACTGATGGAGTAACTGACTGAGTACTGATGGAGTAACACACTGAGTTACTAAGTAACTGATGGAGTAACTGATTGAGTACTGATGGAGTAACTGATTGAGAACTGATGGAGTAACACACTGAGTTACTAAGTAACTGATGGAGTAACTGACTGAGTACTGATGGAGTAACACACTGAGTTACTAAGTAACTGATGGAGTAACTGATTGAGTACTGATGGAGTAACACTGAGTTACTAAGTAACTGATGGAGTAACTTGCTAAAGTAACTCCTTGAGGTAAGATCAAGCATAAACAAACATGTACAACAGAAATGTTTTTTTAGTCAATAACTTTAGCCCAACTTTTCAGACACAATATGGAATCACAATTAACCACTTTAATCTCCATTGAAAACCTTCCTTGCTTAGTATAAAAAAATTGCTCATGTCCCCAGCAATACTCAAGTTGAGACTCACTGGTCCATGTCCCAATCAATACTCAAGTTGTGACTCACTGGCCCATGTCCCCATCAATACTAAAGTTGTGACTCACTGGCCCATGTCCCCATCAATACTCAAGTTGAGACTCACTGGCCCATGTCCCCATCAATACTAAAGTTGTGACTCACTGGCCCATGTCCCCATCAATACTAAAGTTGTGACTCACTGGCCCATGTCCCCATCAATACTAAAGTTGTGACTCACTGGCCCATGTCCCCATCAATACTAAAGTTGAGACTCACTGGCCCATGTCCCCATCAATACTAAAGTTGTGACTCACTGGCCCATGTCCCCATCAATACTAAAGTTGTGACTCACTGGCCCATGTCCCCATCAATACTAAAGTTGTGACTCACTGGCCCATGTCCCCATCAATACTAAAGTTGTGACTCACTGGCCCATGTCCCCATCAATACTAAAGTTGTGACTCACTGGCCCATGTCCCCATCAATACTAAAGTTGTGACTCACTGGCCCATGTCCCCATCAATACTAAAGTTGAGACTCACTGGCCCATGTCCCCATCAATACTAAAGTTGTGACTCACTGGCCCATGTCCCCATCAATACTAAAGTTGTGACTCACTGGCCCATGTCCCCATCAATACTAAAGTTGTGACTCACTGGCCCATGTCCCCATCAATACTAAAGTTGTGACTCACTGGCCCATGTCCCCATCAATACTAAAGTTGAGACTCACTGGCCCATGTCCCCATCAATACTAAAGTTGTGACTCACTGGCCCATGTCCCCATCAATACTAAAGTTGTGACTCACTGGCCCATGTCCCCATCAATACTAAAGTTGAGACTCACTGGCCCATGTCCCCATCAATACTAAAGTTGTGACTCACTGGCCCATGTCCCCATCAATACTAAAGTTGTGACTCACTGGCCCATGTCCCCATCAATACTAAAGTTGTGACTCACTGGCCCATGTCCCCATCAATACTAAAGTTGTGACTCACTGGCCCATGTCCCCATCAATACTAAAGTTGAGACTCACTGGCCCATGTCCCCATCAATACTAAAGTTGTGACTCACTGGCCCATGTCCCCATCAATACTAAAGTTGTGACTCACTGGCCCATGTCCCCATCAATACTAAAGTTGTGACTCACTGGCCCATGTCCCCATCAATACTAAAGTTGTGACTCACTGGCCCATGTCCCCATCAATACTAAAGTTGTGACTCACTGGCCCATGTCCCCATCAATTCTAAAGTTGTGACTCACTGGCCCATGTCCCCATCAATACTAAAGTTGTGACTCACTGGCCCATGTCCCCATCAATACTAAAGTTGTGACTCACTGGCCCATGTCCCCATCAATACTAAAGTTGAGACTCACTGGCCCATGTCCCCATCAATACTAAAGTTGAGACTCACTGGCCCATGTCCCCATCAATACTCAAGTTGAGACTCACTGGCCCATGTCCCCATCAATACTAAAGTTGAGACTCACTGGCCCATGTCCCCATCAATACTAAAGTTGTGACTCACTGGCCCATGTCCCCATCAATACTAAAGTTGTGACTCACTGGCCCATGTCCCCATCAATACTAAAGTTGTGACTCACTGGCCCATGTCCCCATCAATACTAAAGTTGTGACTCACTGGCCCATGACCCCATCAATACTAAAGTTGTGACTCACTGGCCCATGTCCCCATCAATACTAAAGTTGTGACCCACTGGCCCATGTCCCCATCAATACTAAAGTTGAGACTCACTGGTCCATGTCCCCATCAATACTAAAGTTGAGACTCACTGGCCCATGTCCCCATCAATACTAAAGTTGAGACTCACTGGCCCATGTCCCCATCAATACTAAAGTTGAGACTCACTGGCCCATGTCCCCATCAATACTAAAGTTGTGACTCACTGGCCCATGTCCCCATCAATACTAAAGTTGTGACTCACTTGCCCATGTCCCCATCAATACTAAAGTTGTGACTCACTGGCCCATGTCCCCATCAATACTAAAGTTGAGACTCACTGGCCCATGTCCCCATCAATACTAAAGTTGAGACTCACTGGCCCATGTCCCCATCAATACTAAAGTTGTGACTCACTGGCCCATGTCCCCATCAATACTAAAGTTGTGACTCACTGGCCCATGTCCCCATCAATACTAAAGTTGTGACTCACTGGCCCATGTCCCCATCAATACTAAAGTTGAGACTCACTGGCCCATGTCCCCATCAATACTATAGTTGAGACTCACTGGCCCATGTCCCCAGCAATACTCAAGTTGAGACTCACTGGCCCATGTCCCCATCAATACTAAAGTTGAGACTCACTGGCCCATGTCCCCATCAATACTAAAGTTGAGACTCACTGGCCCATGTCCCCATCAATACTAAAGTTGAGACTCACTGGCCCATGTCCCCATCAATACTAAAGTTGAGACTCACTGGCCCATGTCCCCATCAATACTAAAGTTGTGACTCACTGGCCCATGTCCCCATCAATACTAAAGTTGAGACTCACTGGCCCATGTCCCCATCAATACTAAAGTTGAGACTCACTGGCCCATGTCCCCATCAATACTCAAGTTGAGACTCACTGGCCCATGTCCCCATCAATACTAAAGTTGAGACTCACTGGCCCATGTCCCCATCAATACTCAAGTTGAGACTCACTGGCCCATGTCCCCATCAATACTAAAGTTGAGACTCACTGGCCCATGTCCCCATCAATACTAAAGTTGAGACTCACTGGCCCATGTCCCCATCAATACTAAAGTTGAGACTCACTGATTGAGGAAGGCAAAGAGGTATCTCTTGACAACAAAGATGGCACGGTTGACTCCAGACAGAAGATCTTTTATTCTCTCCACTCGTTTGCTCATCTCTTTCTCTCCTGAAACAAATTAATATTTAAGTCAGCATACAAGTGGCCAGTTTTCAAGAGACAAATGTACAAATGTACCACAGACACCTACCTGTACAAATGTACCACAGACACCTGCCTGTACAAATGTACCACAGACACCTGCCTGTACAAATGTACCACAGACACCTGCCTGTACAAATGTACCACAGACACCTGCCTGTACAAATGTACCATAGACACCTGCCTGTACAAATGTACCAGACACCTGCCTGTACAAATGTATAACTATTTTTAGAAACACCTGCCTGTACAAATGTATAACTATTTTTAAAAACACCTGCCTGTACAAATGTATAACTATTTTTAAGAACACCTGCCTGTACAAATGTATAACTATTTTTAAGAACACCTGCCTGTACAAATGTATAACTATTTTTAAAAACACCTGCCTGTACAAATGTATAACTATTTTTAAGAACACCTGCCTGTACAAATGTATAACTATTTTTAAGAACACCTGCCTGTACAAATGTATAACTATTTTTAAAAACACCTGCCTGTACAAATGTATAACTATTTTTAAGAACACCTGCCTGTACAAATGTATAACTATTTTTAAAAACACCTGCCTGTACAAATGTATAACTATTTTTAAAAACACCTGCCTGTACAAATGTATAACTATTTTTAAAAACACCTGCCTGTACAAATGTATAACTATTTTTAAAAACACCTGCCTGTACAAATGTATAACTATTTTTAAAAACACCTGCCTGTACAAATGTATAACTATTTTTAAAAACACCTGCCTGTACAAATGTACCACAAACACCTGCCTGTACAAATGTACCACAAACACCTGCCTGTACAAATGTACCACAAACACCTGCCTGTACAAATGCACCAGACACCTGTCTGTACAAATGTACCACACACACCTGCTTGTACAAATGTACCATAGACACCTGCCTGTACAAATGTACCAGACACCTGCCTGTACAAATGTACCACAGACACCTGCCTGTACTAATGTACATTAAACTTACTTGTGCACTCTACAAGGGCATCAAAGAGGTGAAGTGGAAAGAGTGGCTCTCTGAGTTCCCTAAAGTACAGTTTTAGAACCCCTGCTACAGAGTTGATTTCACTGGCGTCTATAACATCAGCTAGAGCATCTTCTCCTGAAACAAATCAGACAGGAATCAACAGAGTAAACTAGGACATAAAACAACAGACACTAGGACATAAAACAACAGACAGGAATCTAAGATATTTTATCTTGAGAGGCATATTGGGAAATAGTTTAATGGGTAGAAATTGCATCACAAGAATAAACTAAAAAATTTATATAGTAGGAGGTACCAATAAAAGGTTTATATAGTGGGAGGTACCAATAAAAGGTTTATATAGTGGGAGGTACCAATAAAAGGTTTATATAGTGGGAGGTACCAATAAAAGGTTTATATAGTGGGAGGTACCAATAAAAGGTTTTTATAGTGGGAGGTACCAATAAAAGGTTTATATAGTGGGAGGTACCAATAAAAGGTTTATATAGTGGGAGGTACCAATAAAAGGTTTATATAGTGGGAGGTACCAATAAAAGGTTTATATAGTGGGAGGTACCAATAAAAGGTTTATATAGTGGGAGGTACCAATAAAAGGTTTATATAGTGGGAGGTACCAATAAAAGGTTTATATAGTGGGAGGTACCAATAAAAGGTTTATATAGTGGGAGGTACCAATAAAAGGTTTATATAGTGGGAGGTACCAATAAAAGGTTTATTAATAAAATCAACGTTTGAGATGTGATTAGATCAAGAGTTAAGCCAACATGGGTATATTACCCAAATTTGGGGTAAAAAGGGAATTCTTGGGGTTAATGCAGACTCATGGGGGGCATTTAAAATCTGCAAGAATTCACTTCTTTGAGGGAATCAACATAAAATTGTATATTTTGGGGTATCAGGCAAACACTGGGTTAGATGGTGGTCAATATATGGAAGTGTTCAACAAAGACTGGGTTAGATGGTGGTCAATATATGGAAGTGTTCAACAAACACTGGGTTAGATGGTGGTCAATATATGGAAGTGTTCAACAAACACTGGGTTAGAGGGTGGTCAATATATGGAAGTGTTCAACTCACCTGACTCAAATGTACTTTTGAAACTATTTATTTCCACCTGAGCTCCTGACACCCTGAACACACCTTGATGATGGAGACCTGAGGAGAGGCAAGGAGAACAATCAATGCTTGCATATACTTTCCCCTCTAAGGTTCGTTGGTTGGTCTGTGTGCAAAGTTGCACAGCATCCAATTTTTGTGCAATATTTTACAAAATTTGCTGAGCAGTAATTCTAAACTACAGTGGGGCCCGCTTAAGTCGACGGCCTCGGGGTATGAAAAATGGCACCGAGATAACCGATCACCGAGTTAAACAAAAACCAATATGGTGGCAAAATATTAACATGCTCTTGAAATTTCTTTATAATTATATACATGATGCGCGTTAATTAGTGATGGGACGATTAATCGGAATCGTATCGGAATATCGGGACCCTATTTCTTCACTCTTTCCTAAGGTTGTTAAGACCGTTCGTTTTTAAGGACTGTTTAAGTTTAAATATAACTCTTTATTGTGTTAGCGCAGTTTTTTTCTCTCCCTAGTACATAACTACATGTATAAGGAATTCATCTAGTCTTGCCCGATACACCTTGTGCACGCCCGCGAGCGCGCACAGGGTCCGATGGTGACTGGTGACTTACAAGCTACACAAATACATAGCCCACCCCCGTCCCCTCAGCTTACAATGGACTCAGAATTCCTTCCGTAACTTGAGTGCTAATCGGACTAACCAACAACAATGGTGTGGGAGATTGAGAGTGGGGGTGGGTAAATTGTCTGTAGTCTGTTATATTATATATTTTAAAATCTGGGGAGCCTTGTTTACAGTAAGCACCCTATGATTTTTCGTCCCATCACTAGCGTTAATAAATGAGAATGTACATGCACATGATTTTCGAGTTTTTTTTACACAAAGGCGTTGCTGTTATTTGTTTATCATGACCTATATATGACTCATAACTCTTCTCTATAAAAGTGTAAAAAATAAATTAGGAACTCCTTTTGAACCTTCAACTTTGATACATTTTAATTAATTCTAACCTATTAATAGTTAAATGGCTTTTGCACACTGCCACTTCTTATGAATGAAACAATGAGAACAAAGCAGTAGTAATAGAGTCAAAATGAGGTTGAAGGATGAATGGTTGCCAATGACAACAAGTCTGCACAAGGTAAATTTTGTTATTCCATACGAAACGAAATGTTTTAGACATGCGATTCTGCGTGCATCTTTGCTATTGGAGCAATTACGTAATACTCGGCATCACTTACGCGGCCGATTGCCGAGTATCTCTGAGTATACGAAAATCGGCCGATGCTGAGTAGCCGAACCGATCGGTTGAGCCCTATCGATAAGAACATTTTCAAAAGCTGGCGATTTAAGTTAGTAACACAGCGCTGTGAGCAAGCGGGCTGTGACGTCACCAGCGAGGCAGAAATTTTATGCCTTCACTTGGTTATAAAAAATCACATCTAACATTTTCAAAAGCTGACGATTGGTCATGGGGATCGAGATAACCAACACTACGTGGCAAATTTGGCACTCTTTTGTGCTCGAAATATCAGGGCTCGGCGACTTAAAAAAATCGAATTAACGCTGAAAAAATGCAAAGAAAAAGAGAGAATTTGGCAGTTTAAAAAAAAAGTCGACTTAATAGAGCTGGCGAGTTAACCGGGCTCGAGTTAAGTGGGCCCCACTGTACCGCACGACTTAAAGGGAACATTGATCAGCACCAAGGGATTGAGTATCATTTAACTTTTGTTTATAAATTTAAGACAACATACAGTAATAGGTATCATTATTTCTATAACATAACAACAATGTTAGTTTTTAAAAAAAATCATTAAGGGGCCATCCATATATTACATATGCAAGGAGGCGGGAGGGGTCTTCAATTAACGGCATTTTGCGTATGGATGCGTCCGGGGGGGGGTCTCGACTGAATGTGTAAGTACGCACAACAATTTTTGATTTGCATAATACTAAGCCTAGTAACGTAAATTGCTCTGGATGCGAACGGCATTAGAGACCGACAGAGTCAAGACTGATATGCAATGTTTTATAATTTATTGCAAACAAAATTCTGAACTTTTTAATACTTGGAAGTAATTAAAATTTGATTCAGACCAAACGTTCACACATTACTAAAATATATCCTTCTGATTTATATTTCCATTTCTTGAAATTAGTAAAAGTTTCTATTTCGCCTACCGGTGCCTTAGCCGCTATAAATACACAATGGGACATCGATTTTACTGCTTGTATTGTTCTATTTTACCAGTTTTTTTTATGCAGTGTTTATGACAATAAAATTTGAATGTTCTATTGTATTTTTAAAAATAATTTCAACATGAAAAACACGATATCACTATTTAAAAAAACTATAAAGAATGAACGACGTCACGTAATTTTGGCCTATTTTTACCCCCACCCCCCTTTCCCCCGTCACACTTTGTTACAAAAACATAGACCCGCTGCCAGTATGACGTCACAAAGGGTCCGTCCATAAATGACGTCACGCACCTAGAGGGGGAGGAGGGTCGACCATTTGTGACAAAGTGTGGTGAAGGGGAGAGGGGTATTTAAGAAATGTGACGTCACATGAAAACGCATAGATTTAAATAAAAGTTCCATTTCAATATTTGATTTTTTACAAATTATTTAATGACGTTTTACATGGGCTTCATGCGTGTTACAATATTAGAGTGAAGCCTTACACTAAATACATACTTAAACTTAAACGACAAAAAAGTTATTTGCAACATGCAAATTTTCCATTAGAAAATATGGCTTTTAAGGGGGGGGGGATCAAAGCCAGGGCCGGTTTTAAGCCACTGCAACTTATCTTATGCGCCGCAGTTGGCCCAGCGCTTTCATAGGACCCACCTATCTTAATTGTCACTCATTATCCTTATTGATTCTTTATCCCTACCCAAACTGGGCCTCGCGCAATCCGTTTCACATACTAAGCCGCATAGGGCACTGCAATTTCTAATACCAGCCCTGGTCAAAGCTTTGGGGCCGTCCATAAATGACGTAACGCGGTTTTAGCCGATTTTCACCCACAACCCTTGTCACGCTTTGTCACAAAAATGCCCCCCGCCCTCCAATTTTTATGTGACGTCATATTTCTTAAACACCCCCCTCCTCGTCGCACATTGTCAAAAATGCGCGACCCCCTCACCTTTTAGGTGCAAGACGTCATTTATGGACGACTTCAAAAGAGTAAAACGAATATCTTTTGACTGGCTTAAAATTAATTTTTCCAACGAGCGAATTGTACGTACGCATAGGGGAGGGGTCACCGAAAATGTACGGTGTGCAACAGGGGGGAGTTGTCCGAAAATACGACTTTTTTTTTGCTTACGTAATATATGGATGGCCCCTAAAATAACTTCATAAATTTAAGAAAAATTTATTTGTAAAGGAATTAGTTTTATCATGTGTACTTCTCATTTAAATTATATTTGGAAGCAGTCAACAGTTGAAACATAAAGCTGTACTGCAAGGAAATGATGTGAGACTCACCGTAAAGGTTGATCACTCTGATGCAGCTTTTTATTATGAGTGGAATTTCCTGACCTGTCGCCTGAGAAATAATTGAGGGTAAAATAAAATACTTAATATGTAACTGGGTCATGTTAGAGCCAATTCAATGAGATAAAACCAGACAATTAGAACCCTGGACAAACTGACTGAGTGCATGTGCACCAGGTTGATAAGAGACAAGCATCTCACCTCAATGTACTCCTCGAGGCTACCTCCAAACAACTTGGGCTGACCAACTCGAGGATGATGACCAATGCGTCTCTTTTTGGGTTTCGGGGGCGGGGCAGGAGGCCTAAATAAAAAAAGAAAAACCAAAACAAACATATAAAAAAAGCAACCTGGTTATTTTTGCACTAATTGACTCATTAGCTCCTGATGCGACTAAATGCGTCCTTACGGATGCGACCAAATGCGTCTGTTCGCATAACGACGCACTCTTGCATTTTTAGTTAAAAACAGCATGGAAATCTCGCTTTCCTCGAGACTTCCGGCAATTGTGTGATTCTACGAGATAAGTTCATTAAAAATTACCAGATGTTTTTATCTTGTTTCACTTTTGATCCACGTGTGAAATAGTTTGATGCGTCTCGATGGAGTATGTATTCACCAGAGGTGCCGAAAATGACTTTATCTGTCTTTAATCATTATTTCGCAGTGCATGTTATATTATTATTAAACTTAATTCATTTCTTGTTGTATTAATAATTTTATTTTTTAAGCTAAACGAATATCTTTAGAGAAGAAATGCATTTTTCTAATGGAATCAAAAGCTTAACGAAGTTGCTTCCCTTTTGTTCGGAATATGAAATATATACAGAAGTAGCCCTTCAGGAGCTATTGAGTTAATTAATTCTAGCTTACTCATCATCAATCAGGGTATAAATTGTTGACTTTAGAATAAGACCATAATTAGAATAAGACCATAATTAGAATATGACCATAATTAGAATAAGACCATAATTAGAATAAGACCATAATTAGAATCCAACCAAATAGACCATGACATAAAGTTGTATAATAATATTTGTAACCTCTGACCCGGGCTGTAGATGTGCAGATAGCCATAACCTCTGACCCGGGCTGTAGATGTGCAGATAGCCATAACCTCTGACCCGGGCTGTAGATGTGCACATAGCCATAACCTCTGACCCGGGCTGTAGATGTGCACATAGCCGTAACCTCTGACCCGGGCTGTAGATGTGCACATAGCCGTAACCTCTGACCCGGGCTGTAGATGTGCAGATAGCCATAACCTCTGACCCGGGCTGAAGATGTGCAGATAGCCGTAACCTCTGACCCGGGCTGTAGATGTGCAGATAGCCGTAACCTCTGACCCGGGCTGTAGATGTGCAGATAGCCATAACCTCTGACCCGGGCTGTAGATGTGCACATAGCTGTAACCTCTGACCCGGGCTGTACATGTGCAGATAGCCGTAACCCCTGACCCGGGCTGTAGATGTGCAGATAGCCATAACCTCTGACCCGGGCTGTACATGTGCAGATAGCCATTAACTCTTACACAGTGTGCTTGTGCTGTGTGTGTGGGTGATTGTGCTGTGTGTGATTGTGCTATGTGTGCGTGATTGTGCTATGTGCGTGTACTATGTGTGTGATTGTACTATGTGTGTGATTGTACTATGTGTGTGATTGTACTATGTGTGTGATTGTGCTATGTGTATGTGATTGTGCTGTGTGTGTGGGTGATTGTGCTGTGTGTGTGTGATTGTGCTATGTGTGATTGTGCTATGTCTGTGTGATTGTGCTGTCTGGGCGATTGTGCTGTGTGTGGGTGATTGTGCTGTGTAATTGTACAATGTGTGGGTGATTGTGCTATGTGTGGGTGATTGTGCTGTGTGTGTGATTGTGCTGTGTTTAAGATTGTGCTGTTTTTGATTGTGCTGTGTGTGTGATTGTCCTGTGTGTGTGTGTGTGAGGTTGTGCTGTGTGTGATGACCAGACCAGTTGATAGTTAACATGTTGTCGTTTATGCTTTGCAGCCACAACACTGTTAATATTTTGTATAAAAAATATTCTTTTTTAAAAAATTAAGACGCTTGACCCTAGTCCATTACTTCCAAGTGTCTTTTTTGTTCTTGAAAGCATTACCTTTCCCCATTATCAAACAGCCTGCCACAATGCGGCTCAAAATAACCATAAAAGGCAATGGGACAAGTGGCGGTTTGAAAACATGTCATGGCTGGAACTGCTTTCTAATGGTAACAAGGAAGGGGGGGGGAGAGAGATAACGATGAACTGCTTTGTTGAGCATCTTAATGTCTGAGAATCTTTCCTGCCACTTTATCTCTTATTGGACCTGACTTAATGTTTTGGTCAAAGTGGCACAAACAATATTTTGGGACCTAATGTTGTTTAAGAACTATGGGAGTTGTTTAAAAAAACAGCTAAAATTAAATGACAATTGTGACACAGGACTAACAGATCTTATGAGAACACTACACAAGTCAGGGAAGAGAAGGGGTGGGGCAGTAAAACAAAAAGATGCTGGCAGCACCTGGCTGACCCTGATGTCTGCTTCTCTCCAAGAGCCTTCTGTATGGCGGTGTGTTTGGCCTGAAGTCTGGCCAGCCTGTTACAGCTCAGTGTGTACTCACGAAATTTCTGCAATTAAAAAAATTCAATTCATAATGTAGATATTATTCTTTTTTTATTACCAACTCATTTCTTTCTTACTAAAACCTTCATTCTCCAAATAATCTCCTGTTTACCAGCTGAGGCAGTACAAGATGTTTTCTTTAATTAAAACAGAGTTGCCAGAACTTTCAAGCGAACAATTCAAGTGAACAATTCAAGCGAACAATTCAAGCGAACAATTCAAGTGAACAATTCAAGTGAACTATTGAAGAGTGCACTGACCTCCAAGTAGTAAGACTCAGTTTCCAGCCTGTCTGCCCTGATTTTGGCTTGTTCATGAGGAGACTTGGGTGGCGCTGACTCATCAGCAAAGAACTTGGTGATGTCATAGTCTCTGATTTGAATGGCATCCACCAGCGTCTTCTCTGTGGTCTCCAGGGTCTTCCAGATCTGTCAGTAGAACAAACATGTGTGGTCATGGGATCTTTAAGATCTGTCAGCAGAACAAACATGTGTGGTCATAGGATCTTTAAGATCTGTCAGCAGAACAAACATGTGTGGTCATGGGATCTTTAAGATCTGTCAGTAGAACAAACATGTGTGGTCATGGGATCTTTAAGATCTGTCAGCAGAACAAACATGTGTGGTCATAGGATCTTTAAGATCTGTCAGCAGAACAAACATGTGTGGTCATAGGATCTTTAAGATCTGTCAGTAGAACAAACATGTGTGGTCATGGGATCTTTAAGATCTGTCAGCAGAACAAACATGTGTGGTCATAGGATCTTTAAGATCTGTCAGCAGAACAAACATGTGTGGTCATGGGATCTTTAAGATCTGTCAGCAGAACAAACATGTGTGGTCATAGGATCTTTAAGATCTGTCAGCAGAACAAACATGTGTGGTGATAGGATCTTTAAGATCTGTCAGCAGAACAAACATGTGTGGTCATAGGATCTTTAAGGCTAGCGCATTCTTAGTTGAAATCTCTACAGGGAACATGGCAACAAACATTCTTACAATGATATGCAGCACAAAACTGTGATGTCATCAAGTTTAGGGGACAATGTTATTTCTACACCCCCTGTACTTTCATCTGCTGAGGATACAAAATATTGTGTGCACTCTGGTCTTTAAAAACATGATACCTACATGTCTTCTGGTTAGACTGAGACAGCCCAGCACATACCTCATCATTCTCAACCTTGAGGCTGTTGAGCCTGTCCTCAATGGTAGTGTGTCTTTGGATTAAATCTTCCTGAACTTCTTTCTGTGCACTGATCTGACACACCTGTTCAAAACAAACAAAATACTATACAAATATAAACAAACTGATTCGAATGCTCAGTTTAAATTTAATTTGTAAGAAGTTGAATTAGAATATTATAGCATGGTTTGGGCAGATATTTAGCCTCTCACAACAGCTAACTCTTAGCTATGATAGAAGCATCAATGTAATACAGGTAGCATTCAGCCTCTCACAACAGCTAACTCTTAGCTATGATAGAAGCATCAATGTAATACAGGTAGCATTCAGCCTCTCACAACAGCTAACTCTTAGCTATGATAGAAGCATCAATGTAATACAGGTAGCATTCAGCCTCTCACAACAGCTAACTCTTAGCTATGATAGAAGCATCAATGTAATACAGGTAGCATCAATGTAATACAGGTAGCATCAATGTAATACAGGTAGCATGAATGTAATACAGGTAGCATTCACCGACAGTATAAATGAGAACAGATATGATTTGATTCCTGCTGTTTTTTCTTTGGCACATAAAGCTTAGCAAGAACATAGGTAAAGTTTTGTGGATATATATCCAAGATGGCACTGCTGCCTCCAGGCCCATCACTGGATGCTTCTCATCCATTTCAAGTTTTACAGAATTCAGCATGATACTGTATGGTGGTCAAGTGGCATGCCCGTTGGCTTGCATATCGAGAGTCTTGGGTTTGAGTCTCTGTGAAGGAAGGGACTAGTTTCCATGGCTAAGGGTGTCCCTGAGACCACCCTGCTCTGATGGGTATCTAAGGGTGTCCCTGAGACCACCCTGCTCTGATGGGTATCTAAGGGTGTCCCTGAGACCACCCTGCTCTGATGGGTATCTAAGGGTGTCCCTGAGACCACCCTGCTCTGATGGGTATCTAAGGGTGTCCCTGAGACCACCCTGCTCTGATGGGTATCTAAGGGTGTCCCTGAGACCACCCTGCTCTGATGGGTATCTAAGGGTGTCCCTGAGACCACCCTGCTCTGATGGGTATCTAAGGATGTCCCTGAGACCACCCTGCTCTGATGGGTATCTAAGGGTGTCCCTGAGACCACCCTGCTCTGATGGGTACCTGACATTAGTTGGGGTAAATAAAGGTGGCTGGGCATTGTGCCACACATTCCCCTCATATGCCCTGACCTGTGATTGCTGTGTCACACAATCCTCTCATATAACCTGGCCTGTGATTGCTGTGTCACACATTTCCCTCATATGCCCTGGCCTGTGATTCATTGTGCCACACATTCCCCTCATATGCCCTGACCTGTGATTGCTGTGTCACAGAATCCTCTCATATAACCTGGCCTGTGATTGCTGTGTCACACATTTCCCTCATATGCCCTGGCCTGTGATTCATTGTGTCACACATTCCCCTCATATGCCCTGGCCTGTGATTCATTGTGTCACACATTCCCCTCATATGCCCTGGCCTGTGATTCATTGTGTCACACATTCTCCTCATATGCCCTGGCAAGTGATTGATTGTGCCGTGCCACACATTACCCTCATATGCCCTGGCCTGTGATTCATTGTGTCACACATTCCCCTCATATGCCCTGGCCTGTGATTCATTGTGTCACACATTCCCCTCATATGCCGTGGCCTGTGATTCATTGTGCCACACATTCTCCTCATATGCCCTGGCAAGTGATTGATTGTGCCACACATTCCCCTCATATGCCCTGGCCTGTGATTCATTGTGTCACACATTCCCCTCATATGCCCTGGCCTGTGATTCATTGTGCCACACATTCTCCTCATATGCCCTGGCCTGTGATTCATTGTGTCACACATTCTCCTCATATGCCCTGGCAAGTGATTCATTGTGTCACACATTCTCCTCATATGCCCTGGCCTGTGATTGCTGTGTCACCTGCCAGCATGGTCTGTACGTTCTAATAAAGAATGTAGGACTCAATAATCCTCGAAATAAATGTATATAACAAATATAACTTAACAACACCAATTAACCCCAAACTTTTAGCTTGCCTGGTGGTTGAGACAATTGCCTGGTGGTTGAGACAATTGCCTGGTGGTTGAGACAATTGCCTGGTGGTTGAGAACCAAGTATTTAATTTTTCCAGGGTTGCTTACCTCATCCCCTTTGAAAGCTTGGAATTCAAACTTCTTCGGCAGCATGAAGTACACATTATTGAGCTCCATGAACTTCTGCTTGTCTGCCCTAGAGTCCAGGTCCGTGATACAAGAGTTGAGGCTGTCCACATACTTGGCGTGGGCATTCTTCTGGTGCTCATGGATACCCAAGTACATCATCATTGACCGACCGACAGAGTTGTGGTAGCCAAAGTCCATGCACTGAGGATATTCAAAAGTATTGATCATGAAGGGCAACATGAAAAATAGTAAACACTGAGATGATGAATAGGGATGTGACGAAGTTCGAATTCGAATCCGACGACATTCGAACTTCGACGTTTTTTGAGCCAATTCCAATCCGACGGATTTTTTTAAAAAATTCCATCGGATTCGAATTTGAAAAATTACAGTTTTCAGATCAAACACGGCCGTATTTAATACAAATACATTCTTTTTTTGTGCATGAAAATTAGATACGAAATATAAGGTTTTCGGTAAACTTCCGCCTCAGTCCTGTAAGGATTTCCAGTATCGCGATCGACTGGTTATGAAATTTAAAAAATTGCTGTAAATTTATTTATGTTTTTGTCATACTTCATCTTTTAGGATAAGAATGGTTATTTTAAATTATCCAAAAGACCGTTTTGAGTTTAATACTATAGTTTAGTAATATTATTTTTACAAAAAAGTATAGCGAAATCACATTTTTAAAAAAAACAACTAAAAACTACCACGAAACTTCACGAATCGAGTGAAAACACGAGCGAAGGCAATCGCCGCCATTGCCGGAAGTCGAATACATCATCTATCCCGCACTGAATAGTTTTTAATTTCTGTGATTTCGTTTCTAAAAAGAGTACTATCGAGGCGCGCTTTGTCAAATTAAACGTTAAGTAGAATTTTATTTTATGCAAAGCATCTTGTACTGATGATTCGTTAACAATATGGCTAACTGTGCTTTGTAATAGCTGTGCTTTGTAATAGTTTATGCTGCTGTTCATGCAAAAAGAAATGCTAAAAATCATTTCGTTATGGGGAGGGACACGGGACTGAAACCTTGGTATACCCCCTTTTAGCCAAGTGTTGACCAAATCCGCATCCGCATTCGAATCCGACGGATTTATAATTGCCAAATCCAAATCCCACGGATGCAGATTTTCATCAGCTCCGTCACATCCCTAATGATGAATGGTTCCCAGAACATTGGGGTCTTCAGATTATTTGAATATTTAAAAAACCAGAATTAATCAGCCTCTCACTATGACATCAATCAATTTATCAGCCTCTCATTATGACATCAATCAATTTATCAACCTCTCACTATGACATCAATCAATTTATCAACCTCTCACTATGACATCAATCAATTTATCAACCTCTCACTATGACATCAATCAATTTATCAGCCTCTCACTATGACATCAATCAATTTATCAGCCTCTCACTATGACATCAATTTATCAGCCTCTCACTATGACATAAATCAATTTATCAGCCTTGTGACGAAATTTATGGAGATAAAGTCATCTGCGCACAGGAACTGGGTAGAACAAAGGGGAACTCACTATTGTCTGACCCGAAACCATCAACAATGCGACGATCTGACCTGATTAGGTATGCACCGGGATCATGTGACAGGTCACGGTTGCATGACCGCGCTACAACAATTAAAAGCCAATCATAAAAGGGGTGAATATATTACCCATCGGGTATAAAGGCCAAGGCAACCCAGAAATCACTCTTTTTTCCGCCCAAGACGTCAGCAGATTGTAGTGCCAGTGTGACCATATTTCATACAACTATATCTGCATCCATCCTTGTAGTGGAAGGGCCGACATTATTCTTGCTGACCAGAATCCATGTAAGTTGAACTCTAGCTTTGTTCCCTCGTATTTATGTATATATTTCATGCAATTATCTAAATGTCGATCATTGTACAATGCCATGTTGAACTTATTGGATTATGTTAACCCCATGATCGCCGTACGGGGCCACGTGCGATAGTTAATTATCCCACGTTTATTTTCTAACTAATGTGATTACACATGCTCCATCAGATAGATGGATCGAGTTATATCTATGTGTACTAAATACCATTACTATATTTATCTCAATCCACTAACGAGGTGTCAGCAAGATAGATCTGCACTCGTGGTGGTAGAGATGAGATCTTAATTTCAGTCTCGTCTCATATAATGTATTAGATGATAATTTGTTTATATGAATGTATTTTGATCTCCTTTTGGCACCCTGCTCTGAAGGCTCGGCAGCCAGAAGGATGGATTAAAACAGAATAAGTGGAGAAACTACCCATGTATGTTTTTCTATTTTTAGTCTGGCTTCTGGGCACCGCCAGTACCGGGACAGAAGTGTCGTTAATACTGACCAAGAGCTGGTCCCACCGCTGTTCCAAGCGACTTGGATCTGATACCCTACCTCATCCCTGCACCTATCGACAGGACCCTGAGGAGGACAACTCAGCAGTTACCGGTTATTATGTCTAACGTAAAACTGACGCCGACAAATGCACACTGCGTATGTCGAAGCCTGTACGTGTACACGCACTACACGTACAGAAGCCGGTCATTCACACTTCCGTGATCACCGAAGTCCCCTGGAACCAATTCACACTTCCGTGATCACCGAAGTCACCTGGAACCATAGGTGAAGCAGCCTACTGAGCCCAAAGAATCGAACGATTCAGCTAGAGGGAACCTGCAGAACCAACTACACACGTCAGCACTGACGGAGCCGTGTGTAGGGCAGAAATACCAAGCTGAACGATTCATCACACACATTTACCAGGGGAGTGTGCAGAACCAACCGCCACACGGAGCGGGGCGCGACGACCCCATTGCATTTAAGTACCAACACTATAAACATAAGGTTACAAGGCTATAAGGTTATAAGGCTATCCCTAATGATGATAAAGCTAGGCCAAAGAAGGGACAGTTAATTTGTTGCATCACTATTATCATTTGGAACCAGTTTCCAATATTGTATAAATAAATTTATTGTTACATTTTACACCCCTTTGGTCTGTTGATTATCGAGTGCAAGAGATCACTAAAGTTTATGCGTTGTTAGCGGGAAGGTGTTAATTTAAACATTACACCCCTAGACAACTTGCTAAACATAGATACACATCTTTCTCGCCACAAGCCTCTCACTATGACATCAATCAATTTTCATCTATGATATAGGATGATTTAACATGAAAAGAAACTGATTTTGCCAATTTAAAAGAAAAATTAATTAACTTATCTTAATTATAAATTATCATTTTCAACAGTTTACTTCTTGCAACTGAATTGAAAAACTAAAAATAAAAATTATCTTCACAATTTTTCTGCAGTGAATAACTTTAGATTAACCTCAATTAATCTTCAAGTTTTTTCCTTTCAACATTTTTTTACCAATTCATTTTTTTCAAAGACTTTTTAAATCCTTTATAGTTTTCATAATAACAACAATCTTACACCTAGAACAAAGGTCGGGAAACCATGGCTCGCGAGCCAGATGTGGCACTTTTGATAGCTGCATCTGGCTCTCACACAAATGTTGGTTTATATAAAAAAAAACTTTATTGAGACTCATTTGAACTACATATTAATTGCATATAAAAACAGCATAACAATGTTATTAAAAATTAATTCAGAGACATAGTTATTGTACTTTAAGTGTTGAAATGACACAAAATGTTCACATTTACTGGAATTTTTAGATTTAATCACAATGTATGGCTCTAACAGTATTACTTTTCAAAATATCTGGGTGTATATGGCTCTTTCAGACAAAATATGTGGTGTATATGGCTCTTTCAGAATACATATGTGGTGTATATGGCTCTTTCAGACAAAATATGTGGTGTATATGGCTCTTTCAGACAAAATATGTGGTGTATATGGCTCTTTCTGAAAACATGTGGTGTATAAGGCTCTTTCAGACAAAATATGTGGTGTATAAGGCTCTTTCAGACAAAATATGTGGTGTATAAGGCTCTTTCAGACAAAATATGTGGTGTTTAAGGCTCTTTCAGACAAAATATGTGGTGTATATGGCTCTTTCAGACAAAATATGTGGTGAATATTGCTCTTTCAGACAAAATATGTGGTGTATATGGCTCTTTCAGACAAAATATGTGGTGTATATGGCTCTTTCTGAAAACATGTGGTGTATAAGGCTCTTTCAGACAAAATATGTGGTGTATAAGGCTCTTTCAGACAAAATATGTGGTGTATAAGGCTCTTTCAGACAAAATATGTGGTGTTTAAGGCTCTTTCAGACAAAATATGTGGTGTATATGGCTCTTTCAGACAAAATATGTGGTGAATATTGCTCTTTCAGACAAAATATGTGGTGTATATGGCTCTTTCAGACAAAATATGTGGTGTATATGGCTCTTTCTGAAAACATGTGGTGTATAAGGCTCTTTCAGACAAAATATGTGGTGTATAAGGCTCTTTCAGACAAAATATGTGGTGTATAAGGCTCTTTCAGACAAAATATGTGATGTTTAAGGCTCTTTCAGACAAAATATGTGGTGTATATGGCTCTTTCAGACAAAATATGTGGTGAATATTGCTCTTTCAGACAAAATATGTGGTGTATATGGCTCTTTCAGACAAAATATGTGGTGTATATGGCTCTTTCTGAAAACATGTGGTGTATAAGGCTCTTTCAGACAAAATATGTGGTGTATAAGGCTCTTTCAGACAAAATATGTGGTGTATAAGGCTCTTTCAGACAAAATATGTGGTGTTTAAGGCTCTTTCAGACAAAATATGTGGTGTATATGGCTCTTTCAGACAAAATATGTGGTGAATATTGCTCTTTCAGATAAAATATGTGGTGTATATGGCTCTTTCAGACAAAATATGTGGTGTATATGGCTCTTTCAGACAAAATATGTGGTGTATATGGCTCTTTAAAAGTTTCCCGACCCATGACCTAGAATCAGAAATGATTTTGAGGTACAAAGTTACCCAGCCCATGAACAAAGTTACCCAGCCCATGATTAGGGCTGTCAGTATTATTGAAAAAAGCTTCCCGGGTATCCATCTAAATTTTGAACGGGTACCTAGGTTACCCGTGCGAAACACCTCAAAATTTTCGCCTTCATGTCCAATATTAGCTTTATACTGCAAAGTACAGTCTGTGTAAAAACAAGGAGTAGAGGGGCACCGAAGTGATTTTATTTTTGGGGGGGTAGGGTGGGGGGTAAACAAAGTCTTTTAAAGATAAAAGGCGGTGTGGTGTCCCCGTAGGATGACGTGGCGGGATAATTCTAGTTCATAGCTGACAACTGGTGTAATTAACCAAACTTGTCCTGGACTTTCCCCCACTGAGTGGACATATCCACCAGCATTTATTTTTGTTATTGCTGTGAAAATTATTGAACGATTGAAATATTATTTTAAATTAAAAAAAACAATAATAGAGTAGGTGTTGTTTTTTGTTAAGTATGGTGGGAATAGGAGTGGAGAAACGAGTGAGTGTGAGATTAGATAAAACAACATTGGCTAGTCTCAACCACTTGTGCCGCTTATTTCAAAGCCAAGGTCATTTCTGTCATTTCCTGCCCTTCCTAAATATTGGCGCTGTGTTCTATTTTCCTTACTTGAACAATTCAAAGAGCTAAAATCTTTTTTTTAAAAAGATTTTTGTTTCATGTTCCACGAAAAGAAGAATAATAGAAGGCTTGACAGGATAGAGAGGCGGTTGTCTGATGTTTCATATGAAACGAAGCCAACTTGCTTTGACATACTGACACAAGCCCGTGAGCGGAGACATCTTGCCTCCCTTTGCTCCCTCCACAATGGGATGGGGTAAGTAAGATTTTCTTGGAAA
This sequence comes from Ampullaceana balthica, assembly GCA_944989445.1. NCBI lineage: Eukaryota > Metazoa > Mollusca > Gastropoda > Lymnaeidae > Ampullaceana > Ampullaceana balthica. The sequence continues at coordinate 4,893,575 of CALYLW010000015.1, read as the reverse complement.
ATTCGACTAAGAAAGATGAAAAACTAAAATATTGGAGTTAAGGAGATCTAAAATACATTAGTCTTATGCAATTTGGCCGGGACCTAACATTTAATTCGATATAGGGAGGTTTTCGACTTAGGGAGGTCCGACAGCACATTGTAGTTTGTCGTGTTTTATTTCCGGTTAATTATTTCTTTTTAAGTGCTTTCATGTTAAACGTTTTTCACAGTATATATTTCAAACAAAAAGTTTTAATTTGATAAATTATTCGCGAGCTGAAATGTGAACAGAGAAGAGCCTTAGTTTGACCCCTGTTGTTATAGGCATTGCAGTAACATTTTCACGGGTACCCGGGTGCAATTTTACTACCCAGGTAATCGCACAGCAACGGTACCTGGGTTCCTGTTGACAGGCCTACCCATGATAACTGAAATGTGTGAAATGTGAACGCTTACATCCATGAGATCGGAGATGTCATCGGAGAAGTATTTGTTGATGGCTGCGTTGGCTGCATCTATACACAGCAGGTAATCGTTGCGTGCCTTCAGTGCCTTCAACTTGTTGTCAGCATATTTCTGTTGTTTCTGTGGAGAAAACAAACTGACACTGTAGCTCAGTAAAAAATAGAAGAATAAAAGATCATGTCCATGTGGCCAACAAGCCATCAAAAGATTGTGTCCATGTGGCCAACAAGCCATCAAAAGATCCTGTCCATGTGGCCAACAAGCCATCAAAAGATCATGTCCATGTGGCCAACAAGCCATCGAAAGATCATGTCCATGTGACCAACAAGCCATCAAAAGATCATGTCCATGTGACCAACAAGCCATCAAAAGATCATGTCCATGTGGCCAACAAGCCATCAAAAGATCCTGTCCATGTGGCCAACAAGCCATCAAAAGATCATGTCCATGTGGCCATCAAAAGATCCTGTCAATGTGGCCAACAGGCCATCTCAAATCTCTGGTGTCTATTTTATTCAAGACAGCCAACTCTCTTGTTCAAGCTGAACTATCAAATTTAAAAGAGCCATTACATTCGGAGGCCACATTAACTTTGAAAACAGCAAACTTCAGAGGTTCTCTGGGGTCTCAACCCAATCAAATGACACGCTTCATCCTGGGACATCATTGCCAATTTACAGAGAACCTGATGGGCTGGGAAATGAAAACACACAAAAACAATCCCACACAGGACAACTCTTGTTATTTTCAAATAGCACAGTTAATGACAAGAATAAAGGGAGTCATTGCAGCAAAAACTGGAGAGAGCTGACATGTAGATACCAAACTTTGTGTGCTGATGGCCCTGGTGACTATCAGTGTTTGGTGACATGTGTTCAACCACAAGATGTCAAGCATGAATGTCAGGTTGTATGACTATGACACATGAATGTCAGGTTGTATGACTATGACACATGAATGTCAGGTTGTATGACTATGACACATGAATGTCAGGTTGTATGACTATGACACATGAATGTCAGGTTGTATGACTATGACACATGAATGTCAGGTTGTATGACTATGACACAGACTTCCAGCAATTAATGGTCACTGCCGTGGTAGGGACATTCTCTTATCATAAATGTATAAATTACCTGATATTCTTATTTACTCCTTGTTTAGGATTCTCACCAACAACTTAGAAGATAATATGAAAGCTGCTGTTTAAGACAAAGGAAGACATTTTTGAAGGCTGGGCCTCTTACCTTTTCAGACTGGCGCTCGAGACCTTTGAGTTTGCGACTGGTCGTGTTCTTGCCAGACAGTTGCTGCTCTACCTTCTGTTTCTGGGACTCCACATTTCTAAGCTTGAGCTCTGCTGTTTTACTCTCATTCTGGTAGATGTGGTACGTTTTCATGGCCTGGGGGCACAAGATGAAACATGTCAACAGAACACAATGACCAGTCTAACTATGTCTGGGAAGATTTATGGTTGGCAATTTAAAATATTAAATTTGTTAAAAATTCATCAACTATCACAAAATCAAAATAATCTTTTAAATAAAAATCTGTTTAACTTTATTTGATTACTGACTAATCGTTTAACTATTGATCTTTTATTAGTACTCATCAATGAAATCTTTCATTTCCTAATTAACTATTAATTAGGCCCATGGCCTAAATAAAAATAATATTTCCCTTAATTAAACAAATAAAAATGCTTACACTTTGGAGTTCATTTAAAACCTTCATCATGTCTTCATGAGAAACAGCTCCGATTTCCCGACACTGAGAACACAAATAATGAGATTAATGATGAGATTAATGATTAAAGGTGGCAAATGTCAGTACTTAAGTACAGCTTCAATTAACACAGTTCACGTCCAACATTTTGGATCAAACGTTTGCTAAGCTACTGATTTGAACAACCTGCGCCCAACGGACTACATCTGGCTTACCTCAGTGAGTGGGATCAATGAGAGAAATGAAATCTGGCCAATCTCAGGTGAGAGAGGTGTACGAGAATGGTGAGATAAATGAAATCTGGCCAATCTCAGGTGAGAGAGGTGTAAGAGAATGGTGAGATAAATGAAATCTGGCCAATCTCAGGTGAGTGAGGTGTAAGAGAATGGTGAGATAAATGAAATCTGGCCAATCTCAGGTGAGAGAGGTGTAAGAGAATGGTGAGATAAATGAAATCTGGCCAATCTCAGGTGAGAGAGGTGTAAGAGAATGTGAGATAAATGAAATCTGGCCAATCTCAGGTGAGAGAGGTGTAAGAGAATGTTATAAAAATAAATTTAATAAATTATTGACCAGACAAAAGAGATGGCTAAATTTGAGATTCCTGTAACTGAAATTGTACCAAATACACTGGATACATTAATTAACATGAATTCAATGAGGTTCATTAAAAAAAATCATTTCAATTTTTAAAATGTGAACAAAGATCTGTTCACCAATAAACCTGAGAAGGTTGCAGAGTTATCTTCCTGAGAAGGTTGCAGAGTTATCTTCCAGAGAATGTTGCAGAGTTATCTTCCTGAGAAGGTTGCAGAGTTATCTTCCACACAGGCCTCACTGATCTATCTCCCTTACCTTTCTGAATATCCTCTGAGAGTTGTCAATGACCTCAGCAAGTCTGCTGACCATCTGATTGTTGTAAATCTCTGCTATGGTCTGATGATCCTGGCTCTGCTTGCGGGTGATGGCCAACAGGTTCTTCCAGCAGTCGTAGGTGGACATGGTGGCCCACTGCTCCTGCCTGCAAGCACAGAATAGTGGCCCAAACAATTTCTACAAGTACTTCAGTGACTTTGGGATGGGTCCAACTTTAACATAAGTTGTCAGCTTAGGCAAATGGAATTCAATTGTTTTCAATCTCTGCTAAATCTTTTCTATCACTTATGTGGTCACAATATTTTTTTGGCTGTTGTTACTGTCAATATTAATTGCAAGGGGAATAAATCTAAACCTACTAAATTGAATATTACAAAAACAACTAATAAGAAGTTATTGAGCATTTGGTTAATTGAGTTCTTTATGGTGGTTTAAGTGTAATAATGAGAACTTTTGGAGCTAGAGAAATTATATCCAGTAAAGGACTTTCTAAAAAATTACAATTAAGAAGAAACAAAAATTAGCAAAGAAAAAAAGATGTTTTATTTCAACCTTCTCTTAGCTTAGTCTGGTCAAGTAAGCTGGACACTATTGCTGTATATATCAGTTTTATTAACATTTTTTGTCTTTTAAATGCTACATATAGTCTAAGCCATATTATTTCTATTTTTTATTTCAACAATTCAATTAAAAGAGACTATTAATAGATTCATCAAGTCAAATGCAGCATGCCAATTAATTAAAAGACATACATGTATTTAATTGAGCTAACGCACAGTTGTGCCTATCAGTAACTATTACAAACTAGATATTAACTTAAGTTCATGGATTTTGTGACAAACAAAAAGCAGCTGAGCTCTGGAATGGCTATTTTTTAAAAAAATATTTAATATTAAAATTGCTAACTACTTCTCATCCTTTGTTTTTTAAGCAAGCTGCAGAGGTTAATGACTTATTGTCAATATTTAATTTTTATAGACAATTATTTGGTAGAAGTATCAAAATAAGACCAAAAATTTTGCCTGATAAATTAAATGTAATATTTTAAATTATTTTGTACATTAACTTGTTTAAACTGAAGGGGAACTAAAAATCCTAGATACATGTTACTAAAAATTTAACAAGCATTATATATCTTGTGGATGTGCATACAATTGGATATTATATAGCAAAGTCAAAATAGTGTTTAAAAATAAGGTGATTCAATAACTTTAAAATCTGGACTTTATTAAATAATATGAAAATTGTGACAAGCAAAGTTGTGTCCAAGCTGGCAAACAGGAGTAATACAAGTGCATTAAGTACACAAGAGTGTGGGACATAAATTATGTGTGTGGGGAGTAGTGAATTATGCTCAATGTGAAAATCTTATCACTACGAGAAGTAATAACGACAAAATTATGTATAGATAAATGTGTAAAAAATCAACAACTCACTTTTGCTTATCAATAGTCCTGTTGTTGTATGTCAACAATTAGAATAAATATTGTTATTTGTCTTATCAATAGTCCTGTTGTTGTATGTCAACAATTAGAATAAATATTGTTATTTGTCTTATCAATAGTCCTGTTGTTGTATGTCAACAATTAGAATAAATATTGTTATTTGTCTTATCAATAGTCCTGTTGTTGTATGTCAACAATTAGAATAAATATTGTTATTTGTCTTATCAATAGTCCTGTTGTTGTATGTCAACAATTAGAATAAATATTGTTATTTGTCTTATCAATAGTCCTGTTGTTGTATGTCAACAATTAGAATAAATATTGTTATTTGTCTTATCAATAGTCCTGTTGTTGTATGTCAACAATTAGAATAAATATTGTTATTTGTCTTATCAATAGTCCTGTTGTTGTATGTCAACAATTAGAATAAATATTGTTATTTGTCTTATCAATAGTCCTGTTGTTGTATGTCAACAATTAGAATAAATATTGTTATTTGTCTTATCAATAGTCCTGTTGTTGTATGTCAACAATTAGAATAAATATTGTTATTTGTCTTATCAATAGTCCTGTTGTTGTATGTCAACAATTAGAATAAATATTGTTATTTGTCTTATCAATAGTCCTGTTGTTGTATGTCAACAATTAGAATAAATATTGTTATTTTGTTTTAAAATTCTGTGCCCATCAATGTTCCCTCTGAGCTTCATTGGTAAAAAAAACGTGTGCGCTAAGTTGCACAGCATCCGTTTTTCGTTAATATTTTACAAAATTTGTGGCGCAATAATTCTCAACTGCTGTGTGGCGTCAGATATCTGTGCGGCCGCACAGCCTAAAGGGAACATTGGTGGACACTACTGTAAACTAAAATATCTTCCACTGTAGCCAGATGGTATAATGTGAAATGATATAAAAGCAATTAATGGTATGAGAAGTGAAATGTTTCAATTGATGGGGAAAATGTAATCATTGTTTAGGTCTGGACATAATTTATTTAGATATGAAAGGTCTGGACATAATTTATTTAGATATGAAAGGTCTGGACATAATTTATTTAGATATGAATCTACTTATTTAAATGGGTCAACTTTATGGCCGTCTGAAAGCAAATTGTTTTAATTATAAATCTAATAAACTATTGATAGTGCATTCAGTAAAAACGATAAAATAATTGTTAAGTGGTTTTGTTATGAAAGTAAGAACTTAACGTTCTTCAATAAATTGAAGTGTAAAGGTTTAATATGGCACCATATGTGCTGAGAACAATTGAAGTGTAAAGGTTTAATATGGCACCATATGTACTGAGAACAATGAAGGCTATTACACTTTACTTATAAAACATACAAATGATTTGAATAGTTAGGAACATAAGGCAGATATAAGCTTAGATATAGTTGTTATAGTTGAGTATACTTTCTTATTAACTAATATTGCAATTCTGAAATTATTTTTACTTAAGTGACCTTCAGCGTTATATGGAGGCTAATGACATAAAAGTTACTGCTCTGCCCAGATAATGATATGGAGGCTATAAGAAACAGGATGTTAAGTCATATTGAGATGAGAAATACTTTCTGGGCCAGGGGGTCTCAAACTACAAGGACAGGCCGAGGGATAATTTGATTGCTGGGGAGGGCACCCAACAGACTTTTCAAACAAATCTCTTTGCAATTTGGTGGAGTTTGAAGGACTTCCTCAAGAATTTCAATAAATGGATTCTGACCAGTCGTTGGATGTTTTCAGTTAGCTTAATGCTCCAGATATAAATGTAACTGCTCCTCAGTTGTGTATAATTTATGGGCTGATCTACTCAGAATCTCACGGCATCTCATCAGCAAAGAAATTTGTAACAAGACATTTTATATTATTTTATTGTTAATTTGTCTTAACAACACATTTTATATTATTTTATTGTTAATTTGTCTTAACAACACATTTTATATTATTTTATTGTTAATTTGTTTTAACAACACATTTTATATTATTTTATTGTTAATTTGTCTTAACAACACATTTTATATTATTTTATTGTTAATTTGTTTTAACAACACATTTTATATTATTTTATTGTTAATTTGTTTTAACAAGACATTTTATATTATTTTATTGTTAATTTGTTTTAACAAGACATTTTATATTATTTTATTGTTAATTTGTCATAACAAATTATATGTCGTTTATTAAGTACCTGACCTGATTAAAGAATTAATGTGCAACCATATGGCCAAAAACAGTACAGATACTTTTCAAAAACACCAAAGAAATTGAAAGACCAAAGAAAATCCGACTCACTTCTGCTTCTCTGCCCGATGTCTGGTGATCATGTTTTTGACAAGTTTGTCCAGATTCCTGGAATACTCCATCTCCACTTCTGCCCGACGCTTGAAAAACTCCTGCAGCTCTGTGACAATGGACACCTCAGTGTCTAACTTAATCTCAAGACATTTCAGCTGGTCATTCAGTTGTTGGCGAATATCTGAAGAACAACAAATAAATAAAGTCAGGGATAAAAATATCTGAAGAACAACAAATAAATAAAGTCAGGGATAATAATATCTGAAAAACAACAAATAAATAAAGTCAGGGATAATAATATCTGAAGAACAACAAATAAATAAAGTCAGGCATAATAATATCTGAAGCACAAGAAAAAAAGTCAGACATAAAGATTAAAATGCAGGTTTAGTTTAGTTTAAAAAGAATAATATTTATAAACCATCTTTAAAATAAAATAGAGATGCTTCCCTCCCTGAAATCTGGAAAGTGATGAATAAATCAAATTTTGATACATTTTACATAAATTTATATTGAAGATGTTTAATTGCACCATGAAATCATTGAAATCATTTAAAAGAAAATTGTTTAAAAAACAAAATAATTAAAATTAAGACAGAAGTAATAATGTTTGAGTGTTACTCAATTATAAAGTTAATTAGATCAAGTTAATCATTTTTTTTTGTTGAAAATCATAAAAAAATAAAGAGGTAAGAAGTATCAGTAACAGAAAAATCAAAATTCTAAAAAGAACAGTTTCAGAAATGGGTGACTCACAGTAAGAAGGAAATCTCAAATTAAATTAAAGTGAACAGACCACTCTGATGAAACAGATTGGCTGACTGAAGATATGATTGTGAATATGATTGTGAATATGATTGTGAATATGATTGTGAATATGATTGTGAATATGATTGTGAATATGATTGTGAATATGATTGTGAATATGATTGTGAATATGATTGTGAATATGATTGTGAATATGATTGTGAATATGATTGTGAATATGATTGTGAATATGATTGTGAATATGATTGTGAATATGATTGTGAATATGATTGTGAATATGATTGTGAATATGATGAAGCATGTGAGAAAATATAAATATCTACAGTATATATTAATTAAAAAATAATCTATTTAAATCTTATTAAGACTCAGCTAGAGTTGAGTGAGTGTTCATAAAGTTCATTGTATACCTATAGATTAGTATCATTTATGTATGTTTACCTATAATTATATATTTATTTTAAAAATTTATATTTATATTTTATAATTATATATTATAATTATATATATAATTGTTTACTAAAATTGTATGTTCATTGTATACCTATGGTAGATAGTTTAGTATTAGACTGTTGGATGTTCATTGTATACCTATGGTAGATAGTTTAGTATTGGACTGTTGGATGTTCGTTGTATACCTATGGTAGATAGTTTAGTATTGGACTGTTGGATGTTCATTGTATACCTATGGTAGATAGTTTAGTATTGGACTGTTGGATGTTCATTGTATACCTATGGTAGATAGTTTAGTATTGGACTGTTGGATGTTCATTGTATACCTATGGTAGATAAGATAGTTTAGTATTGGACTGTTGGATGTTCGTTGTATACCTATGATGGGCAGTTAAGTACTGTTGGGTGTTCATTGTAAGCCATTAATTCATACCTTTAGGTGTTCAATGTATTACTTACTACTTACTATGAATCATGAAAAATAGTTTAGTATTGTAGGTTGTTCATTGTATTATGTAGGGATACCTATGTGAGACTGTTTAGCACCATTGTACACATGGGTTTAGTCAGTGCTTTTTTTGGTAAAAAAATAGGTGCCGGTACTCAGTGATGGATTGCCTAACTTTTAACTACCAGTTCCAATTAATAATATAATAAATAAATAATAAATGTTAAAATACAAGAAAAGTAATAATTTTTTCCCACATTGAAAAAAAACACTGGGCCTGGGTTTAGTAACTGACAGGACTATTGGCTGTTTGTTGTTTACCTATGATAGAATAGATAGCTTAGTACTGACTGGACTATTGGCTGTTTGTTGTTTACCTATGATAGAATAGATAGCTTAGTACTGACTGGACTATTGGCTGTTTGTTGTTTACCTATGATAGAATAGATAGCTTAGTACTGACTGGACTATTGGCTGTTTGTTGTTTACCTATGGTAGAATAGATAGCTTAGTACTGACTGAACTATTGGCTGTTTGTTGTTTACCTATGATAGAATAGATATCTTAGTACTGACTGAACTATTGGCTGTTCGTTGTTTACCTATGATAGAATAGATAGCTTAGTACTGACTGGACTATTGGCTGTTCATTGTTTACCTATGATAGATAGCTTAGTACTGACAGGACTATTGGCTGTTCGTTGTTTACCTATGATAGATAGCTTAGTACTGACTGAACTATTGGCTGTTCGTTGTTTACCTATGATAGAATAGATAGCTTAGTACTGACTGAACTATTGGCTGTTTGTTGTTTACCTATGATAGAATAGATAGCTTAGTACTGACTGAACTATTGGCTGTTCGTTGTTTACCTATGATAGAATAGATATCTTAGTACTGACTGAACTATTGGCTGTTCGTTGTTTACCTATGATAGAATAGATAGCTTAGTACTGACAGGACTATTGGCTGTTCGTTGTTTACCTATGATAGATAGCTTAGTACTGAAAGGACTATTGGCTGTTTGTTGTTTACCTATGATAGAATAGATAGCTTAGTACTGACTGAACTATTGGCTGTTTGTTGTTTACCTATGATAGAATAGATAGCTTAGTACTGACTGAACTATTGGCTGTTTGTTGTTTACCTATGATAGATAGCTTAGTACTGACTGAACTATTGGCTGTTCGTTGTTTACCTATGATAGATAGTTTAGTACTGACTGAACTATTGGCTGTTTGTTGTTTACCTATGATAGATAGTTTAGTACTGACTGGACTATAGACTATTGGCTGTTCGTTGTTTACCTATGATAGATAGTTTAGTACCAACTCCGTCACGGTATCCTTTCGAGTGCCGCCTCGCATTAGGTCCAAACATCCCAGCTGACCGAACGAGTTTACCCGTCGGCATGGACACCACGGACACACTGCTGCCCCGGTGCTCCATGGGCGTTTCTACAAAGGGTTGAGGAGGGCTGACCAGTCCATTCTCGCCACCGTTCACTACAACATCCTTGGTACTTTTCTCAGTGTCCCCCATTTCGTCAGGTTATTTCCGGGGAGTGATTCCCCCTTATACTTGTGTGCTTACAAAGTCGCCATTAATGAACTCGGTGTAAGCCAATGGGCTCGGCCTTAGTGTAACTGTGTAACCACGTCAATGTGTCATTCATGTCCACGGATTTCCAGTGATGAACGCTTGCTAGTTAACACACCACACACCTCATTTGGGACCAACGTTCATGAAATGCTAATTACACAATCTTTATCCTGGGTACAGTGAATGTCCTATATTTAAAACAAATTTCACAATAAAATAATTGGACACTAAACACTATTCAACTTCAATGAACCAATAGAAATGGCACACAATCAATTCACCGATAAATCCACGAATTAATAAAGAAACAACAAAATAATATTACAACTTAAGGCTGGTCGACTTGATCACAGGTGTTACCGAAACAAACTTATCACAAACAACCCTGATAGCCTTTGTGATTATGTGTAAGCTATGACGTGCCAATTTGTTCACGGCACGGAATGCGTGAATAGCTCACTCCTTGAAGCCTATTGTCACATCCTCAACTCGGAGTGGTATACCCGTCAAATATCCACCAAAGAAATGCACAGCAGACGAGATCACATGTTCTGTCAGATGAACTTGACTTTGGTTGAGGACGAGGGGAAGGCACCACTCGTATCACACATTATTCAAAGTGTTGGTTGCCGGCCTGCGGATGTGTGTCGGTCCTTACGTGACAACCAGATCAACCCGTTTGTTAAAAACAGTTTACACGTGCCGTAATGGCATGGACATAAATTGCTGCAAAACTACTCCCCCTCCCTGCAAAACTAGGTCTACCGAATAGCCTCTTCACTTGCAATGGACACTATTCTAGCCAGGAAGTGGTGCCTCAAATGACGAGTATTAAACACAAGGTTAAAGCTTACAACATTTTCCACCCTTTGACCTTTGAGCAGGGGGAACAACTCACCACAACACTCTTTTATTAAAACTTAAATAGGAAAAAAGAGAAATAAAAATAAATAGACAATATAAAGAATTTAAATAACATCAGAGCGTATAAAAATCGATTAAAACATCTCTTGTTTGCTGCTATATTTTCCACTCCAAACTCCAAACAAACCGCAGAGCAAATCCCAAAGCCTGATGCAATAAAACGGTAATTTGAAAGCAGGTCCAAGTCCAAGTTTGAACAAACAAGAAATAAAGCGTGGAGATCCAAGAGACGAAAGGTGGCCTGCACTTGTAAATGACATGTCGCACGGATGGCAGAGTTAAAACACGGCCAGGAATCTTCCACTGCTGGTCCAAAGTGTCCCAGTGGGCAAACAACACTGCGGCCAGGGCGGCACTACACTATGTCCAGAATTTCATCTAAGACAAATACTTTCAACTCTTGTTTGCTACCGTAAGGACTCCACAGTCACGTATTGCAAGGGTCACGTAAAACAAAGGTCACATATTGCAAGGGTCACGTAAAACAAAGGTCACATTTTGCAAGGGTCACGTAATTCAAATGTCACATATTGCAAGGAACACGTAATTCAAAGGTCACATATTGCAAGGAACACGTAATTCAAAGGTCACATATTGCAAGGGTCACGTAATTCAAAGGTCACATATTGCAAGGGTCTCGTAATTCAAAGGTCACATATTGCAAGGGTCACGTAATTCAAAGATCACATATTGCAAGGGTCACTGTGCAAGGTTCGAGTGTTGTCTGGCAAATCAACGCAATGTGGCAGAAGTCTCGTGTCCAATAGTTAGGAGGGAGCAGATACTAAGAAGAGAGAGAGAGGGGGAGAGTTGGAAGAGCGAGCAATGAGTGAGACGAGAGCAGGAATCAGAAATGGAGGCACGGGGTGAGAAGAGGTAACATTGATAGAGAAAAGGGACATTAATTAAGAAAAGGGAACATTGATTGAGAAAAGCCAAGGGCGTAACGAAAATGATTAGGTACAGGTAGTAATAGTAACAAATGGAATAAAACTAAGTCTAACGAACTAAAATGAAATAACAATTCATCTAATGAGGAAGAAAATAAAAAGAGCAAACTGTTGAGTAGGAGGAGAGTTTGTACTGTAACTGTAAACAATGGACTCTCGTTAGCTTTCAATGGTTTCGAGTGGTTGACTGAATAACAAAGGTCAAGGACAGAATAGGGGATACACTTCATTATAACAACAAGCTGAGGAATTCAATTATAGATTACTTTTGACACGAGTAATTTAAACACACGACCTGTTAGTCTCAATGGAAATCAACCCTGGAGAGAGAAACTTTCGTCGTCTGTCACTCACGATATGAGCGGGACAACTGGTTTGTTTACACAGGCACGGACTAGAACAATCGCTGAGTGAGAATTATCTGCGAGGATTATCTGCGAGGATTATCCGGTCCATTTTGAAAGTTCCACAAATGATTAGAAAGTAAGAAAACCTCTAGTCCAAGATTTTCTAGGAAGTTATTGTTAACACCAACAAGACCTCAACACATCGCTGAGCGCGAGACGTTCCTGCTTTTAAGATGAGCCTCACTCATAATAATAATAATAATAATAATAAATTGATAATTTATATGCCACTGTATCCCAGTAAGGAACAGACTTACTAAATTCTAAATTAATGACAAGCGCAAACAATGATTTAGTCGCAATCCGTATTAAAACATTTATTTTCGAATCCAAATGCCAAATCGGCATTCATTATCATTACGTCACAGAATCTGAAGACAACAAAGGTCGAAACAGTGTTAGAAATGATCTTCGGGAGTCCACACAAAAGATAGGTTCCGTAGTTCCGTTATTATAAGGAAGTCACGGGGAACACAACACACAGGTTCTGTTGTCATTGGCAAGTAAGGAAGTCACAGGGAACACAACAAACAGGTTCTGTTGTCATTGGCAAGTAAGGAAGTCACAGGGAACACAACAAACAGGTTCTGTTGTCATTGGCAAGTAAGGAAGTCACAGGGAACACAACACACAGGTTCTGTTGTCATTGGCAAGTAAGGAAGTCACGGGGAACACAACACACAGGTTCTGTTGTCATTGGCAAGTAAGGAAGTCACAGGGAACACAACACACAGGTTCTGTCTGTTGTCATTGGCAAGTAAGGAAGTCACAGGGAACACAACACACAGGTTCTGTTGTCATTGGCAAGTAAGGAAGTCACAGGGAACACAACACACAGGTTCTGTTGTCATCAGGAAGTAAAGAAGTCACAGGGAACACAACACACAGGTTCTGTTGTCATCAGGAAGTAAAGAAGTCACGGGTACAACACGCCGACTGGCTACTGCTCCATTCCCAGAAATGGTTCATCCGACTCAGTTTCTCCTTACACGATTTTAACCAACACGTAACCCACACATATAGCCCGTAGCATGTCAACACGGACTGTGCTTCAAACAGTAATCAATGGACGATGGTCACTACCGTACTGAACAGCAGATGTCCGGCAAACAATGGCCGTGGTGATAGTGACTAATGTCCAGCGTTCGAACAAAGACGGTGCTTTCGGTCAAGTGACGGACTCTAATTCTGCCATGTAACGTTGCGCAACAGGCCTCTGGTCCCATGACGTCATTCATTAAACTGACCTGGCCAGAGGGGGATCCCCATGCCTCGTCCTATGACACGCACTACGTGCCGGCCATTCAAGGTCCAAAGTTAGTGGATAGAACCAACATCATTAGAGATGAAACACACACCTTCCAATTAAAAGTAGATCACACACCTGTCAATACTTGGATTGACCACAGACCCTTCCAACTTCTCTACCTGTGGCAAATCTTAACGTTTACCTATCGGGCCTATCCCTCTCCTGACCTTTTTCTGACCGACTATCCCCCGCCCGCCCCCAACCAAAGCTATAGAGCGTATACTAATTATAGATCTGTTTTAAGTACATCATTTGTAAACAATATATTTCTAACGACTTACGGCGAGAGATTCACTCTGCACATTGAATGACATTCATATTTAGATACAAAACCCTCTTCTTATTTCGGATCAACAGCCACCCACATCCACACGCTTGTTAGATTGAAAGGCCAGCGACAAAGCCAAGGTTTTCATTTATCGAAAGGTTTTCGTGCTTCAACACAAAGCCTGGTTCAGCCATGACCTCGAAGCGTACAGTCTCAATAGACTATGTACATTTTAGTTTTGTGAGCCTCCGCCAGACCGTCCCCTTCTCCCACTCACTATATAGTCTTACTTACTAGAAGTGCTCAAACTAGGGTCCGCGGACCATTTGGGCCGACAGGCAATGTATTTTTAATCTGAACCGCATAGGAAGCAACCACCAAAATTCAAATATGGAGCCTGAGATTGATCATGGCATGAAACAAACTTCCATATGAAATACTATTACGTTTATTTGTAACTCTGCCGTTCTATGAAAACTGCACGTAACGTGTGACGTGTATAGTGTTCCTACAGTAGAAGTTCTAGCTTTGATCTGTTCTATCGTCCTTCTCCTGACTGAGACTGTGTTTCAGGGACTCTGAGAAGCGGTTTGAAGACCGCTGAACTCTATCGTACCGGTATTTAATGAAGTAATGGGGGTGAGACTGCAATCAGGCTTTTAAAAAGGTAAATGCATAAAATAAAAACAGGGTATTAGTAGGCCTGACAGGACGTAACACAACAGCGAACGTTTCGGCAAAGAGCCTTCTTCAACGGACAAATAGTACACAAATGAAACGAATAAAACGAAATAATAGAAAAAAACACTTAGCTGCGGTGAAATCCAAGTAGTCCAGTAGAGATAAAAGTTTTATCTCTACTGGAATACTTGGATTTCACCGCAGCTAAGTGTTTTTTTTCTTTTTTTCTATTATTTCGTTTTATTCGTTTCATTTGTGTACTATTTGTCCGTTGAAGAAGGCTCTTTGCCGAAACGTTCGCTGTTGTGTTACGTCCTGTCAGGCCTACTAATACCCTGTTTTTATTTTATGCATTTACGGTATTTAATGAAAAGGTCTAAATGACTGGACTCACCAAACAAAGACATACATCTGGAGGTTGAGCACATACAGTAAATGTACAACATATTGAAACATACACACATACAAGGACGCTACAGAAGACACCAGATCTTCAAAGATTGTCTTGTTGCATTTGCTATAGGGCATATAATTTGACATTTCTCGGACCGGAAAAAAAAAGCATAAAGTAATGGGGGTGAGACTGCAATCAGGCTTTTAAATAGGTAAATTTATAATATAAAAACAAGGTATTAGTAGGCCTGACAAGACGTAACACAACAGCGAACGTTTCGGCAAAGAGCCTTCCTCAACGGACAAATAGTACACAAATGAAACGAATAAAACGAAATAATAATAATAAAAACTTTAGTTTCTAACATTCCAGGCGATTGACAGTTGGACACTAAACACCAGACTGCACGAGTCACTTGTCACCAAAAAGTCACCATCTCATCTCTACGCCGTGCGGTCGTAAGTTGACTGTCAACACGTTGACGTAAGGGGTGGGGAAGGTTGGACGTGACAATATATAGGTGAGGGGTCAACGCCAAAGGTCAGTGCACAAACAAAAGGCCAGGTGTTAAGTTAAAGTTAAAGACACGGGCAAACACGATTACTTTGTGTGTTCCAACTCGTTCACTAGTCCCAACGTGTTCACTAGTCCCAACGTGTTCACTAGTCCAAATTCGTTCACTAGTCCCAACTCGTTCACTAGTCCCAACTCATTCACTAGTCCCAACTCGTTCACTAGTCCCAACGTGTTCACTAGTCCCAACTCGTTCACTAGTCACAACGTGTTCACTAGTCACAACGTGTTCACTAGTCCCAATTCGTTCACTAGTCCCAACGTGTTCACTAGTCCCAACGTGTTCACTAGTCCCAACGTGTTCACTAGTCCCAACGTGTTCAATAGTCCCAACGTGTTCAATAGTCCCAACGTGTTCACTAGTCCCAACGTGTTCACTAGTCCCAACGTGTTCAATAGTCCCAACGTGTTCACTAGTCCCAACGTGTTCACTAGTCCCAACTCGTTCACTAGTCCCAACGTGTTCACTAGTCCCAACGTGTTCAATAGTCCCAACGTGTTCACTAGTCCCAACGTGTTCACTAGTCCCAACGTGTTCACTAGTCCCAACGTGTTCACTAGTCCCAACGTGTTCACTAGTCCCAACGTGTTCACTAGTCCCAACGTGTCAACTTGTTTAACAAAATGTCGCCAACTACGTACAACAATACACAGTTTTTAAAAAATGGATTTAAATTTTAAATGAAAGAGTTTTCAAGTGAGAGAAAGATGAAACATGTGCAAGTGAATGTGCAGTAATACATGTATTTAGAGAAACCATTCAAAAGTAACGTACAGTTTTAGACTAAGAAGGATGTTTGCTTGAATCTCACCTCAATTAAATATAGAAATACTAGCGTATCACCCGTCAAAAATGAGGGAAGTTTTCAGCTAAAATGAATTTATTTTATAAAAAATGAACTTTTTTAGGGCGCCTACGGCGCCGACCTTTCCAAAAGCCCAACTAACTTGTCCTTGTTTGATAAATACGAAATATTAAACTTTCTGAAATGTACACAAAGTATTTTATAATAGGGATTGTAGCTTTGTTTCTTTAATTTTATAATTAACCATCATCAAATCCTCTTTTTACATTGATCCCTTTTCCAAAATTAAAATACATGTATGAGCGAAAACAATGACGTCATATAATATTTTTTTTACAGCACATCTTTAATTTGCACACCTTTTGATGCTTTGGTGCAGTAATTTGGTTTTCCCTGCTTTCTAAAATTAGTAGCGTCACGGACAGACATTGCAAATTATATTTTTTAATAATAATTGAGTGTTTATACACATAATCAAAAGTATTTTAAAAATATCTTTGCCGAATTACGCTAACAGATAAGTGGGACAACTGTTACAAGATGATTTTGTTTTAAAAAAAATATTATTTGCCTCTTCGTTTCTTGCCGTGTAAGTCTGTCTTGTGTAAATGTCCCACTAACATTGACTCGTGGTGAACACCGTGTAAGTCTGTCTTGTGTAAATATCCCACTAACATTAACTAGTGTATTTCTAGTTCTTAAAACGCGTGAGATCCCTATTTAAAACCACCCACAAAGACAAAGAGACAAAAACGTGTCATCATTCAAAAGTCACTAGTCGTTGACCCAAAGTTCCTAAAAAAATCCACAAACATCCCCAGGAACATGAAGAACTTAAAAACCAAGACTGAAAGCTCTAATGTCAAGATCATCTGTTGTATCTACACCACGTGCCAATATTGTGGTGGGTGGGTGGGGGTCAAGTTAGAGAGTTTTGTATCGGGGGCGGGGAACCTGAAGGTTGGTCTACAGACCATCGTCTCAGCTGTTATGTCACACTTAAACCTGCGTCGATGGAAAGTCACGCCCCTGGTCCGCGAATATCATTGATAGTGAACCAACCCGGTCTGTCTCGTTTGCGATGACTTTAACTCCTGCGGACCGGCGGCGGATGACCCACGGACCGGCACCGGTCCACTGAACACCACCGGCACCGGTCCACTGAACACCACTTTGAGCAGCACTGGTTTAGAGGACAATGTCATATATTCTGTCGTTGTCCAACTGACTGCCATAAAGTCACCTTTTAGAAAGTCTTTTGACTTCATCCTTTTTTAAAGACATTTTGTTGCAATGATTTATATGGACTTTAACAACAATCACACAACCTGGCAACAAAACCAATACCCAAACGGTTATAACATTTTTTATAACAACGTTATTATAACATCTTCTTGTTAACAACTTTGTTATCAATAACCAATGAAAGAATTGACACTAGGGGGAGGCGAGACCCTCTGTATATAGTGGTGAGTTGTGACATATGTCAAATATCCACGCAGAACTTTTAAGACCTTTATTTTTATTTTATATCTTCATCCAGACAGGATAATTGGAGAAGATTGGATGACATCATCTTTCTGTTGGATGCATTCGTTAGTGGAGACGATCCAATCCGGAAATAAGCTCTTAGAATTAGAATAGACCTTTCCAGGGGTAATCTGGTATACCCCAGCCTCCGTATCGAGAAGAGACGTAGAAGAGGCGCTAATGTGGCAGTAGAGGAGGCGCTAATGTGGCAGTAGAGGAGGCGCTAATGTGGCAGTAGAAGAGGCGCTAATGTGGCAGTAGAGGAGGCGCTAATGTGGCAGTAGAGGAGGCACTAATGTGGCAGTAGAGGAGGCGCTAATGTGGCAGTAGAAGAGGCGCTAATGTGGCAGTAGAGGAGGCGCTAATGTGGCAGTAGAAGAGGCGCTAATGTGGCAGTAGAAGAGGCGCTAATGTGGCAGTACGACTTAGAGCAGTGATGCCAAGAATAGACAGTTAACTGATATTATTGACCGGTCCAGTCTTGAAATAGAATTCTATCGATTTGTCCAGAAAGGTAATAAACCAGACGACGACAGGGCAGCAAGCACGGGGCCTGTCATACGGAGTCAGTCTAATACTTGATGGTTTGCCTGGACAATGGTCAAGTTACAAAGAAAACATTCTGACAACGAGGAAGCCAGCAGGGGATTAGGCTTATGGGTTGTGACGTCACAAGAGATAATCTCCAAGTCTTGTCGTAGCGGGTTTTTTGTACCAGGACATTGTGCCAGGACATTTCTTTGAGCGTACATCACTCTTGTCTAAAACATCCGCCGCTATTTATAAATGGTTTGTGCACAGAGTTAAGAGCTGAGATAGACTTTGAGAATTACAAACAGAGAAGTTTGTTGTAATGTATGGGATATTACAGACAGAGAAGTTTGTTGTTATGTATAGGATATAACAGACAGAGAAGTTTGTTGTAATGTATAGGATATTACAGACAGAGAAGTTTGTTGTAATGTATAATATCTAGCTGCACAGTGACTCAGTCAGTCAGTCAGTCAATGGCAGTGGGTTTGTCATCTAGAGTGTGGCTCCCAGACCAATAAGCGCCCAACAGTATATTATACTATATTATACTATATTATACTATATTATACTATATTATACTATATTATACTATATTATACTATATTATACTATATTAGACTATATTACACAACTAAGCATACCAAAAATAACTAAGCATAATTAAGAATTTCAACAAACGTTTTCCAATCGTGTCCTATCAGGGGCGTACCTGACAAGTGGCACCAACACATAAATGGCCCATATTTTAATGTATTCAATCGAATCGATAGTACCGTAACCGGACATCGACAGCTGGTGTATTTGTTTGGGACCATATACAGCTGGTGTATTTGTTTGGGACCATATACAGCTGGTGTATTTGTTTGGGACCATATACAGCTGGTGTATTTGTTTGGGACCATATACAGCTGGTGTATTTGTTTGGGACCATATACAGCTGGTTTATTTGTTTGGGACCATATACAGCTGGTGTATTTGTTTGGGACCATATACATCTGGTGTATTTGTTTGGGACCATATACGGCTGGTGTATTTGTTTGGGACCATATACAGCTGGTGTATTTGTTTGGGGCCATACACATTTAGCCATTGCTCGGTATAAGTTAAGCCAACTGGTTCACAAGTCAATGCTCGTCTAGATAACGTATCTCCAATAAGGAAGTCAATTCAACAATAATAGTTACAAACAGTCCACAACACTAAACGCCGAGCCAGATTGTAACCTAAACATTAGCCAACCTCGCCCCTTCTCCCCCGTGATGTTGTATATACAAATATCAATATACATCAAATAAACACCCAGGGTTTAGAAAGGGTGTGGCGGTAACACTGAGACAGATGTAGGGGGGGGGGAGGGAATGGTTTCAGGGGGGAATGGATTCTGTCTGGGTTTCGATATCAGTCTGTGGTGGCAGACAGCGAACGCACTCCATGCTTGTACTTCCATGAGTGCACTCCATGCCTGTACTTCCATGAGTGCACTCCATGCCAGTACTTCCTTGAGTGCACTCCATGCTTGTACTTCCTTGAGTGCACTCCATGCTTGTACTTCCATTAGTGCACTCCATGCTTGTACTTCCTTGAGTGCACTCCATGCTTGTACTTCCTTGAGTGCACTCCATGCTTGTACTTCCTTGAGTGCACTCCATGCCAGTACTTACTTGAGTGCACTCATCGTGAGAAATGGACCAAGCAATATTGAACGTTGAGTAAGCAGTTGACATTCCTATTTCGTCACTTGCTAGTGTTATTAAAATTTGTGTCTAGAAAGTTTCTCGCACGTAGTAAGACGAAGTTTTGAGTTTCAAACTCTCGTTTGACTGTCGTCGGTTCTGACTCCCTTTGCGTTCTAACTCATTGTGGTTAATTCCTTTCCTATTACTTCAGATGCGCGTCTATAGATTTGAGCGGCCACCATTCACCAACAGATGTTGCCATCTGAAGCAC
Source organism: Ampullaceana balthica (assembly GCA_944989445.1). Classification (NCBI taxonomy): domain Eukaryota; kingdom Metazoa; phylum Mollusca; class Gastropoda; family Lymnaeidae; genus Ampullaceana; species Ampullaceana balthica. The sequence continues at coordinate 4,873,195 of CALYLW010000015.1, read as the reverse complement.
AGTGAGACAACTGGTTGACAACTGGTTGACAAGTGGATGACACCTTAATGTGGGAGGACATCTGTCTAATGAAGTTTATGTAACTGGGTCATCTTGGCGCAGATCTCAAATGACGCAGTGACCTGGCCTAGGCAATACCATAGGCTTACATGTGATGATGGTCTAGTGTTGAATTGTGTCACAGTAAGGAAAAAGCCCACATTATCAGTTTGTAAAGTTCAAATGTCAGGTCTACAGGCCTTAGAGGATTGATGATAGGTCTACAGGCCTTAGAGGATTGATGATAGGTCTACAGGCCTTGGAGGATTCATTCATCATTAGGTCTACAGGCCTTAGAGGATTCATTCATCATTAGGTCTACAGGCCTTAGATGATTAATTCATCATTAGGTCTACAGGCCTTAGAGGATTCATTCATCATTAGGTCTACAGGCCTTAGAGGATTCATTCATCATTAGGTCTACAGGCCTTAGATGATTAATTCATCATTAGGTCTACAGGCCTTAGAGGATTCATTCATCATTTTCAGAACTATTTGTGCACTACTGTACGTCAGATCTATTTGTGCACTACTGTACGTCAGGTCTAATTGTGCACCACCGTACGTCAGATCTATTTGTGCACTACTGTATGTCAGATCTATTTGTGCACTACTGTACGTCAGATCTATTTGTGCACTACTGTATGTCAGATCTATTTGTTCACTACTATAGGTCAGGTCTATTTGTGCACTACTATAGGTCAGGTCGGAGGATGACCACTAGTGTCGCCTCGTCACCGGAGTAAATAACAAAACGACAATACTCAGTGGCAGATCTTGATGCGTTCACTGAACGTCAAACAGGATTTGTTAAAAGCATCGTTTTGTCTGACAGTCGGTGAGAGTTAAAGGGCAGAGAACTGTCAAACGTTGAGAGTTGAGGACCCTGAATCAAAGTGTCGCACGCAATAACACTGACTCGTTCTGTGTCCCCCACCCCCACCCCCTTTCCACACACACTTTAAAAAAGCCCTAACCACAAGAGACATTAACACATTAACCTGCCCTAAACTGGGACCTGTACAAGAGAAGAACAGACCTCGCCCCTCCCCCTCCCATCTCACTGGTCTTTGTCACTGTCACATTGACAAGTCTCATCGCCTTGTGTTTAGTTCATGCCCTGGGCTAACAGCAGCCCCCCCCCCTTTTTCCTGCCATTTCTTTTACCATCACTTTTTTGGTGTGTTTGTTACCTAAGACCGTAGCCATAATGTTAACGATTAGTGATTAGTTCAAGTTACGCCTCAAAAGTTAGCGACATCTTAGCCCGTGCAAGGAGACGTTCGCTTTGGCTTGCACAGGAAAACAGTTTTCCAACAAATAATTTATACAAGATAACTAAAGTTATTTGTTATTTATTTTTAATCAGCTACTTTCGTAAACACCTAATTGGAGAGCGCACTCGTATGACCTAATTAATACAACACCGGAATTATTTATAGCGAGGAGTTGGCACAAAAACAAAACACCACATGACTTCTAAAAAAAATCAGCATCTTTGTTACAAACTCGTGAGCCCGCATTAATTGGTGTTACGGACTCGTAGGCACACATCAATTGGTGTTACGACCTTGTGGCTCGTCGTGGGCACACATCAATTGGTGTGACGACCTAGTGGGCACACATCAATTGGTGTTACGACCTAGTGGGCACACATCAATTGGTGTTACGACCTAGTGGGCACACATCAATTGGTGGTACGACCTAGTGGGCACACATCAATTGGTGTTACGACCTAGTGGGCACACATCAATTGGTGTTACGACCTAGTGGGCACACATCAATTGGTGGTACGACCTAGTGGGCACACATCAATTGGTGTTACGACCTAGTGGGCACACATCAATTGGTGTTACGACCTAGTGGGCACACATCAATTGGTTTTACGACCTAGTGGGCACACATCAATTGGTGTTACGACCTAGTGGGCACACACCAATTGGTGTTACGACCTAGTGGGCACACATCAATTGGTGGTACGACCTAGTGGGCACACATCAATTGGTGTTACGACCTAGTGGGCACACATCAATTGGTGTTACGACCTAGTGGGCACACATCAATTGGTGGTACGACCTAGTGGGCACACATCAATTGGTGTTACGACCTAGTGGGCACACATCAATTGGTGTTACGACCTAGTGGGCACACATCAATTGGTTTTACGACCTAGTGGGCACACATCAATTGGTGTTACGACCTAGTGGGCACACATCAATTGGTGATACGACCTAGTGGGCACACATCAATTGGTGTTACCACCTAGTGGGCACACATCAATAACAACAACGCTGCCGCCGTAGCCCGATGAGAAGGTGAGTAAACATCACCAAGAAAGAGAACTCATCTGTCATGACGGTGCATGAACTCATTTGTCATGACGGTGCATGAACTCATCTGTCATGACGGTGCATGAACTCATCTGTCATGACGGTGCATGAACTCATCTGTCATGACGGTGCATGAACTCATCTGTCATGACGGTGCATGAACTCATCTGTCATGACGGTGCATGAACTCATCTGTCATGACGGTGCATGAACTCATCTGTCATGACGGTGCATGAACTCATCTGTCATGACGGTGCATGAACTCATCTGTCATGACGGTGCATGAACTCATCTGTCATGACGGTGCATGAACTCATCTGTCATGACGGTGCATGAACTCATCTGTCATGACGGTGCATGAACTCATCTGTCATGACGGTGCATGAACTCATCTGTCATGACGGTGCATGAACTCATCTGTCATGACGGTGCATGAACTCATCTGTCATGACGGTGCATGAACTCATCTGTCATGACGGTGCATGAACTCATCTGTCATGACGGTGCATGAACTCATCTGTCATGACGGTGCATGAACTCATCTGTCATGACGGTGCATGAACATGTTGATCAAGTAGAAACCCATTAGCCAGAAATGGCCTCAGAGCATAAACCGGAATCTTAGGGAGAGGTGGGGAGGGAGAGTCTGTTCAAACCATTGGAATGGCCTTTGACAGGGGCGTGTACCTAGGATACAGCGAAGGGATGACCACGGAGCGTAAGCAAATAGTGGCGTTAAATAAGCATCTGACATGTGGCGTAATTTAACGGAAGGATCCGTTTTTTTGGGTGAGGGCGGAGGCCAATTAACGTCTACAGCACTTGGAGAACTCATGAAAAGTGAACTTGGTAGGTTGGCCTTGGTAGATTGACCTTGGTAGGTTGGCCTTGGTAGGTTGACCTTGGTAGGTTGGCCATGGTAGGTTGGCCATGGTAGGTTGGCCATGGTAGGTTGGCCTTGGTAGGTTGACCTTGGTAGGTTGGCCTTGGTAGGTTGACCTTGGTAGGTTGGCCTTGGTAGGTTGGCCATGGTGGCCTGTGATAGAAAGTGACCTCTTCGGGTTTGGTGGAGGAGATACACACTTCAAAGGCTTCACTGACTAAATCTATGCACTACTTTCTAACCAGCTGACTAAATCTATGCACTACTTTCTAACCAGCTGACTAAATCTATGCACTACTTTCTAACCAGCTGACTAAATCTATGCACTACTTTCTAACCAGCTGACTAAATCTATGCACTACTTTCTAACCAGCTGACTAAATCTATGCACTACTTTCTAACCAGCTGACTAAATCTATGCACTACTTTCTAACCAGCTGACTAAATCTATGCACTACTTTCTAACCAGCTGACTAAATCTATGCACTACCTTCTAACCAGCTGACTAAATCTATGCACTACTTTCTAACCAGCTGACTAAATCTATGCACTACTTTCTAACCAGCTGACTAAATCTATGCACTACTTTCTAACAAGCTGACTAAATCTATGCACTACCTTCTAACCAGCTGACTAAATCTATGCACTACTTTCTAACCAGCTGACTAAATCTATGCACTATTTTCTAAGCAGCACTTTGCCATGCTTTAATTTTACTACAAACAATTTCTTTATAATTGATATTATGAACATTTACATGTTAGCAACGCGTGACAGCTGAGTGATTCTCACGCCCCAATCTGACTCCATGAAACCGAGTTCCTTGTCATATCCACAAAGATCCTTCTCTAACGAGCTCATTTAAATATAGTTATCCACTAGCTGTATTCAAACAAACAGTTTTGATAAGGAGATTTCTTTTATGTAACGAAACATGAAACCTCTAATTATAACACTAAAAAAAATATGTGTTCCTTGAAGAGTTTTTAAATCAAACAAATACAATTTTAAAAAAAACCAACAACAAAAAACAAACAAAAACAATGACAGGAAGCGGGTGGGCATAACAAAGAGGACAGGAAACGGAAGACAAGAAGTAAGGGTGAGTGTGTGTGTGTTTGGGGGGGGGCGCTAAATGAGCAGACCCAGTGGCTGACCTGGTGGTGTACATTCATATCTGATAGCCTCATGCAGACGATACGTCTGATGTGCTGCACATGCACCTTGCATCGGTGTTAGCTTACTCTTCAACCTTATCAACCCTGTCAGTAGAGTGCCACAACCATTTTCATGGGAACTCTTGCCCTTGCTAAGGAACATGGTCAGGAACCATTACTAGGGAATACACTGGTGTGTCGTTACAAAGGTGGTCAGGAACCATTACTCTGTTTCATTATTTATTTTTTAAAATCCCGTCTAGAAACCGTTGTTGGTATTTTATTTGCAGTTTCGTATAAATTAATTTGTCTTTCGACAATGACGTAATCAGCATATCCGGTTTAACGAATGATACAAAACCGCGATAAACATAAATCAATAAATACCTCAAATACCCTTGAATATATTTTAATGAAGTCACTTGACATCGTAGACAATAATCATTAAAGTGCATTTTTAAAAAAAGTCTTGTTTCATTTAACATATTGAGACCGAATGAACTTACAAGTCGTTAATGTGTCCAACAAACATTCACTTTACCAAGCAACTTAAGTTCTGCATCCCCCCCCCCTCTAACCGAAACATTCATCCGACAGATTCCTTAGAGCCCTTGAATTTACCAAACTTAAGGTCAAAGGTCATTTGTGATTAAAACATCAACAGCTTCACTCAGCCTTGCCCACGCCGTCTGGTGGAAGTTTTTATCTGTTTCACTTGCTGCAAGAATGTTGGGTCCTGGACCCCCCGACTACCCCCTCCCGTATGCCAGATGTACCAGTTAAAGTTCAGAAAAATCCGGCCAATGAATTGAGAATAACGCTTCTATAATGGTGCAATAACTAAAGTCTGTGCAATAACTAAAGTCTGTGCAATAACTAAAGTCTGTGCAATAACTAAAGTCTGTGCAATAACTAAAGTCTAACATCTGAGAAATGTGTTGGAAGCAAAATTTGTTAATAATATTCTGTTGATAAACACAAAGAAACTCGGCATTCAGCTAAATATCAATCATCCACCGGGAACTTATTCAGATAGAGACAGGTTATGATGTTCTCTTGAGACAGATAGAGACAGGTTATGATGTTCTCTTGAGACAGATAGAGACAGGTTATGATGTTCTCTTGAGACAGATAGAGACAGGTTATGATGTTCTCTTGAGACAGATAGAGACAGGTTATGATGTTCTCTTGAGACAGATAGAGACAGGTTATGATGTTCTCTTGAGACAGATAGAAAACTATACAAACAAGACAACTCGAGATCTCATGACCAAATATCTGATTTGTTCAGTTGTTGTGTATTGTCTAAGCAACGTACGTCCCCGTGTCCACTATTCTCAGTGTGTCAGGTAGCACAAGGCAACTAGTCTGGGTGAGTCAGGGTCCAGCGGCTGAGTACTACCGCCGTGAAGATGGACAGTGTCCAGTGGCCGGAGTGCGAACGTGGTGATTCACCCATCAGCAGGAGAGAGGGGGTGGGGGTACCAAGAGGACGTTTTCCAGATTGAGTGGTTGAGAAATTGAAAGGGGGGGGGGCAAGGGTTATCAGCGTGATGTCCAGAGTGTTTACTTGCTGCAACCACCACACCCCCCTAATAACCCTCTCACCGCGTCATGTGTGTGCGTGTGTGTGTGTGGGGGTGGGGGGGGGGTTGAAAGGGGATTTAGCTCAAATCTTAACGAAATAAATGTCAGTGCCAGAGCGCTGCTATAGTGTATATAAATGTGTACAAAAATAAGACTTTGTACTGGTAGCTCGACCCATTCTAGTTGACCGCTACTGTCAGAAAGCTCTATCGTTGTCAATGTTAAACAATAGTCCAAACAAAACTAGTCTACAAGAAAGAACGTTCATTTCTTAAAAGTCGTAGGTACTGATTACATGACAACAGTCGCAATGTGTGTATGAGAGAGTAGATGTTTTAATGTGTGTAGGAGAGAGTAGGTGTTTTTAATGTGTGTATGAGAGAGTAGATGTTTTAATGTGTGTATGAGAGAGTAGATGTTTTAATGTGTGTATGAGAGAGTAGATGTTTTAATGTGTGTATGAGAGAGTAGGTGTTTTTAATGTGTGTATGAGAGAGTAGATGTTTTTAATGTGTGTATGAGAGAGTAGATGTTTTAATGTGTGTATGAGAGAGTAGGTGTTTTTAATGTGTGTATGAGAGAGTAGATGTTTTAATGTGTGTATGAGAGAGTAGGTGTTTTTAATGTGTGTATGAGAGAGTAGATGTTTTTAATGTGTGTATGAGAGAGTAGATGTTTTTAATGTGTGTATGAGAGAGTAGATGTTTTTAATGTGTGTATGAGAGGGTATATGTTTTTAATGTGTGTATGAGAGAGTAGATGTTCTTTTATGTGAGAATATGACCATGAATTCAACCACACTTGGATCCCGTGGAAACGAATAATATCATAGAGTATAACATAAAAATAAGTATGGGGTGTACCATAATATCATAGGGTATACCATAATATCATGGGATATACCATAATATCATGGGGTATTCCATAACATCATGGGATATACCATAATAAGTATGGGAGCTGTGCAAAAAACATCAATGAATATAAATGATGGGATAGAGTGGGAAGTGAAGAAACAAATAGAGGCAAGGAAGATAAAACTAGAGACAAGGAAGATAAAACTAGAGGCAAGGAAGATAAAACTAGAGGCAAGGAAGATAACATATGTTCGAATCTGTTCGTCAACATTTCTACCGCACGTTGTCTTCAAATTAATTCAAGGTCCTTCAAAAAGGACAAAGACCAGGACATGACGATCAATGAAGTCGTCTGACATTAGTGGAACACGTCAACAAGTTGAGACACTATGACATCAATGGAAGCATGTCTGTAGTACAATCTCAGAAGTCGTTAATTTCTAGTTATGACATTGACTACTAACGACCACATACAACACTTGTATTTGCCTATCTGTCAAGTCACGTGTTCACAAACATGTAAGTGTCAGCTACTGCCGTGTAAACAAGTATCCGGCTGACATCCAATTTTCCATCCGGGTATCCCAGTGGCAGTTATCGTCAAACATTGACTTGGACTGCGTCAAACATTGACTTGGACTGCGTCAAACATTGACTTGGACTGCGTCAAACATTGACTTGGACTGCGTCAAACATTGACTTGGACTGCGTCAAACATTGACTTGGACTGCGTCAAACATTGACTTGGACTGCGTCAAACATTGACTTGGACTGCGTCAAACATTGACTTGGACTGCGTCAAACATTGACTTGGACTGCGTCAAACATTGACTTGGACTGCGTCAAACATTGACTTGGACTGCGCTTTACAACACTGTTATATTTGCTCTTCACTGCCCAGCATTTTGTGTATGGTGGGTGATGGACTTACTAAGTCTTTCCATGTCCGCCAACAGGCTGACCACTAGGGATGGCCCAAAAATAGGAACGTTGTGTGGTGTACTGCGGCAATTAAGGGCGGGCCAAGGCTAGAACCACCAGCTTACTACAGGCACACACCACGGGCGGGCCAATACTAGGACCATCAGCTTAATCAAGACACCATGGGCGGGCCAACACTAGGACCTCCAGCTTACTCCAGGCACATACCCACTTCCTGGCCAACACTAGGACCGCCAGCTTACTCCAGGCACATGCCCACTTCCTGGCCAACACTAGGACCGCCAGCTTACTCCAGGCACATGCCCACTTCCTGGCCAACACTAGGACCGCCAGCTTACTCCAGGCACATACCCACTTCCTGGCCGACACTAGGACCGCCAGCTTACTCCAGGCACATGCCCACTTCCTGGCCGACACTAGGACCGCCAGCTTACTCCAGGCACATGCCCACTTCCTGGCCAACACTAGGACCACCAGCTTACTCCAGGCACATACCCACTTCCTGGCCAACACTAGATGACAACATTGTCTGTGGACGTCGTGGGAAGCCGTCCAGTAACAAACAGAAGACGTCCAGTAACAAGCAGAAGCCGTCCCAACGACACGTTAACACCCGGAGAATCTCTCTAATCGCTATCTCTTGACTGTATACACGGGGCTGGGAGGGGGGAATGGGGTGCTGAAGTGGGAGAAAGCTTGGGGGGAGGGAGTGTGATGGGGAGGATCTGATGTCGAGGCCTGGTGTCACTGGTGCTGGTGTTTTCACTTCTTGTTATAGAACGGAGGTGTCGCCCCCCCCCCATGTCAGTGTCGATAAGAGTTGAAGATAAAGAAAGACGACTTACTCTGGCCATAAACAAGTTATTTCAAACATGACGTATACATCCTGATGCTACTTTGAAACCTTCCTGTCATATTCATGAAACCTTCCAGTCATATTAATGAAACCTTCCTGTCATATTCATTAAACCTTCCTGTCATATTCATTAAACCTTCCTGTCATATTCATTAAACCTTCCTGTCATATTCATTAAACCTTCCTGTCATATTCATGAAACCTTCCTTTCATTTCCATTGGGGTAAAAAACCAAAATAAACAATGTAAAATATTTTATTTAAGAGTCTACCCTAAGAGCGCCTCTCATAACAATTACGAGATCCCAGATAATACGGCTCAACCGTTGAACGCTGGTGTGACGCAATCTTAAATTTAAGGATACGGCTGATACGGTAATCGCTTGTGTTTTTGATCAGTTTGATTTTTCATCGATGTACAAGCTTCACGGTGGATTTCACCTTGACCTTGCGCTAAAAAAAGGTAAGTACTTAACTGCACGGTTTTCGGAATACCAAAGTGAAACAGATACATGACTAAAGTGAAGCAGATACTAAAGTGAAGCAGATACTAAAGTTAAGCAGATACTAAAGCGAAGCAGATACTAAAGTGAAGCAGATACTAAAGTGAAGCAGATACTAAAGTGAAACAGATACTAAAGTGAAGCAGATACTAAAGTGAAACAGATACTAAAGTGAAGCAGATACTAAAGTGAAACAGATACTAAAGTGAAGCAGATACTAAAGTGAAGCAGATACTAAAGTGAAACAGATACTAAAGTGAAACAGATACTAAAGTGAAGCAGATATTTGTACATTGTAATTTAGATTCCGTGTTAAACATTCTACCCAAGTCAATCGTGGCTATTATATCGTGGTTATTATATCGAGGCTATTATATCGTGGCTATTATATCGTGGCTATTATATCAACTGGAAAGGGTTGTTTCGGCGGGGGGGGGGTGTCTACAAGACACAGATTGGAACTTAACAAGTTGCCTGATTGGGTGGAGGGGGCGGGGGCTGTTAACTAAACCAGATTATTTTTGCGATTGGAAAAATCACAAACTCAACAGTTGGAAACAAACTTTCCACTAGTCACGTGGTCAGCATAAATTCTACATAGTTTATTAATTGACAAATCAACTTACCCAAATAGAACCAATCAACTTGATAGAAACAAATTGATAGAAACAACTTGATAGAAATAACTTGATAGAAATAACTTGATAAAAACAAACGTAACGAAGTGCCACAAGATTATTATTATTATTATTGTTATTTTGAAAGAGAAATTGAAAAAAAAATTAACCTTTTTAAAAGATATATTTGTTTACATCCGTCCCGCCTTAAGTCCACCATCACCATGTGTGACAGGGGGCCAATGTTTACGTCCACAGTAAGTCATTAACCGAGGTTTAATGTTGACATAAAGATACCAGCTGACTGACCCCACTCCACTCCCACTCTTGGGTGTGATACACCAGGCCACCCGAGTACCAATCATCTCAACAGTCACGTGACGCCAGAGGAGTGTACTCAGAGGGGAAAGGGGTGGCACACGCTTAGGGTTATTTTTAACCTAAGAGTCATCCTTCCAAGGTAAGAAAGGTTGAACGGCAGTGTGAGCAGTTGAAGAGTGTTACAGTTAATATGAACAGTTGAAGAGTGTTACAGTTAATATGAACAGTTGAAGAGTGTTACAGTTAATATGAACATTTGAAGAGTGTTACAGTTAATATGAACAGTTGAAGAGTGTTACAGTTAATATGAACAGTTGAAGAGTGTTACAGTTAATATGAACAGTTGAACAAAGCCCATAGGGGATTTATGTCGATAACATCATCAGATCTACTGACAGGATGGGTAAGAGGAACTACAGGCAGGATGGGTAAGAGGAACTACAGGCATGATGGGTAAGAGGAACTACAGGCAGGATAGGTATGAGGATATTGTAGAATGGATGCTGTGCAACTTTGCACACGGACCAACGAACCTTAGAGGTAACATTTGTTGGTAGATTAAAGCGAAGAGAGAGATTCGTCCATGTGTGACAAAGAGAGAGATTCGTCCATGTGTGACTGTTTCAACAAATAATAAACCAATAAAATATAGCAGCGATGAGTTCAAGTTGAGCTAACGATGAGTTCAAGTTGAGCTAACGATAATTTCAAGTTGAGCTAACGATGAGTTCAAGTTGAACTAACGATGAGTTCAAGTTGAGCTAACGATGAGTTCAAGTTGAGCTAACGTGTAATCACAAGTAGCAGGAAAGTGATTCAATTTAAACATTCTCTGGGACACCGATGTGAGTGAGAAGTTTGTTGATTATTTAAAACTATCAGCAGCTATCAGAAATGACATGGTCTCAGCACAAGGCGTTTTGTTGGTGCTTACTTTGTTTGAACAGTTTATACCAGGGGGGGGGGTATTGATGGGAATCATATAGGTACACCAAGAAATATGAGAGGCATTTACCACAAAGGAAATGTCGGCAAGCGGTCTTCTCACCAACTGACTCAACTATTTACCACCAACCATCTCAGCCATCCCGTGTCCAAAGATTCTCTCCCTTCATCTGTTTTACAACAGTCGGGGGGTCGGGCCAGTGCCTTCCCAGCAGATGGTCACATGAAACAAGGTGTTCAGTGGGGAAGTGTTGCTGTAGCTAAGACGTGCGTGGGGCGTGGTGATGTAGCTAAGACCAAATAAAACCGCCACGCCTCCAACACGCCAGTCTTAAAATTCAAAGTGAGCAGCTACGTGTTGGCGTGCCATCAAGAAACAAGTTGATTTGTATGACGTCAAAGTGTAAACACAACTACCACGTGACAAGTCCACCTTCATTCACAACCAACAAGAGACATTAACCAGTTCCCGTCGGCAAACTCTCTTCTCATCTTTGGCAAGCTACGGTGGTAGGAGTCTACGGTGGTAGGAGTCTACGGTGGTAGGAGTCTACGGTGGTAGGAGTCTACGGTGGTAGGAGTCTACGGTGGTAGGAGTCTACGGTGGTAGGAGTCTACAGTGTCAGTGGCTCAAGTTTGGCTATTATGATATGAACACAGCATATAAACAACTAGCCCTAGACGCCCTAGTATGTTGGGTGAACCATTTCACACTGTCCTTCCATCAGAGCCCTAGACGCCCTAGTATGTTGGGTGAACCATTTCACACTGTCCTTCCATCAGAGCCCTAGACGCCCTAGTATGTTGGGTGAACCATTTCACACTGTCCTTCCATCAGAGCCCTAGACGCCCTAGTATGTTGGGTGAACCATTTCACACTGTCCTTCCATCAGAGCCCTAGACGCCCTAGTATGTTGGGTGAACCATTTCACACTGTCCTTCCATCAGAGCCCTAGACGCCCTAGTATGTTGGGTGAACCATTTCACACTGTCCTTCCATCAGAGCCCTAGACGCCCTAGTATGTTGGGTGAACCATTTCACACTGTCCTTCCATCAGAGCCCTAGACGCCCTAGTATGTTGGGTGAACCATTTCACACTGTCCTTCCATCAGAGATGAATTCATTGATGGTGAACTTCAACATGTGATTTATTATAGGAATAACTAAATAAAAGGTTGTTCCTCATACAAAAATGACAAAGATGAAGCGTGCATTTATTAGATTTATTAGCCGCTGACTGAGAGATGGAGGGAGGGGAGAGAGGGAGGGGGAGGGGAGAGAGGGAGGGATGGAGGGGGAGAGAGAGAGGGAGGGAGGGGAGATAGAGATAGAGAGGAACGGAGGGAGTGGGAGAGAGTAACGGAGAGAGAGAGAAGAATAAGAAATCAAAGAGGGCAGCAGTACGGGAAATGAGAAGAGAAAGCATCTCGCCTGTCTTATCACATTTTCAACGGCCGTGGCTCAGTCTTATCAGTTTCAAGGTCACTGGTTCTGGTTTCAGGGTTCCCAGGGGGTGTAGGGGAGGGGGAAGACGTGGGGTAGGAGGTGGGACTACTGTTAAGACTTCGGATGTTTCTCCTAATCCCAAACGAAAGACCAAGAGTTGAGTTGACCTCGCAGAGTCATCTTCTCTTTGTTACTTTTAAACTTGTAACACTTTCATAAAAATAAAAACTGGGACTTTTAGAGATATGACGTCTTTGGGTGAAATCCCCACAAGAAGTAAGTAATTAAAGCCTAACATTTAATGACAGATAACACGCAACAAATCGTCAGTGACGTCAGTATACCAAGAAGATGACAAATGAGTCCTCTAAGTCGAAATGCGAATAATATAAATATATGTTTGAATACAAATATCGTGAGGTACTTGTCAATTCTTTACTAAACATACAATTACAATCTACAACATTATCATACAATCTACAACATTATCATACAATCTACAACATTATCATACAATCTACAACATTATCATACAATCTACAACATTATCATACAATCTACAACATTATCATACAATCTACAACATTATCATACAATCTACAACATTATCATACAATCTACAACATTATCATACAATCTACAACATTATCATACAATCTACAACATTATCATACAATCTACAACATTATCATACAATCTACAACATTATCATACAATCTACAACATCATCATACAATCTACAACATCATCATACAATCTACAACATTATCATACAATCTACAACATTATCATACAATCTACAACATTATCATACAATCTACAACATTATCATACAATCTACAACATTATCACACAATCTACAACATTATCACACAATCTACAACATTATCATACAATCTACAACATTATCATACAATCTACAACATTATCATACAATCTACAACATTATCATACAATCTACAACATTATCATACAATCTACAACATTATCATACAATCTACAACATTATCACACAATCTACAACATTATCATACAATCTACAACATTATCATACAATCTACAACATTATCATACAATCTACAACATTATCACACAATCTACAACATTATCACACAATCTACAACATTATCATACAATCTACAACATTATCATACAATCTACAACATTATCATACAATCTACAACATTATCATACAATCTACAACATTATCATACAATCTACAACATTATCATACAATCTACAACATTATCACACAATCTACAACATTATCATACAATCTACAACATTATCATACAATCTACAACATTATCATACAATCTACAATCTTATTAACATTATTACAAATCAAAGATGTGTGTTTCATTGAGTATTCGATTTCTGTTCACAAGGCCACAAGGCCTAACTTGGACTAACAGGACGAGTATGAGGCCTAACTTGGACTAACAGGACGAGTATGAGGCCTAACTTGGACTAACAGGACGAGTATGAGGCCTAACTTGGACTAACAGGACGAGTATGAGGCCTAACTTGGACTAAAAGGACGAGTATGAGGCCTAACTTGGACTAAAAGGACGAGTATGAGGCCTAACTTGGACTAAAAGGACGAGTATGAGGCCTAACTTGGACTAAAAGGACGAGTATGAGGCCTAACTTGGACTAAAAGGACGAGTATGAGGCCTAACTTGGACTAAAAGGACGAGTATGAGGCCTAACTTGGACTAACAGGACGAGTATGAGGCCTAACTTGGACTAACAGGACGAGTATGAGGCCTAACTTGGACTAACAGGACGAGTATGAGGCCTAACTTGGACTAACAGGACGAGTATGAGGCCTAACTTGGACTAAAAGGACGAGTATGAGGCCTAACTTGGACTAAAAGGACGAGTATGAGGCCTAACTTGGACTAAAAGGACGAGTATGAGGCCTAACTTGGACTAAAAGGACGAGTATGAGGCCTAACTTGGACTAAAAGGACGAGTATGAGGCCTAACTTGGACTAAAAGGACGAGTATGAGGCCTAACTTGGACTAAAAGGACGAGTATGAGGCCTAACTTGGACTAAAAGGACGAGTATGAGGCCTAACTTGGACTAAAAGGACGAGTATGAGGCCTAACTTGGACTAAAAGGACGAGTATGAGGCCTAACTTGGACTAAAAGGACGAGTATGAGGCCTAACTTGGACTAAAAGGACGAGTATGAGGCCTAACTTGGACTAAAAGGACGAGTATGAGGCCTAACTTGGACTAAAAGGACGAGTATGAGGCCTAACTTGGACTAAAAGGACGAGTATGAGGCCTAACTTGGACTAAAAGGACGAGTATGAGGCCTAACTTGGACTAAAAGGACGAGTATGAGGCCTAACTTGGACTAAAAGGACGAGTATGAGGCCTAACTTGGACTAAAAGGACGAGTATGAGGCCTAACTTGGACTAAAAGGACGAGTATGAGGCCTAACTTGGACTAAAAGGACGAGTATGAGGCCTAACTTGGACTAAAAGGACGAGTATGAGGCCTAACTTGGACTAAAAGGACGAGTATGAGGCCTAACTTGGACTAAAAGGACGAGTATGAGGCCTAACTTGGACTAAAAGGACGAGTATGAGGCCTAACTTGGACTAAAAGGACGAGTATGAGGCCTAACTTGGACTAAAAGGACGAGTATGAGGCCTAACTTGGACTAAAAGGACGAGTATGAGGCCTAACTTGGACTAAAAGGACGAGTATGAGGCCTAACTTGGACTAAAAGGACGAGTATGAGGCCTAACTTGGACTAAAAGGACGAGTATGAGGCCTAACTTGGACTAAAAGGACGAGTATGAGGCCTAACTTGGACTAAAAGGACGAGTATGAGGCCTAACTTGGACTAAAAGGACGAGTATGAGGCCTAACTTGGACTAAAAGGACGAGTATGAGGCCTAACTTGGACTAAAAGGACGAGTATGAGGCCTAACTTGGACTAAAAGGACGAGTATGAGGCCTAACTTGGACTAAAAGGACGAGTATGAGGCCTAACTTGGACTAAAAGGACGAGTATGAGGCCTAACTTGGACTAAAAGGACGAGTATGAGGCCTAACTTGGACTAAAAGGACGAGTATGAGGCCTAACTTGGACTAAAAGGACGAGTATGAGGCCTAACTTGGACTAAAAGGACGAGTATGAGGCCTAACTTGGACTAAAAGGACGAGTATGAGGCCTAACTTGGACTAAAAGGACGAGTATGAGGCCTAACTTGGACTAAAAGGACGAGTATGAGGCCTAACTTGGACTAAAAGGACGAGTATGAGGCCTAACTTGGACTAAAAGGACGAGTATGAGGCCTAACTTGGACTAAAAGGACGAGTATGAGGCCTAACTTGGACTAAAAGGACGAGTATGAGGCCTAACTTGGACTAAAAGGACGAGTATGAGGCCTAACTTGGACTAAAAGGACGAGTATGAGGCCTAACTTGGACTAAAAGGACGAGTATGAGGCCTAACTTGGACTAAAAGGACGAGTATGAGGCCTAACTTGGACTAAAAGGACGAGTATGAGGCCTAACTTGGACTAAAAGGACGAGTATGAGGCCTAACTTGGACTAAAAGGACGAGTATGAGGCCTAACTTGGACTAAAAGGACGAGTATGAGGCCTAACTTGGACTAAAAGGACGAGTATGAGGCCTAACTTGGACTAAAAGGACGAGTATGAGGCCTAACTTGGACTAAAAGGACGAGTATGAGGCCTAACTTGGACTAAAAGGACGAGTATGAGGCCTAACTTGGACTAAAAGGACGAGTATGAGGCCTAACTTGGACTAAAAGGACGAGTATGAGGCCTAACTTGGACTAAAAGGACGAGTATGAGGCCTAACTTGGACTAAAAGGACGAGTATGAGGCCTAACTTGGACTAAAAGGACGAGTATGAGGCCTAACTTGGACTAAAAGGACGAGTATGAGGCCTAACTTGGACTAAAAGGACGAGTATGAGGCCTAACTTGGACTAAAAGGACGAGTATGAGGCCTAACTTGGACTAAAAGGACGAGTATGAGGCCTAACTTGGACTAAAAGGACGAGTATGAGGCCTAACTTGGACTAAAAGGACGAGTATGAGGCCTAACTTGGACTAAAAGGACGAGTATGAGGCCTAACTTGGACTAAAAGGACGAGTATGAGGCCTAACTTGGACTAAAAGGACGAGTATGAGGCCTAACTTGGACTAAAAGGACGAGTATGAGGCCTAACTTGGACTAAAAGGACGAGTATGAGGCCTAACTTGGACTAAAAGGACGAGTATGAGGCCTAACTTGGACTAAAAGGACGAGTATGAGGCCTAACTTGGACTAAAAGGACGAGTATGAGGCCTAACTTGGACTAAAAGGACGAGTATGAGGCCTAACTTGGACTAAAAGGACGAGTATGAGGCCTAACTTGGACTAAAAGGACGAGTATGAGGCCTAACTTGGACTAAAAGGACGAGTATGAGGCCTAACTTGGACTAAAAGGACGAGTATGAGGCCTAACTTGGACTAAAAGGACGAGTATGAGGCCTAACTTGGACTAAAAGGACGAGTATGAGGCCTAACTTGGACTAAAAGGACGAGTATGAGGCCTAACTTGGACTAAAAGGACGAGTATGAGGCCTAACTTGGACTAAAAGGACGAGTATGAGGCCTAACTTGGACTAAAAGGACGAGTATGAGGCCTAACTTGGACTAAAAGGACGAGTATGAGGCCTAACTTGGACTAAAAGGACGAGTATGAGGCCTAACTTGGACTAAAAGGACGAGTATGAGGCCTAACTTGGACTAAAAGGACGAGTATGAGGCCTAACTTGGACTAAAAGGACGAGTATGAGGCCTAACTTGGACTAAAAGGACGAGTATGAGGCCTAACTTGGACTAAAAGGACGAGTATGAGGCCTAACTTGGACTAAAAGGACGAGTATGAGGCCTAACTTGGACTAAAAGGACGAGTATGAGGCCTAACTTGGACTAAAAGGACGAGTATGAGGCCTAACTTGGACTAAAAGGACGAGTATGAGGCCTAACTTGGACTAAAAGGACGAGTATGAGGCCTAACTTGGACTAAAAGGACGAGTATGAGGCCTAACTTGGACTAAAAGGACGAGTATGAGGCCTAACTTGGACTAAAAGGACGAGTATGAGGCCTAACTTGGACTAAAAGGACGAGTATGAGGCCTAACTTGGACTAAAAGGACGAGTATGAGGCCTAACTTGGACTAAAAGGACGAGTATGAGGCCTAACTTGGACTAAAAGGACGAGTATGAGGCCTAACTTGGACTAAAAGGACGAGTATGAGGCCTAACTTGGACTAAAAGGACGAGTATGAGGCCTAACTTGGACTAAAAGGACGAGTATGAGGCCTAACTTGGACTAAAAGGACGAGTATGAGGCCTAACTTGGACTAAAAGGACGAGTATGAGGCCTAACTTGGACTAAAAGGACGAGTATGAGGCCTAACTTGGACTAAAAGGACGAGTATGAGGCCTAACTTGGACTAAAAGGACGAGTATGAGGCCTAACTTGGACTAAAAGGACGAGTATGAGGCCTAACTTGGACTAAAAGGACGAGTATGAGGCCTAACTTGGACTAAAAGGACGAGTATGAGGCCTAACTTGGACTAAAAGGACGAGTATGAGGCCTAACTTGGACTAAAAGGACGAGTATGAGGCCTAACTTGGACTAAAAGGACGAGTATGAGGCCTAACTTGGACTAAAAGGACGAGTATGAGGCCTAACTTGGACTAAAAGGACGAGTATGAGGCCTAACTTGGACTAAAAGGACGAGTATGAGGCCTAACTTGGACTAAAAGGACGAGTATGAGGCCTAACTTGGACTAAAGGCGAGTATGAGGCCTACTGGACTAAAAGGACGAGTATGAGGCCTAACTTGGACTAAAAGGACGAGTATGAGGCCTAACTTGGACTAAAAGGACGAGTATGAGGCCTAACTTGGACTAAAAGGACGAGTATGAGGCCTAACTTGGACTAAAAGGACGAGTATGAGGCCTAACTTGGACTAAAAGGACGAGTATGAGGCCTAACTTGGACTAAAAGGACGAGTATGAGGCCTAACTTGGACTAAAAGGACGAGTATGAGGCCTAACTTGGACTAAAAGGACGAGTATGAGGCCTAACTTGGACTAAAAGGACGAGTATGAGGCCTAACTTGGACTAAAAGGACGAGTATGAGGCCTAACTTGGACTAAAAGGACGAGTATGAGGCCTAACTTGGACTAAAAGGACGAGTATGAGGCCTAACTTGGACTAAAAGGACGAGTATGAGGCCTAACTTGGACTAAAAGGACGAGTATGAGGCCTAACTTGGACTAAAAGGACGAGTATGAGGCCTATGAGTATGAGGCCTATGAGTATGAGGCCTATGAGTCAACACTGACCAAGAAGTTCACAGATTTCCATCACATCATAAATTTCCATAAATGAATGACAGTCGTAAAATCAGTCGACACGCCACACGCCTCCTGTTGTTTGAATAGTGTCGAACAATGACCAGCGCCACCTTACCAATCGCATCGTTACCATCATCAACTTATACTCACCGGCTACTGGTGACTTAAGTGACTAAATAAAACTAAAACAAAATACCCTGTCCGCAGTCCACACGTAGTATCCGATTTTTTAGTATTGAATTTAACAACCACCAATTACAGTCACCCCAAATTTCTTGAAAGTCCACACATGTCCACTGTTAGAATTATCATTAATCCACACAACACATGAATTATAAACAGACACGTAGGACGAGGTCATAGTTCACTACTGTACACGGATATGAACCGACCCAATCACCAACACATCTCGTTGTCGGGTCGACCCACCGCTCTTTCCAGTCTCCCGTAACACGTCTGTCAAAATTATATTCAGCCCAGGAAAAGCCCTTTGCGAAAGAGCCCAGGACGAAAATAGCACTCAGTAACACACTGCGAGACAATAACTGTACCGAGGAGAAAACCCCTCACTGCGCCTCTCCCAGGCGGTGAATCAAAAACATGGTGACGACAACACCGGGGGTGGGAACGTCCTGGCGGACTGGTCCGATAAATGGCGGGCGGGTGTTGGTGGTGGTGGTGGGGAGGTGGTGGTAGAGGGGTGAGCACCTCAGGTTAGAGGGTGAGGGGAGGAGAAGTGAGGGGAGGTAGGGTCATTTGGGGTGAGGTGAGGAGGGGTGATCACCCTCAGATTAGAGGGTGGGGGTAGGTGGGGTGAGCCCCATTGAAGCCGGGGGTGGGGGTGGGTGGGGTGAGCACCATTGAAGCCGGGGGTGGGGGTGGGTGAGTAAACGATGTAGTCAAATATTGTCATGTTAGGACCAGCAGAGAGATGAGGGGAATGAATGAACACGCGCTGACATTCGCGAGGTGTGAACTTTTGAACTCAGCGATTGAAGGGTGGCTGACTGTGGGCCCTGTGAGGGGGGCGGTATCTGTGTGTGGGGTGGGGGCTAACAAGTCTGGAGTTACAGTGGAAGATGGAGGAATTGGGGCTAACAAGTCTGGAGTTACAGTGGATGATGGAGGAATTGGAGCTAACAAATCTGGAGTTACAGTGGAAGATGGAGGAATTGGGGCTAACAAGTCTGGAGTTACAGTGGAAGATGGAGGAATTGGGGCTAACAAGTCTGGAGTTACAGTGGAAGATGGAGGAATTGGGGCTAACAAGTCTGGAGTTACAGTGGAAGATGGAGGAATTGGGGCTAACAAGTCTGGAGTTACAGTGGAAGATGGAGGAATTGGGGCTAACAAGTCTGGAGTTACAGTGGAAGATGGAGGAATTGGGGCTAACAAGTCTGGAGTTACAGTGGAAGATGGAGGAATTGGGGCTAACAAGTCTGGAGTTACAGTGGAAGATGGAGGAATTGGGGCTAACAAGTCTGGAGTTACAGTGGAAGATGGAGGAATGTTAAGTCAAGTTTTCTACATTATTTGGAAGGGGAGATAGTCGAAATAGGAGTTTGGGATGGGTGCATCTGAGTCGTCTGAGAGTATGACAGATTGGGGGGGGGTACAAGATGGACGTTATGGACAGAGAGGGGGTGACCCTAGAGTGGTGGCAGCTTGGTAGGTTAAGAGAAGGGTGGGGTAAGAGAAGGGTGGGTTAAGAGAAGGGTGGGGTAAGAGAAGGATGGGATAAGAGAAGGGTGGGTTAAGAGAAGGGTGGGGTAAGAGAAGGGTGGGGTAAGAGAAGGGTGGGGTAAGAGAAGGGTAGGTTAAGAGAAGGGTGGGGTAAGAGAAGGGTATGTTAAGACGGTAAGAGAAGGGTGGGGTAAGAGAAGGGTGGGGTAAGAGAAGGGTAGGTTAAGACGGTAAGAGAAGGGTGGGGTAAGAGAAGGGTGGGGTAAGAGAAGGGTAGGTTAAGAGAAGGGTGGGGTAAGAGAAGGGTATGTTAAGACGGTAAGAGAAGGGTGGGGTAAGAGAAGTGGCAAATAAGAGAGGAGAAACGTATAGGAAAGACATTCCGGCAGAACTTAATGATACATGCTCCATGAAGAGAAGTAGTTATGTGAACAAAAAACGTAATAATACAGTAAGAGCAGTCGAACAAAATATAATGTTACACTAAGAGCATTTCATATGTCAATAAACCTTAACGTTACAGTAATAGAGTAAGACCAGATAGAGCAGAGGTCGGGAAACCATGGCTCGCGAGCCAGATGTAGCTCTATTGATGGCTGTATCTGGCTCTCAGACAAATGCTCGATTACCAAAAAAAAAGTTTTTTCAGACTCCTTTGATCTACATATTACATGTGTAATTGCATAAAGCAAAAAACAGCATAACAATGTTATTAAAAAGAATTCAGAGACATAATTATTGTACTTTTAGTGTTGAAATTACACAAAATGCACACATTTACTCGAATTTTTAGTTTTAAACATAATGTATGGCTCTCTCAGACCAAATATGTGGTGTTTTTGGCTCTCTCAGACCCACTAGTGGTGTTTATGGCTCTCTCAGACAAAATATGTGGTGTTTATGGCTCTCTCAGACAAAATATGTGGTGTTTATGGCTCTCTCAGACCAAATATGTGGTGTTTATGGCTCTCTCAGACAAAATATGTGGTGTTTATGGCTCTCTCAGACCAAATATGTGGTGTTTATGGCTCTCTCAGACAAAATATGTGGTGTTTATGGCTCTCTCAGACAAATATGTGGTGTTTATGGCTCTCTCAGACAAAATATGTGGTGTTTATGGCTCTCTCAGACCAAATATGTGGTGTTTATGGCTCTCTCAGACAAAATATGTGGTGTTTATGGCTCTCTCAGACAAAAATATGTGGTGTTTATGGCTCTCTCAGACCAAATATGTGGTGTTTATGGCTCTCTCAGACAAAATATGTGGTGTTTATGGCTCTCTCAGACAAAATATGTGGTGTTTATGGCTCTCTCAGACAAAATATGTGGTGTTTATGGCTCTCTCAGACAAAATATGTGGTGTTTATGGCTCTCTCAGACAAAATATGTGGTGTTTATGGCTCTCTCAGACAAAATATGTGGTGTTTATGGCTCTCTCAGACAAAATATGTGGTGTTTATGGCTCTCTCAGACAAAATATGTGGTGTTTATGGCTCTCTCAGACAAAATATGTGGTGTTTATGGCTCTCTCAGACAAAATATGTGGTGTTTATGGCTCTCTCAGACAAAATATGTGGTGTTTATGGCTCTCTCAGACAAAATATGTGGTGTTTATGGCTCTCTCAGACAAAATATGTGGTGTTTATGGCTCTCTCAGACAAAATATGTGGTGTTTATGGCTCTCTCAGACAAAATATGTGGTGTTTATGGCTCTCTCAGACAAAATATGTGGTGTTTATGGCTCTCTCAGACAAAATATGTGGTGTTTATGGCTCTCTCAGACAAAATATGTGGTGTTTATGGCTCTCTCAGACAAAATATGTGGTGTTTATGGCTCTCTCAGACAAAATATGTGGTGTTTATGGCTCTCTCAGACAAAATATGTGGTGTTTATGGCTCTCTCAGACAAAATATGTGGTGTTTATGGCTCTCTCAGACAAAATATGTGGTGTTTATGGCTCTCTCAGACAAAATATGTGGTGTTTATGGCTCTCTCAGACAAAATATGTGGTGTTTATGGCTCTCTCAGACAAAATATGTGGTGTTTATGGCTCTCTCAGACAAAATATGTGGTGTTTATGGCTCTCTCAGACAAAATATGTGGTGTTTATGGCTCTCTCAGACAAAATATGTGGTGTTTATGGCTCTCTCAGACAAAATATGTGGTGTGTATGGCTCTCTCAGACCAAATATGTGGTGTTTATGGCTCTCTCAGACAAAATATGTGTTGTTTATGGCTCTCTCAGACAAAATATGTGGTGTTTATGGCTCTCTCAGACAAAATATGTGGTGTTTATGGCTCTCTCAGACAAAATATGTGGTGTTTATGGCTCTCTCAGACAAAATATGTGGTGTTTATGGCTCTCTCAGACAAAATATGTGGTGTTTATGGCTCTCTCAGACAAAATATGTGGTGTTTATGGCTCTCTCAGACAAAATATGTGGTGTTTATGGCTCTCTCAGACAAAATATGTGGTGTTTATGTATCTCTCAGACAAAATATGTAGTGTTTATGGCTCTCTCAGACAAAAAGTTCCCGACCCCTGAGATAGAGCATTACATTACATTACACTTAACATACAGACATCAACTTGACCGGGTGTGAGGTAGGTCAGAAGTTGTAGTTTGTTTTCAACGCTGGACACTTGGAAGGGAGACGGATTGCCAACCTTTGAGGTAATGATTTTAGAACATGACCTACTTGGGTAAGGAGAACATGACCTACTTGGGTAAGGAGAACATGACCTACTTGGGTAAGGAGAACATTACCTACTTGGGTAAGGAGAACATTACCTACTTGGGTAAGGAGAACATGACACGTAACATACTGGGTGGGGCCCTAGGCGCCCCTGGCACGTGATCTATCTGGGGCCCTGGCCGCCCTCGGCACGTGATCTAACTGGGTCACTACAATCCAAAGGTCTGTCACCAACAGGCCTACGATGTTTCCCCCTAACATCCACTGATCTGTCCCCCTACCATCCACTGATCTGTCCCCCTACCATCCAACGACAGCCCCAAACCATCCAGTGAGATTTGTCTCCAACCATCAAATGAGATGTCCCCTACCATCCCATGAGATGTGCCGTACCATCAAATGAGATGTCTGACCCCACCCATCAAATGAGATGTCCCCTACCATCCAGTGAGATGTCCCCTACCATCCAAAGATATGTCCCCTTCTATGTATCCCCAAACTCAACATTCAATAACGTGACTCATATGAAGACGAGCCACGAAGCTTTCGAGCGAGGGGGTAAATCCTTTAATAGCGTTTCACATTGGTCTGGTTCTATTTTCGGGTTTCGACCACTACAAATACTCGTGCTAGCTCCCGGGCCACGTTAAAGCCTTATTAAAGCTGGGTCTGATGAGCTCTACCGCCTAAAGGAATCTCACATGAGAGCTTCTCTGGGGTGGGGGGGGGCGTGAGGTCTATTTTTATCCACCAAACTTCTAGACCAACTGTATTTATCAAATTAACCGTTATAAACAGTTGCAGTGGACACAAGAGAGTTAGGTTTAATGACACAAGTGGAAAGTTTCTTTCCGAATGGCGGTACGGCATTTCAGATTGTTGACACTTGTCAGCCGCAATGGTTTGAGGTTGAAACTATTTCAAGGTAATGTATTCATTAGGTTTGTACCAACAGAAGTATCGGTGAAATACAGACACGATATCGCCCTGTACTCATTAGGTTTGTACCAACAGAAGTTCAATCGGTGAAATACAGACTCATGTTATACGATACCGCCCTGGGTGTTGTCGATACCGCATGTTGAACTAAAAAATACGATATTTGATACACAGTTCATCAAAGAGTTCGAGAAGTGGACAACACAATCACCGGAACTGTTCAGAACAGGACAACATAATCACCGGAACTGTTCAGAACTGGACAACACAATCACCGGAACTGTTCAGAACTGGACAACACAATCACCGGAACTGTTCAGAACTGGACAACACAATCACCGGAACTGTTCAGAACTGGACAACACAATCACCGGAACTGTTCAGAACTGCACAACATAATCACTGGAACTGTTCCGCTAAATAGATATTAATGAGATTTTGCCCGGGTTCTGGATCATCGGAAAGGCCACGCCCCTACCCTGGGGTCACAATGATATACCAATGTCCAGTCGGGTGTGTTTAGAGGGTCAAGCCCTAAGAATGAGATCGGACAGACAACTCTTTCAGGGGACGTCACCATCGCCTCCTGGTCACTGAAACAAGGGAAACTACTCGACAGGAGTCGTCCAATCGATAGACGTGGCTATTTTTAGCCAACTCTGTCACCAAGATTTGAAGGGTGCTGATGATAAATGGGAAGATTGGTGAGTGAGTAGATTGGTGAGTGAGCAGATTGGTGAGTGAGTAGATTGGTGAGTGAGCAGATTGGTGAGTAAGCAGATTGGTGAGTGAGCAGATTGGTGAGTGAGCAGATTGGTGAGTGAGCAGATTGGTGAGTGAGCAGATTGGTGAGTGAGTAGATTGGTGAGTGAGTAGATTGGTGAGTGAGTAGATTGGTGAGTGAGTAGATTGGTGAGTGAGTAGATTGGTGAGTGAGTAGATTGGTGAGTGAGGAGCTAGGTACAAACATTTCACGGTGGTCTACACGGAATAAACTAATCACATATGTTATGGCCGATATGTTGTCACTATGTTATGGCCGATATGTTGTCAGTATGTTATGGCCGATATGTTGTCAGTATGTTATGGCCGATATGTTGTCAGTATGTTATGTCGCATATGTTGAAGTCTGAATGTTATGATGTATATTTGAGGTGAACAGGCGATGGTCAGTATGTTTCAGTCCATATTTAACGGAGCCCTTGACTGGTGCTAAGCGCCAAATCTATTGATGGATCCATTTAAAAATACGACGGAATAATATGACGACCACAGTGACGTCAGCTGAACACGCCCCCAAAACTGATGCTCCCATTGTAAGCCTATTAACTTACTCCCATTGTAAGCCTATTAACTTACTCCCATTGTAAGCCTATTAACTTACTCCCATTTACTTACTCCCACTGTAAGCCCATTAACTTACTCCCATTGTAAGCCCATTAACTTACTCCCATTAACTTACTCCCATTGTAAGCCCATTAACTTACTCCCATTAACTTACTCCCCTTGTAAGCCCATTAACTTACTCCCATTAACTTACTCCCCTTGTAAGCCCATTAACTTACTCCCATTGTAAGCCTATTAACTTACTCCCATTTACTTACTCCCACTGTAAGCCCATTAACTTACTCCCATTGTAAGCCCATTAACTTACTCCCATTAACTTACTCCCATTGTAAGCCCATTAACTTACTCCCATTAACTTACTCCCCTTGTAAGCCCATTAACTTACTCCCATTAACTTACTCCCCTTGTAAGCCCATTAACTTACTCCCCTTGTAAGCCCATTAACTTACTCCCCTTGTAAGCCCATTAACTTACTCCCCTTGTAAGCCCATTAACTTACTCCCATTAACTTACTCCCCTTGTAAGCCCATTAACTTACTCCCATTAACTTACTCCCGATTGTAAGTCCATTAACTTACTCCAATTGTAAGCCCATTAACTTACTCCAATTGTAAGCCCATTAACTTACTCCAATTGTAAGCCCATTAACTTACTCCCATTAACTTACTCCCCTTGTAAGCCCATTAACTTACTCCCATTAACTTACTCCCCTTGTAAGCCCATTAACTTACTCCCATTAACTAACTCCGATTGTAAGCCCATTAACTTACTCCAATTGTAAGCCCATTAACTTACTCCAATTGTAAGCCCATTAACTTACTCCAATTGTAAGCCCATTAACTTACTCCAATTGTAAGCCTATTAACTTACTCCGATTGTAAGCCCATTAACTTACTCCCATTAACTTACTCCCCTTGTAAGCCCATTAACTTACTCCCATTAACTTACTCCCGATTGTAAGTCCATTAACTTACTCCAATTGTAAGCCCATTAACTTACTCCAATTGTAAGCCCATTAACTTACTCCAATTGTAAGCCCATTAACTTACTCCCATTAACTTACTCCCCTTGTAAGCCCATTAACTTACTCCCCTTGTAAGCCCATTAACTTACTCCCATTAACTTACTCCCGATTGTAAGCCCATTAACTTACTCCAATTGTAAGCCCATTAACTTACTCCAATTGTAAGCCCATTAACTTACTCCAATTGTAAGCCCATTAACTTACTCCAATTGTAAGCCCATTAACTTACTCCAATTGTAAGCCCATTAACTTACTCCGATTGTAAGCCCATTAACTTACTCCCCTTGTAAGCCCATTAACTTACTCCCATTAACTTACTCCCCTTGTAAGCCCATTAACTTACTCCCATTAACTTACTCCCGATTGTAAGTCCATTAACTTACTCCAATTGTAAGCCCATTAACTTACTCCCATTAACTTACTCCCCTTGTAAGCCCATTATCTTACTCCAATTGTAAGCCCATTAACTTACTCCAATTGTAAGCCCATTAACTTACTCCCATTAACTTACTCCCCTTGTAAGCCCATTATCTTACTCCCGATTGTAAGCCCATTAACTTACTCCAATTGTAAGCCCATTAACTTACTCCAATTGTAAGCCCATTAACTTACTCCCATTAACTTACTCCCCTTGTAAGCCCATTATCTTACTCCCGATTGTAAGCCCATTAACTTACTCCAATTGTAAGCCCATTAACTTACTCCAATTGTAAGCCCATTAACTTACTCCAATTGTAAGCCCATTAACTTACTCCAATTGTAAGCCCATTAACTTACTCCAATTGTAAGCCCATTAACTTACTCCCATTAACTTACTCCCCTTGTAAGCCCATTAACTTACTCCCATTAACTTACTCCCCTTGTAAGCCCATTAACTTACTCCCATTAACTTACTCCCGATTGTAAGTCCATTAACTTACTCCAATTGTAAGCCCATTAACTTACTCCCATTAACTTACTCCCCTTGTAAGCCCATTAACTTACTCCCATTAACTTACTCCCGATTGTAAGTCCATTAACTTACTCCAATTGTAAGCCCATTAACTTACTCCCATTAACTTACTCCCGATTGTAAGCCCATTAACTTACTCCAATTGTAAGCCCATTAACTTACTCCAATTGTAAGCCCATTAACTTACTCCCATTAACTTACTCCCCTTGTAAGCCCATTATCTTACTCCCGATTGTAAGCCCATTAACTTACTCCAATTGTAAGCCCATTAACTTACTCCAATTGTAAGCCCATTAACTTACTCCGATTGTAAGCCCATTAACTTACTCCAATTGTAAGCCCATTAACTTACTCCCCTTGTAAGCCCATTAACTTACTCCAATTGTAAGCCCATTAACTTACTCCCATTAACTTACTCCAATTGTAAGCCCATTAACTTACTCCCATTAACTTACTCCAATTGTAAGCCCATTAACTTACTCCAATTGTAAGCCCATTAACTTACTCCGATTGTAAGTCCATTAACTTACTCCCCTTGTAAGCCCATTAACTTACTCCAATTGTAAGCCCATTAACTTACTCCGATTGTAAGCCCATTAACTTACTCCAATTGTAAGCCCATTAACTTACTCCCATTAACTTACTCCCCTTGTAAGCCCATTATCTTACTCCCGATTGTAAGCCCATTAACTTACTCCAATTGTAAGCCCATTAACTTACTCCCATTAACTTACTCCCCTTGTAAGCCCATTATCTTACTCTCGATTGTAAGCCCATTAACTTACTCCAATTGTAAGCCCATTAACTTACTCCAATTGTAAGCCCATTAACTTACTCCAATTGTAAGCCCATTAACTTACTCCAATTGTAAGCCCATTAACTTACTCCGATTGTAAGCCCATTAACTTACTCCAATTGTAAGCCCATTAACTTACTCCCCTTGTAAGCCCATTAACTTACTCCAATTGTAAGCCCATTAACTTACTCCGATTGTAAGCCCATTAACTTACTCCAATTGTAAGCCCATTAACTTACTCCCATTAACTTACTCCCCTTGTAAGCCCATTATCTTACTCCCGATTGTAAGCCCATTAACTTACTCCAATTGTAAGCCCATTAACTTACTCCCATTAACTTACTCCCCTTGTAAGCCCATTATCTTACTCCCGATTGTAAGCCCATTAACTTACTCCAATTGTAAGCCCATTAACTTACTCCAATTGTAAGCCCATTAACTTACTCCAATTGTAAGCCCATTAACTTACTCCAATTGTAAGCCCATTAACTTACTCCAATTGTAAGCCCATTAACTTACTCCAATTGTAAGCCCATTAACTTACTCCAATTGTAAGCCCATTAACTTACTCCCATTAACTTACTCCCCTTGTAAGCCCATTATCTTACTCCCGATTGTAAGCCCATTAACTTACTCCAATTGTAAGCCCATTAACTTACTCCAATTGTAAGCCCATTAACTTACTCCAATTGTAAGCCCATTAACTTACTCCGATTGTAAGCCCATTAACTTACTCCAATTGTAAGCCCATTAACTTACTCCCATTAACTTACTCCCCTTGTAAGCCCATTATCTTACTCCCGATTGTAAGCCCATTAACTTACTCCGATTGTAAGCCCATTAACTTACTCCCCTTGTAAGCCCATTATCTTACTCCCGATTGTAAGCCCATTAACTTACTCCGATTGTAAGCCCATTAACTTACTCCCATTAACTTACTCCCCTTGTAAGCCCATTATCTTACTCCCGATTGTAAGTCCATTAACTTACTCCAATTGTAAGCCCATTAACTTACTCCCATTAACTTACTCCCCTTGTAAGCCCATTATCTTACTCCCGATTGTAAGTCCATTAACTTACTCCAATTGTAAGCCCATTAACTTACTCCCATTAACTTACTCCCCTTGTAAGCCCATTATCTTACTCCCGATTGTAAGCCCATTAACTTACTCCGATTGTAAGTCCATTAACTTACTCCGATTGTAAGCCCATTAACTTACTCCAATTGTAAGCCCATTAACTTACTCCAATTGTAAGCCCATTAACTTACTCCAATTGTAAGCCCATTAACTTACTCCAATTGTAAGCCCATTAACTTACTCCAATTGTAAGCCCATTAACTTACTCCAATTGTAAGCCCATTAACTTACTCCGATTGTAAGCCCATTAACTTACTCCGATTGTAAGCCCATTAACTTACTCCAATTGTAAGCCCATTAACTTACTCCAATTGTAAGCCCATTAACTTACTCCAATTGTAAGCCCATTAACTTACTCCGATTGTAAGCCCATTAACTTACTCCAATTGTAAGCCCATTAACTAACTCCGATTGTAAGCCCATTAACTTACTCCAATTGTAAGCCCATTAACTTACTCCAATTGTAAGCCCATTAACTTACTCCAATTGTAAGCCCATTAACTTACTCCAATTGTAAGCCCATTAACTTACTCCCATTACTTTACTCCCATTGTAAGCCCATTAACTTCTAATAGGGAGATTACGTCATCATAAATCGGAAATAGTGTTTCTAGGCGTAGATATAACTTCTCCCCCAGTAAATTATGTTATTAGTTATTTGATTTGAGGACAATGAAAGAATTATTCAATCACAGCTCCCTACACGTAGACATGTCCTTATAGCCTAGCATTACCGTACACTGCGAGCCACAAATAGCCACATAGCCTAGCAGTACCGCACACTGCGAGCCACAAATAGCCACATAGCCTAGCAGTACCGTACACTGCGAGCCACAAATAGCCACATAGCCTAGCAGTACCGTACACTGCGAGCCACAAATAGCCACATAGCCTAGCATTACCGTACACTGCGAGCCACAAATAGCCACATAGCCTAGCATTACCGTACACTGCGAGCCACAAAGCCTAGCATTACCGTACACTGCGAGCCACAAATAGCCACATAGCCTAGCAGTACCGTACACTGCGAGCCACAAATAGCCACATAGCCTAGCAGTACCGTACACTGCGAGCCACAAATAGCCACATAGCCTAGCAGTACCATACACTGCGAGCCACAAATAGCCACATAGCCTAGCAGTACCGTACACTGCGAGCCACAAATAGCCACATAGCCTAGCAGTACCGTACACTGCGAGCCACAAATAGCCACATAGCCTAGCATTACCATACACTGCGAGCCACAAATAGCCACATAGCCTAGCATTACCGTACACTGCGAGCCACAAATAGCCACATAGCCTAGCATTACCGTACACTGCGAGCCACAAATAGCCACATAGCCTAGCATTACCGTACACTGCCAGCCACATAGCCTAGCAGTACCGTACACTGCCAACCACAAACAGCCACATAGCCTAGCATTACCGTACACTGCGAGCCACAAATAGCCACATAGCCTAGCAGTACCGTACACTACCAGCCACGTAGCCTAGCATTACCGTACACCGCCAGCCACAAATAGCCACATAGCCTAGCAGTACCGTACACTACCAGCCACGTAGCCTAGCATTACCGTACACTGCCAGCCACAAATAGCCACATAGCCTAGCAGTACCGTACACTACCAGCCACAAATAGCCACATAGCCTAGCAGTACCGTACACTACCAGCCACGTAGCCTAGCATTACCGTACACCGCCAGCCACAAATAGCCACATAGCCTAGCAGTACCGTACACTACCAGCCACGTAGCCTAGCATTACCGTACACTGCCAGCCACAAATAGCCACATAGCCTAGCAGTACCGTACACTACCAGCCACAAATAGCCACATAGCCTAGCAGTACCGTACACTACCAGCCACAAATAGCCACATAGCCTAGCAGTACCGTACACTACCAGCCACACATAGCCTAGCAGTACCGTACACTGCCAGCCACAAATAGCCTAGCAGTACCGTACACTGCCAGCCACAAACAGCCTAGCAGTACCGTACACTGCCAGCCACAAATAGCTACATAGCCTAGCAGTACCGTACACTGCCAGCCACAAATAGCCACATAGCCTAGCATTACCGTACACTACCAGCCACAAATAGCCACATAGCCTAGCAGTGCCGTACACTGCCAGCCACAGATAGCCACATAGCCTAGCAGTACCGTACACTGCCAGCCACAAATAGCCACATAGCCTACCAGTACCGTACACTACCAGCCACACATAGCCTAGCAGTACCGTACACTGCCAGCCACAAATAGCCTAGCAGTACCGTACACTGCCAGCCACAAACAGCCTAGCAGTACCGTACACTGCCAGCCACAAATAGCTACATAGCCTAGCAGTACCGTACACTGCCAGCCACAAATAGCCACATAGCCTAGCATTACCGTACACTACCAGCCACAAATAGCCACATAGCCTAGCAGTGCCGTACACTGCCAGCCACAAATAGCCACATAGGCTAGCAGTACCGTACACTGCCAGCCACAAATAGCCACATAGCCTAGCAGTACCGTACACTACCAGCCACACATAGCCTAGCAGTACCGTACACTGCCAGCCACAAATAGCCACATAGCCTAGCAGTTCCGTACACTGCCAGCCACAAATACCACATAGCCTAGCAGTACCGTACACTACCAGCCACACATAGCCTAGTATTACCGTACACTGCCAGCCACACATAGCCTAGCAGTACCGTACACTGCGAGCCACAAATAGCCACATAGCCTAGCAGTACCGTACACTGCGAGCCACAAATAGCCACAAAGCCTAGCAGTACCGTACACTGCGAGCCACAAATAGCCACATAGCCTAGCAGTTCCGTACACTGCCAGCCACAAATAGCCACATAGCCTAGCAGTACCGTACACTACCAGCCACACATAGCCTAGCATTACCGTACACTGCCAGCCACACATATCCTAGCAGTACCGTACACTGCCAGCCACAAATAGCCTAGCAGTACCGTACACTGCCAGCCACAAATAGCCTAGCAGTGCCGTACACTGCCAGCCACAAATAGCCATCTCCTGTCAGCTGACCCCCAGCACGTGACAGGGTCAAGCGATCGATCACCCAGAAGGCTTGCTTCCGACGATAACAGGAAAATAATTCCATTACCTGTTATTTCAGACGACTTTTCTGTTTACTGGGGTTATCGAACTTGACATTAAGTCCTGAACAGGCAGGGTTTATGAGGATAAAATGAGGGTACTACAGTGGTTCTAAAACTACGTTTAGTCAGTCTCTCAACATCAATCTTCACTCGACGTTAAGGGGGAGACATCATTTTGGCCATTAACCTCGAAAAAAACGTGTTTACAAATATTTTTTTTAAAAGACCCCCCCTCCCGCCCATAGTGGCCAATACACAACTGTTTCTGTTGCAGATCTCTTGTCTTATCTATACAGACGCTCCTACTATACCTATGATTATTGAGACCACATACCACGCCGGTCTGTTGGCAAGTGACGCAGCGTTCACATGCTACGGCTATGAAGGTTCCACGCATTACCAAGCGTCCACTGGCCACGGCTATGAAGGTTCCACGCATTACCCAGCCGCCTTTGTTTCCCTAAAAAGTGTTGGGTACCCATTCGGAGGTGGGCGGACTCAGGGACACCCTTGGTCCCGGGAACAAATGCCGGCCTTCACGGGGATTCGAACCCGTGACTATTGTAGGCCAGCCGAGCGAGCGGGTCACTTGACCACCGTGCTGAAAGATTTAGATTTCCTGAAACATAATACAATGATGAATGACGTATTTCAAGGTGAGGACTGTCTTACATGAAAGTGTATACTGTATACACTTCAAGTTTTGGAGTCAACCAAACTTTATACTGTATACACTTCAAGTTTTGGAGTCAACCAAACTTTATACTGTATACACTTCAAGTTTTGGAGTCAACCAAACTTTATACTGTATACACTTCAAGTTTGGAGTCAACCAAACTTTATACTGTATACACTTCAAGTTTTGGAGTCAACCAAACTTTATACTGTATACACTTCAAGTTTTGGAGTCAACCAAACTTTATACTGTATACACTTCAAGTTTTGGAGTCAACCAAACTTTATACTGTATACACTTCAAGTTTTGGAGTCAACCAAACTTTATACTGTATACACTTCAAGTTTTGGAGTCAACCAAACTTTATACTGTATACACTTCAAGTTTTGGAGTCAACCAAACTTTATACTGTATACACTTCAAGTTTTGGAGTCAACCAAACTTTATACTGTATACACTTCAAGTTTTGGAGTCAACCAAACTTTATACTGTATACACTTCAAGTTTTGGAGTCAACCAAACTTTATACTGTAAAAACTCAATTATTTAACAAACCAATTCATTTCTTTTCTAATAAGGATTTCAAAATACACTTAGCTAGAGGCGGATTACGCCCCCCCCCACTTCCACACACACACAAATGAATAATCAATGGGCATTAAATGCGACCTCGCTGTATATTAGTGCATATAGAGATTTAGAAGTTTATGACCGCGGGGACAGACATCTCATTCTCAAAACCAATGTGTCATAGTTTGAGAACCACTGCCCCCCCCCCTTTTTACACACGCCGCATGGAAACAGCTGTAACATAATGTGTATCTGATGTGGGAAGCTCCTCACCCTCCCTCTACAGCCCCCCCCCCTCATCTATCAAAAGACATTAAAGTATGTACTATTATAGCTATACAACCACAGAGAGCAATGGCGCCATGGGGTGTGGGGGTGGGGGCAAAGGGGTTTGTATTACGTGGGTCAAGAATCAGGATTTCAACGTTTTTGTGTGATTTTCAAGTTACTGGTGGTCAGGCTATTGACCTTAACAAGAATACACAAAGACTAGTGCACATGAACTAATAACAATAGAACCTATTAACATTGGCAACAACAACAAAATTAACAAATCTAAACAACATTAATTAAACTTCATAATAAAATGAGCAACAACATTAAACAACAACATTAAACAACAACATTAAACAACAACATTAAACAACAACATTAAACAACAACATTAAACAACAACATTAAACAACGACATTAAACAACAACATTAAACAACAACATTAAACCACAACATTAAACAACAACATTAAACAACAACATTAAACAACAACATTAAACAACAACATTAAACAACAACAGTAAACAACAACATTAAACAACAACAGTAAACAACAACATTAAACAACAACATTAAACAACAACATTAAACAACAACATTAAACAACAACATTAAACAACAACATTAAACAACAACATTAAACAACAACATTAAACAACAACATTAAACAACAACATTAAACAACAACATTAAACAACAACATTAAACAACAACATTAAACCACAACATTAAACAACAACATTAAACAACAACATTAAACAACAACATTAAACAACAACAGTAAACAACAACATTAAACAACAACATTAAACAACAACATTAAACAACAACATTAAACAACAACATTAAACAACAACATTAAACAACAACATTAAACAACAACATTAAACAACAACATTAAACCACAACATTAAACCACAATAACATGACAAACATACAAACAAGATCCGGGAGGGAGCAACAAGTAAAAAGTCCATGGATAGGATGCGCCGAAACATTGTGGATCATTTGGTTTTTGATGGTGGACATCTATTTATAGAATATCCGGGAATCCATTTTTACCAATTTCATTAAGATTTTAATAACTCATCGGGGTATTCCGTTTTCTCCTTAATTTCTCAATAAATTTATTAAAAAAGTAACTTTTCATTAACGCATTGCTGCTGCTACATGTGTGCTTAGGGTGGTGTTGGGCTTCAAACTTGTCTTAAAATAATGACATGACGCAATGAGATGTCAAATGTTCTGCTGTTAGAAACGACCAACTCAATAGAAATATTGGCCACCCCGACCCAATCATTGTTCTCATGTATAAAAGTATTATTTAATAGGCCTTGTCATTATTTAATAGGCCTTGTCATTATTTAATAGGCCTTGTCATTATTTACCGAAAGTCTAATAATAGAATTAAATAAAAATATGTCCACATCCGGGTAGTGTGTAAGGTCGGTTAGTAAACTTGTCTTCGTTATTCCTATAGAAACTGAGCTTTTTTGTAGCCAAAAACTTGTTAACAAGTGTATTTTTAGGAAATTTAATATATCCAATATATTAGGATTTTTTCCCACAGTCTTTCCAAACACAAGCGTGTATGTAGTAAACATTTTGTTGGAGGAAAAGGTCCTACAGAAATATTTCAATACCTTAATTTTATAGAATTAAAAAAAAATTTAAGGTTATATTATTGGATATATTATATAATGCGAAATAGAGCGTCCTTGCGAGAGTGAATTTAATTTAATATGTAAATGGATCAGTGACTATGAATATACTTTTTTTAGTTCATTCACTTGTTCGTCCGTGATTGCCGTGAATTTTATTCATTCATACTATTATTTACTTTACTATTAATACTAATGATGTAATTATAATTAAAGTCATGATCTTATTGTTAGTTTATTAAAAATAAATACTAAGGCATATATATTTTATATGAACCAATGAAAACAATTTATATTAAATATATTTTTTATAAGTATAAGAATTAAGAAGTACAAGTTTCCTAGGACTAGTAGTACTAATACTAGTGGTACTAATACTAGTGGTACTAATACTAGTGTTTACTCAATTTAAAAAAATGCTTAGGCTCATTTATTTAAATTTTTTCAATTTAAATATCAATATAATGTTAAATTATGTGATATATTATATATGCGAAATGGAACGTCCTTGCGAGTATGATTTATGTAAATGAATTAGTGACTCGGCTCTGACTGAGGCTCTAGTTCTAGTTCATTTGCTCGTTCGTCCTTGAACTTTATTATTTCATGCTATTTACTACTAATACTAATGATGTAATTATAATTAAAGTCATAATCTTATCGTAAGTTTATTACTAATAAATACCAAGGCATTTATTTGTATAAGGACCAAGGAAAACAATCAATATTCAAATAAATATATTTGTTAATAATTGACTACTATAATGGTAGGACTAGTGTTTACCGTAGTTACGACTATCGAACGACCGCTTACACTCATCTTTAAAAATGTTTAGGCTTATTTATTTAAGATTTAAATCTTCGGAATTTAAATAATTTATTCAGCTGCAAAACTAAGTGTAAAGAAATATGTGTTTGCAAAACAATTGCACCTAGAATATCGTTTTTAGTGAGATCAGAGTATCCAAATACACTTGTAATCGACCTTTCAGAAATGTTTGACCTGAATCTAATAATAGCCCAATGACCGAATGAGTTATGACGTTTTCCGGTCTTAGAAATGACAAAGTCTATAGAAGGCGGTCTGTAATAGATCAGATATTCTTCACTCCTCTCAAACTAACGCCCCCCCCCCTTTATTACGACTATTGTTACTCCGGTTACGTGAGCCACCAAGTCGACGGTAACAACAATCCCGTGTCCACGACTTGGCTGTCTCAGTCCGTCAACTTAACCACGTGTGGCTACTGTACCCACAAATAACCACGTGTGGCTACTGTACCCACTAATAACCACGTGTGGCTACTGTACCCACTAATAACCACGTGTGGCTACTGTACCCACTAATAACCACGTGTGGCTACTGTACCCACTAATAACCACGTGTGGCTACTGTACCCACTAATAACCACGTGTGGCTACTGTACCCACTAATAACCACGTGTGGCTACTGTACCCACTAATAACCACGTGTGGCTACTGTACCCACTAATAACCACGTGTGGCTACTGTACCCACAAATAACCACGTGTGGCTACTGTACCCACTTCGGCGGCTGGTTGGTCAGAAATGTTTGGACACTCTGACACGCACATTGTCACCTGTAACAATAGAATAATACAAGTATAATTTCAACCACCAGGATTGTGCACTCTGACACTCATTGATTCTTCTGAGAAAAAAAACACACACAAAAAACGAAACATTTTCTTTAAATAAAAACATGTTCCACTTGTCATGTTCCACTTGTCATGTTCCACTTGTCATGTTCCACTTGTCATGTTCCACTTGTCATGTTCCACTTGTCATGTTCCACTTGTCATGTTCCACTTGTCATGTTCCACTTGTCATGTTCCACTTGTCATGTTCCACTTGTCATGTTCCACTTGTCATGTTCCACTTGTCATATTGTCAAGAGTGAATTAAGAACACGTTGATACTGTTGGCTGGGTGAACTATCAAGTTCTATGGAACTATCAAATGTTCTATTTTTGGTTTGTTTAAATTACCGCCATTTTCATATCCGGGAATAGAGTGGTCACGGGAATAGATTGGTTACGAGAATAGAGTGGTCACGGGAATAGAGTGGTCACGAGAATAGAGTGGTCACGGGAATAGAGAGGTCACGGGAATAGAGTGGTCACGGGAATAGAGTGGTCACGGGAATAGAGTGGTCACGGGAATAGAGCGGTCACGGGAATAGAACGGTCACGGAAATAGAGCGGTCACGGGAATAGAGCGGTCACGGGAATATAGCGGTCACGGAATAGAGCGGTCACGGGAATAGAGCGGTCACGTGAATAGAGTGGTCACGGGAATAGAGTGGTCACGGGAATATAGTGGTCAAGAATCACTGTTGAAAGTTTTAGTATTCAGATTGTTCAGTTTTGGTTTTCCCCACCAATTCCCACTCATTGAGAAACCAAAGTTGATGTATGTCAATGTATGTCAATGTATGTTGTTATTGTTATCTCAACTTAATCACGTTATTGAGCGTATTTCTTGAACGTACGTCCGATGATACGTTGATATCATTAATCTGAGCGCAGATATTTTGACTTTTAAAATTTACATCTGTATTTACGTCTGCTTTTTATCCATAGGAACAAAAAAAAATTTTTTTTTAATTAAAAGTGAAATGGAAATAAAATAAATCATATATGTAAACATTAATTCTACACTCTTAAAGATTTTAAAGCGGCAAGCAACACATTTCATGGTATGTTAACCATTCATCAGTTCAGGGGCCAGCTATTCAATGTTGAGTATCGTAAATCGCAGTCTGTTGCCTCCCCTCGGCTCTGTGCCGGCC
The DNA here is from genome assembly GCA_944989445.1 of Ampullaceana balthica. NCBI lineage: Eukaryota > Metazoa > Mollusca > Gastropoda > Lymnaeidae > Ampullaceana > Ampullaceana balthica. The sequence continues at coordinate 4,834,606 of CALYLW010000015.1, read as the reverse complement.
AAGTCACGTGTGCTAATCAGCTTTACATTATCCCAGGAACGTGGGAAACCTCCCCATTCCCCCCTCCCACTTGCCCTCTTTGTCCGGTCATAGAAATACAACACAGATGTGAGCATCAGCCCCCCCCCCACCCACCACCACACCAACCCACACATCCCATCGTGATGTACGTAGTTATATCCTTTAATAAAAGGGGCAGGGGTAGGTAGGGTTGGTGGTGCCGTAACATTAGCATCTGATGATTACCAGGCCGCAATGTTACAGGCGAGAGGCTGACAAAAACCCAATGTGATGGAGAAGTGCGCCCCTCTACATCGGCAGTTCATGTCCATACGGGCAGATAATGCAGGTCTAGATGGGACCAGAGGGGGGGAGGGGGCTGCCAGTAGCAGTAGGATCAACAGGTGTCGTCTGCTTTTTGTCACCTTGTCCGACTTGACCAGATAATAGACTTGAGGGACGACAGAGTCAGTTTTATGACTTTGACTTGGTGTGTACATAAAGAAATTTCTATCTCCGATGTACAGTTAAAATCTATGTTGTATAAACATACAAGTCTGATGTAGGTTGTCAGCATATTGTACAAACATACAAGTCTGATGTAGGTCGTCAGCATGTTGTACAAACATACAAGTCTGATGTAGGTCGTCAGCATGTTGTACAAACATACAAGTCTGATGTAGGTCGTCAGCATGTTGTACAAACATACAAGTCTGATGTAGGTCGTCAGCATGTTGTACAAACATACAAGTCTGATGTAGGTCGTCAGCATGTTGTACAAACATACAAGTCTGATGTAGGTCGTCAGCATGTTGTACAAACATACAAGTCTGCTCTAGGTCGTCAGCATATTGTACAAACATACAAGTCTGATGTAGGTTGTCAGCATATTGTACAAACATACAAGTCTGATGTAGGTTGTCAGCATATTGTACAAACATACAAGTCTGATGTAGGTTGTCAGCATATTGTATAAACATACAAGTCTGATGTAGGTTGTCAGCATATTGTATAAACATACAAGTCTGATGTAGGTTGTCAGCATATTGTATAAACATACAAGTCTGATGTAGGTTGTCAGCATATTGTATAAACATACAAGTCTGATGTAGGTCGTCAGCATATTGTATAAACATACAAGTCTGATGTAGGTTGTCAGCATATTGTACAAACATACAAGTCTGATGTAGGTTGTCAGCATATTGTATAAACATACAAGTCTGATGTAGGTTGTCAGCATATTGTATAAACATACAAGTCTGATGTAGGTTGTCAGCATGTTGTACAAACATACAAGTCTGATGTAGGTCGTCATCATGTTGAACAAACATGCAAGTCTGATGTCGGTCGTCAGCATGTTGTACAAACATACAAGTCTGATGTAGGTCGTCAGCATGTTGTACAAACATACAAGTCTGATGTAGGTCGTCAGCATGTTGTACAAACATACAAGTCTGATGTAGGTTGTCAGCATATTGTACAAACATACACGTCTGATGTAGGTTGTCAGCATGTTGTATGATCAAACAGTTGAACCAATTCCACGTGTATACACACTACGATACACAAGGCACTGGACGTGTTACTACTACATGATTACTGTGATCAAAACAGCCACCAAATCAGATTAGACAGAAATAATAACTTTTAAAAATGAAGAATCAAATCCCGACAACCACAATCATGAAATGAATTCATGATGTAGTTCGTGTGTATATATATCTAATAAATAGAGCTAGTTTGTGTGTGTATATATATATACAATAAATAGAGCTAGAGTTTGTGTGTGTATATATATATACAATAAATAGAGCTAGAGTTTGTGTGTGTATATATATATACAATAAATAGAGCTAGAGTTTGTGTGTATATATATATATATATACAATAAATAGAGCTAGAGTTTGTGTGTATATATATATCTCCAATAAATAGAGTTAGAGTTTGTGTGTATATATAAATATCCAATAAATAGAGTTAGAGTTTGTGTGTATATATAAATATCCAATAAATAGAGCTAGAGTTATGAGAGAGAACTCACCAGTGATATGAGGTGTTTCAGTGAACCAATTGTCCTGGGGTCTGGTGCAGGCAAACAAAGAGTAGCGATTCCTGGCCCGCATAGTAGCCTCCCCTGGCTACCTGTCAATCTGGATGACCACTCCTTTCAGCCTTCTAATTCTTGGTCAGTGTTAAAATGAGCGCACGTGAGACCTGTCCATACTGGACGATTCTGTATGGCTTGCGGCCAGTGGTCAGATGATGGACTTAGTGTCATCAAATATACATTCCATGGTCCCCACTAACTCCAGGAATGCCCACACATACAATGTTCCAGTGAATGAATTCCGACATTCTCTAGAACCTAAACGATGACGTGTCTCATACGGGTTCTGACGTCAACCATGGACAACACTTTAGCACTAAGATGAACTTGTTGATTTAAAGTTTCATCTATATTATGATGGTATCAAGACAATCATTCTTAATGTAATCTAGACAGGAACAGCGATCTGAACAGATTAAACACAATACAACTCTACTAAAGACATGAACTTAAGTACACGCATCACATCGAAACCGTAGCTCTTACGTCATAAAACTAACATTTCATCCCGTCAAATTAAATTTATATTTAAACAATTAAATATGAATATCTCCAACACAGAATTGACATTAAAATAATGTCACCGGAAACGTGCATGAGGAGGAAAGATGTAGTATAATGTATAGCCAGGGGAGACAAAGGCTGAAAGGAAATTCACACTTGGTTGTCTTCGAGTGTCACAACGGTCCATACTCAAGCGGTGGATTGTTATTTGAAATAAGAGCTGACAGAATACATGACAACAGGGAGACTACCAACAACAGAATACATGACAACAGGGAGACTACCAACAACAGAATACATGACAACAGGGAGGACTACCAACAAGAGAATACAGAAGTAGTTTGTTGATTTTCTTTCCTCACACGTTATGTCTGTCATAGTAACAGTAAAGAAACTTGACCGCCTACAAGAAGACGTCTAATCCAAATCAAGACTCTAGTTGCACCTATGTATCACACAACAACAAGACTCTAGTTGCTCCTATGTATCACACACCAACAAGACTCTAGTTGCTCCTATGTATCACACAACAACAAGACTCTAGTTGCTCCTATGTATCACACAACAACAAGACTCTAGTTGCTCCTATGTAGGCCTGTCAACGGGTACCCGGGACCCGGGTACCCGTTGCCGTGTGATTACCCGGGTAATAAAATTCCGATCGGGTACCCGTGAAAATGTGGCTTGAAGGTCTATAGGCTATATTAACCGTAGGTCAAACTTCGGCTCCCATGCGGCTTTTTTGTGTTTACATTGTGGCTCGCGAAACAATTTATCAAATGAAATTTTTTGTTTCCAAAATATGCTTAGAAGTACATCTAAGGAGAAGTATATGTCAACGGTCACTAAAAACTACAATGTATTTTGATAAATCTTTTCTCTCTCAACGTGAAACAGAAACCGCACAACACAAAAAAGTTATGGTTCTTTAAAAGAATCATATAAAGACAACAAAAGTCCTCTGCCAAAAAAGGATGGACTGCTTAGAGATGAAAGACGCTGTTTGTTAATAAAAAAAACACCCCTGCTTTCACTAACTTTGCTTTGAATTACGCTGATTGATACTAGCTAATGTTGTTTATCTAACCCTCCCCCCTCTCCTCCCTTCACTCCTATAACCCACACCCTTTCATTAGCTTCTACTTCTTGTGTTCATTAACAGGTGCTGACCTAGAAAAACAGATGTTAATAATGAGTACAAGGTCGTCAGTATTTAAATTTAATACATTAAAAAGTTACTAACAGTGTAGGATGGGTAAGACGCCAGCTGTGAGGATGGACTGCATAGAGATGAAAGATGCCGTGTCTGTTGTTTTTTCTCATAAAAACACCCTTGCTTTCAGACTAACTTTGCTTTGAAATAGCCGACAGTGGGAGACCGATTGATACTATCTAATGTCGTTTTTCTACCCTCCCCCCCCCCATTTCTCTCTTCAATCCTATAACCCAATGCTTCTCAAACTTTTTAGTATGGCGGACCGGCAGGAGTTTTTTCCATTGCACCAGGAACCGGTGCACTATTTTCCCTGTACTTACATGGAAGCGACATGTATTTTATTTCCTTTTATTTCTTTCATTTATTAGCTTATTGTAAAAAATGACAAATTCTAGTAGGTTAGTATTATTGGTAGCAATTGAAGGATTATAATTATATTTCTCTCTCCTTTCTTGATAACTTCCGCAAAACCACCATTTTGAGAAGCACTGCTATAACCCACACCCTTGCATTCGCGTGTTTCTTTGGTTCATTAACACGTGTTTGCCTAGCCCAAAAATTGATATACACTTCATTATACACCTAAAGTTGTCAGTTGTTATGGTTAATAAGATGGGTAAGACGTCGGCCGTGTGGAATCATGCCAAGCGAGTTGACAGTGACACGGCAAAATGCAACATTGTAATGAAATTGTGTCTGCGAAGGGTGGCAACCCAGTGCGATAAAACGCCATCTGAACGCTATTCATAAAATTGATATTGATAAAAAAAAACGCTGACCCACCAATATCAGAAACTTTTTGGTGTCAACAAAAGCAGTACCACTGACCAAAGCACGATCACTTGAAATTTACCGCAGTATTGCATACGTCATCGCCCTTAGCATTGACTACCGACGCCAAGTGGATATTAACATTCAAGGTATGACATTGAACGTTACGTCATTCTGTTGACATTTTGTTTGCATGTTCAGTTTACTCTAGTTTTAGTTTATAAGTATGACGAATGCATTTACAGCAGGAATTGATTAAAAAAATTTAGTGCATTGTAGTTAATTGTAGTGCATTAGTAATAGTATGTTACTGGAAGCAAGCCGTTGGCTACTACTACTGTGTGAAATGAGGTGCATGGATGGTGGCTAGGTTCCATTGTATAGCGGTCATGACGGGGAAAATTATACGACGTTTATAACGGGTAACCCGGGTACCCGTTCGATATTTTCACGGGTACCCGGGCAGCTTTTTTCAACAAAATTGACAACCCTACTCCTATGTATCACACAACAAGACTCTAGTTGCTCCTATGTATCACACAACAACAAGACTCTAGTTGCTCCTATGTATCACACAACAACAAGACTCTAGTTGCTCCTATGTATCACACAACAACAAGACTCTAGTTGCTCCTATGTATCACACAACAAGACTCTAGTTGCTCCTATGTATCACACAACAACAAGACTCTAGTTGCACCTATGTATCACACAACAAGACTCTAGTTGCTCCTATGTATCACACAACAACAAGACTCTAGTTGCACCTATGTATCACACAACAACAAGACTCTAGTTGCTCCTATGTATCACACAACAACAAGACTCTAGTTGCTCCTATGTATCACACAACAACAAGACTCTAGTTGCTCCTATGTATCACACAACAACAAGACTCTAGTTGCTCCTATGTATCACACAACAACAAGACTCTAGTTGCTCCTATGTATCACACAACAACAAGACTCTAGTTGCTCCTATGTATCACACAACAACAGATTCAACAGTTGGCTTGAACATCAAAATAAACGAGCACAAATATCAGGTGCTTTTGTTTTAACTAGATGTCTGCCAGCAGACACACAGACAGCAGACACACAGACAGCAGACACACAGACAGCAGACACACAGACAGCAGACACACAGACAGCAGACACACAGACAGCAGACACACAGACAGCAGACACACAGACAGCAGACACACAGACAGCAGACACACAGACAGCAGACACACAGACAGCAGACACACAGACAGCAGACACACAGACAGCAGACACACAGACAGCAGACACACAGACAGCAGACACACAGACAGCAGACACACAGACAGCAGACACACAGACAGCAGACACACAGACAGCAGACACACAGACAGCAGACACACAGACAGCAGACACACAGACAGCAGACACACAGACAGCAGACACACAGACAGCAGACACACACAGATGAAACAATTGGACTTTGGGCTTAAACTTAAAACAACGTTGATAAAATCAGACAGATTTTAATGTCAGTGAAAATAATAGATGGAGATTTTTTTTAATTGATGAACTTACAATGAGATAAAAACCTCCGTACTGCTGTTGTTGTTTCTACACTGACCTTTGTTCTTTAGACAAAGCAACCATGTAGAACTCGAATCATCCCTTAAAATACTTGTTAGCAGGACTGTCAGGATAACTACTAGTTACATGGGAGATGGTTTTTGTTGTAGATTTTAAAGTCAAGTGGGTATTATGTGCGTCACATGTTTTAGTGAGGACGATAGAAAACACGATACATTTGGACAAATGGTCAAGCGGGAAAGAATTCGAGGGTTTCGGGGGGGGGATAGAAACCATTCTAACTACTGTGGGGTTTTTCCAAGTTTGCGGAAGAGTTCATTTTTTAAAAAGGAAATATAATTTAAATGACAAAACAACCGCTGGCTGAACAACAGCTCAGTACTGCGGATGGGAATCTAATTTTAGCACAACTCAATTTCTGGGAAAGTCCAAGAGAGTAGCCCGAGGGCAGCCAATCGATGACGAGTTCTCTTCCTTCGTCCCGACCAACTCTGTTTTACAGAGGGTCATAGTTTGGGTGACCCCATGTAGTGCCAGCACTCTAACACTGGTGACCCCATGTAGTGCCAGCACTCTAACACTGGTGACCCCATCTAGTGCCAGCACTCTAACACTGGTGACCCCATGTAGTGCCAGCATTCTAACACTGGTGACCCCATGTAGTGCCAGCACTCTAACACTGGTGACCCCATGTAGTGCCATCACTCTAACACTGGTGACCCCATGTAGTGCCAGCACTCTAACACTGGTGACCCCATGTAGTGCCAGCATTCTAACACTGGTGACCCCATGTAGTGCCAGCACTCTAACACTGGTGACCCCATGTAGTGCCAGCACTCTAACACTGGTGACCCCATGTAGTGCCAGCACTCTAACACTGGTGACCCCATGTAGTGCCAGCACTCTAACACTGGTGACCCCATGTAGTGCCAGCACTCTAACACTGGTGACCCCATGTAGTGCCAGCACTCTAACACTGGTGACTCCATGACCCCCTACCAACTCTTCTCTGTTATAAAATTTATCCGCTGTTTAGTGTGAAGTCAACTAACCGCACGCCTCTAAGTCAACTAACTACACGCCTTTAAGTCAACTAACTGCACGCCTTAAAGTCAACTTACTGCACGCCTTTAAGTCAACTAACTGCACGCCTTAAAGTCAACTAACCGCACGCCTCTAAGTCAACTAACTGCACGCCTTTAAGTCAACTAACTGCACGCCTTTAAGTCAACTAACTGCACGCCTCTAAGTCAACTTACTGCACGCCTTTAATTCAACTTACTGCACGCCTTTAATTCAACTAACTGCACGCCTTTAATTCAACTTACTGCACGCCTCTAAGTCAACTTACTGCACGCCTTTAATTCAACTTACTGCACGCCTTTAATTCAACTTACTGCACGCCTCTAAGTCAACTTACTGCACGCCTCTAAGTCAACTTACTGCACGCCTTTAATTCAACTTACTGCACGCCTTTAATTCAACTAACTGCACGCCTTTAATTCAACTTACTGCACGCCTCTAAGTCAACTTACTGCACGCCTTTAATTCAACTTACTGCACGCCTTTAAGTCAACTAACTGCACGCCTTTAAGTCAACTAACTGCACGCCTTTAAGTCAACTAACTGCACGCCTTTAAGTCAACTAACTGCACGCCTTTAAGTCAACTAACTGCACGCCTTTAAGTCAACTAACTGCACGCCTTTAATTCAACTTACTGCACGCCTTTAATTCAACTTACTGCACGCCTTTAATTCAACTAACTGCACGCCTTTAATTCAACTTACTGCACGCCTCTAAGTCAACTTAGTACACGCCTTTAATTCAACTTACTGCACGCCTTTAATTCAACTAACTGCACGCCTTTAATTCAACTTACTGCACGCCTCTAAGTCAACTTACTGCACGCCTTTAATTCAACTTACTGCACGCCTTTAAGTCAACTAACTGCACGCCTTTAAGTCAACTAACTGCACGCCTTTAAGTCAACTAACTGCACGCCTTTAAGTCAACTAACTGCACGCCTTTAAGTCAACTTACTGCACGCCTCTAAGTCAACTTAGTACACGCCTTTAATTCAACTTACTGCACGCCTTTAATTCAACTTACTGCACGCCTTTAATTCAACTTACTGCACGCCTTTAATTCAACTAACTGCACGCCTTTAATTCAACTTACTGCACGCCTCTAAGTCAACTTACTGCACGCCTTTAATTCAACTTACTGCACGCCTTTAATTCAACTTACTGCACGCCCTAAGTCAACTTACTGCACGCCTTTAATTCAACTTACTGCACGCCTTTAATTCAACTAACTGCACGCCTTTAATTCAACTTACTGCACGCCTCTAAGTCAACTTACTGCACGCCTTTAATTCAACTTACTGCACGCCTTTAATTCAACTAACTGCACGCCTTTAATTCAACTTACTGCACGCCTCTAAGTCAACTTACTGCACGCCTTTAAGTCAACTAACTGCACGCCTTTAAGTCAACTAACTGCACGCCTTTAAGTCAACTAACTGCACGCCTTTAAGTCAACTAACTGCACGCCTTTAATTCAACTTACTGCACGCCTTTAGTTCAACTTACTGCACGCCTTTAATTCAACTAACTGCACGCCTTTAATTCAACTTACTGCACGCCTTTAAGTCAACTAACTACACGCCTTTAATTCAACTTACTGCACGCCTCTAAGTCAACTTACTGCACGCCTTTAAGTCAACTAACTGCACGCCTTTAAGTCAACTAACTGCACGCCTTTAAGTCAACTAACTGCACGCCTTTAAGTCAACTAACTGCACGCCTTTAATTCAACTTACTGCACGCCTTTAATTCAACTTACTGCACGCCTTTAATTCAACTAACTGCACGCCTTTAATTCAACTTACTGCACGCCTTTAAGTCAACTAACTACACGCCTTTAAGTCAACTAACTGCACGCCTTTAAGTCAACTAACTGCACGCCTTTAAGTCAACTAACTACACGCCTTTAAGTCAACTAAATGCACGCCTTTAAGTCAACTAACTGCACGCCTTTAAGTCAACTAACTGCACGCCTTTAAGTCAACTAACTGCACGCCTTTAAGTCAACTAACTGCACGCCTTTAAGTCAACTAACTGCACGCCTTTAATTCAACTTACTGCACGCCTTTAATTCAACTTACTGCACGCCTTTAATTCAACTAACTGCACGCCTTTAATTCAACTTACTGCACGCCTCTAAGTCAACTTAGTGCACGCCTTTAATTCAACTTACTGCACGCCTTTAATTCAACTTACTGCACGCCTCTAAGTCAACTTACTGCACGCCTTTAAGTCAACTAACTACACGCCTTTAAGTCAACTAACTGCACGCCTTTAAGTCAACTAACTGCACGCCTTTAAGTCAACTAACTACACGCCTTTCAACAAAAACGCTTCCTTCACCCACCAACCAAAGACATCAGACATCTATTGATGATTGTCCACCAAATCTTGAAGTCACCCAAACACGAGTCAAGGACTCAACCATATTAACTAATGTGTTGTGTAACATCTTTGTGTTTGTTTATCCGACTGATATATTGGACAAGTGACGTGTCACATCTCTGTCTGATATATTGGACAAGTGACGTGTCACATCTCTGTCTGATATATTGGACAAGTGACGTGTCACATCTCTGTCTGATATATTGGACAAGTGACGTGTCACATCTCTGTCTGATATATTGGACAAGTGACGTGTCACATCTCTGTCTGATATATTGGACAAGTGACGTGTCACATCTCCGTCTGATATATTGGACAAGGGACGTGTCACATCTCTGTCTGATATATTGGACAAGTGACGTGTCACATCTCTGTCTGATATATTGGACAAGGGACGTGTCACATCTCTGTCTGATATATTGGACAAGTGACGTGTCACATCTCCGTCTGATATATTGGACAAGGGACGTGTCACATCTCTGTCTGATATATTGGACAAGGGACGTGTCACATCTCTGTCTGATATATTGGACAAGTGACGTGTCACATCTCTGTCTGATATATTGGACAAGTGACGTGTCACATCTCTGTCTGATATATTGGACAAGGGACGTGTCACATCTCTGTCTGATATATTGGACAAGGGACGTGTCACATCTCTGTCTGATATATTGGACAAGGGACGTGTCACATCTCTGTCTGATATATTGGACAAGGGACGTGTCACATCTCCGTCTGATATATTGGACAAGGGACGTGTCACATCTCTGTCTGATATATTGGACAAGGGACGTGTCACATCTCTGTCTGATATATTGGACAAGGGACGTGTCACATCTCTGTCTGATATATTGGACAAGTGACGTGTCACATCTCTGTCTGATATATTGGACAAGGGACGTGTCACATCTCTGTCTGATATATTGGACAAGGGACGTGTCACATCTCTGTCTGATATATTGGACAAGTGACGTGTCACATCTCTGTCTGATATATTGGACAAGTGACGTGTCACATCTCTGTCTGATATATTGGACAAGTGACGTGTCACATCTCTGTCTGATATATTGGACAAGGGACGTGTCACATCTCTGTCTGATATATTGGACAAGGGACGTGTCACATCTCTGTCTGATATATTGGACAAGTGACGTGTCACATCTCCGTCTGATATATTGGACAAGGGACGTGTCACATCTCTGTCTGATATATTGGACAAGGGACGTGTCACATCTCTGTCTGATATATTGGACAAGGGACGTGTCACATCTCTGTCTGATATATTGGACAAGGGACGTGTCACATCTCTGTCTGATATATTGGACAAGGGACGTGTCACATCTCCGTCTGATATATTGGACAAGTGACGTGTCACATCTCCGTCTGATATATTGGACAAGGGACGTGTCACATCTCTGTCTGATATATTGGACAAGGGACGTGTCACATCTCTGTCTGATATATTGGACAAGTGACGTGTCACATCTCCGTCTGATATATTGGACAAGGGACGTGTCACATCTCTGTCTGATATATTGGACAAGGGACGTGTCACATCTCTGTCTGATATATTGGACAAGTGACGTGTCACATCTCTGTCTGATATATTGGACAAGTGACGTGTCACATCTCTGTCTGATATATTGGACAAGGGACGTGTCACATCTCTGTCTGATATATTGGACAAGGGACGTGTCACATCTCTGTCTGATATATTGGACAAGGGACGTGTCACATCTCTGTCTGATATATTGGACAAGGGACGTGTCACATCTCCGTCTGATATATTGGACAAGGGACGTGTCACATCTCTGTCTGATATATTGGACAAGGGACGTGTCACATCTCTGTCTGATATATTGGACAAGGGACGTGTCACATCTCTGTCTGATATATTGGACAAGTGACGTGTCACATCTCTGTCTGATATATTGGACAAGGGACGTGTCACATCTCTGTCTGATATATTGGACAAGTGACGTGTCACATCTCTGTCTGATATATTGGACAAGTGACGTGTCACATCTCTGTCTGATATATTGGACAAGTGACGTGTCACATCTCTGTCTGATATATTGGACAAGTGACGTGTCACATCTCTGTCTGATATATTGGACAAGTGACGTGTCACATCTCCGTCTGATATATTGGACAAGGGACGTGTCACATCTCTGTCTGATATATTGGACAAGTGACGTGTCACATCTCTGTCTGATATATTGGACAAGGGACGTGTCACATCTCTGTCTGATATATTGGACAAGTGACGTGTCACATCTCCGTCTGATATATTGGACAAGGGACGTGTCACATCTCTGTCTGATATATTGGACAAGGGACGTGTCACATCTCTGTCTGATATATTGGACAAGTGACGTGTCACATCTCTGTCTGATATATTGGACAAGTGACGTGTCACATCTCTGTCTGATATATTGGACAAGGGACGTGTCACATCTCTGTCTGATATATTGGACAAGGGACGTGTCACATCTCTGTCTGATATATTGGACAAGGGACGTGTCACATCTCTGTCTGATATATTGGACAAGGGACGTGTCACATCTCCGTCTGATATATTGGACAAGGGACGTGTCACATCTCTGTCTGATATATTGGACAAGGGACGTGTCACATCTCTGTCTGATATATTGGACAAGGGACGTGTCACATCTCTGTCTGATATATTGGACAAGTGACGTGTCACATCTCTGTCTGATATATTGGACAAGGGACGTGTCACATCTCTGTCTGATATATTGGACAAGGGACGTGTCACATCTCTGTCTGATATATTGGACAAGTGACGTGTCACATCTCTGTCTGATATATTGGACAAGTGACGTGTCACATCTCTGTCTGATATATTGGACAAGTGACGTGTCACATCTCTGTCTGATATATTGGACAAGGGACGTGTCACATCTCTGTCTGATATATTGGACAAGGGACGTGTCACATCTCTGTCTGATATATTGGACAAGTGACGTGTCACATCTCCGTCTGATATATTGGACAAGGGACGTGTCACATCTCTGTCTGATATATTGGACAAGGGACGTGTCACATCTCTGTCTGATATATTGGACAAGGGACGTGTCACATCTCTGTCTGATATATTGGACAAGGGACGTGTCACATCTCTGTCTGATATATTGGACAAGGGACGTGTCACATCTCCGTCTGATATATTGGACAAGTGACGTGTCACATCTCCGTCTGATATATTGGACAAGGGACGTGTCACATCTCTGTCTGATATATTGGACAAGGGACGTGTCACATCTCTGTCTGATATATTGGACAAGTGACGTGTCACATCTCCGTCTGATATATTGGACAAGGGACGTGTCACATCTCTGTCTGATATATTGGACAAGGGACGTGTCACATCTCTGTCTGATATATTGGACAAGTGACGTGTCACATCTCTGTCTGATATATTGGACAAGTGACGTGTCACATCTCTGTCTGATATATTGGACAAGGGACGTGTCACATCTCTGTCTGATATATTGGACAAGGGACGTGTCACATCTCTGTCTGATATATTGGACAAGGGACGTGTCACATCTCTGTCTGATATATTGGACAAGGGACGTGTCACATCTCCGTCTGATATATTGGACAAGGGACGTGTCACATCTCTGTCTGATATATTGGACAAGGGACGTGTCACATCTCTGTCTGATATATTGGACAAGGGACGTGTCACATCTCTGTCTGATATATTGGACAAGTGACGTGTCACATCTCTGTCTGATATATTGGACAAGGGACGTGTCACATCTCTGTCTGATATATTGGACAAGGGACGTGTCACATCTCTGTCTGATATATTGGACAAGTGACGTGTCACATCTCTGTCTGATATATTGGACAAGTGACGTGTCACATCTCTGTCTGATATATTGGACAAGTGACGTGTCACATCTCTGTCTGATATATTGGACAAGGGACGTGTCACATCTCTGTCTGATATATTGGACAAGGGACGTGTCACATCTCTGTCTGATATATTGGACAAGTGACGTGTCACATCTCCGTCTGATATATTGGACAAGGGACGTGTCACATCTCTGTCTGATATATTGGACAAGGGACGTGTCACATCTCTGTCTGATATATTGGACAAGGGACGTGTCACATCTCTGTCTGATATATTGGACAAGTGGCGTGTCACATCTCTGTCTGATATATTGGACAAGGGACGTGTCACATCTCTGTCTGATATATTGGACAAGTGACGTGTCACATCTCTGTCTGATATATTGGACAAGTGACGTGTCACATCTCTGTCTGATATATTGGACAAGTGACGTGTCACATCTCTGTCTGATATATTGGACAAGTGACGTGTCACATCTCTGTCTGATATATTGGACAAGTGACGTGTCACATCTCTGTCTGATATATTGGACAAGGGACGTGTCACATCTCTGTCTGATATATTGGACAAGGGACGTGTCACATCTCTGTCTGATATATTGGACAAGTGACGTGTCACATCTCTGTCTGTTTCCTTGACCTCACCCGCGTTAAAGTGGTGCTAAACTTAATGTAGCCATCTAAATTTAGCCGGTATAACAATCTTCGGAGTGAACAATCCTTTCGAAATTAAACAAACTGAAACTCTCTTTTAATGAAGTTTACAGACACATGGGTGCTATCATTAAACAAACTGAAACTCTCTTTTAATGAAGTTTACAGACACATGGCTGCTATCATTAAACAAACTGAAACTCTCTTTTAATGAAGTTTACAGACACATGGGTGCTATCATTAAACAAACTGAAACTCTCTTTTAATGAAGTTTACAGACACATGGATGCTATCATTAAACAAACTGAAACTCTCTTTTAATGAAGTTTACAGACACATGGGTGCTATCATTAAACAAACTGAAACTCTCTTTTAATGAAGTTTACAGACACATGGGTGCTATCATTAAACAAACTGAAACTCTCTTTTAATGAAGTTTACAGACACATGGATGCTATCATTAAACAAACTGAAACTCTCTTTTAATGAAGTTTACGGACACATGGGTGCTATCATTAAAGTTTTTGATTACTATCACCAAATACACCACAAAAAATATAAAAAAATATTCAATAATTAGAATTATAAAGCCCACTACCACTTCCCGCCCCAAATACTTGAATGTTTAACTCGCTCAATAGCGGCGACCGATTTATTAAATCAAACATGGCCCAAAAACACAAAGTTGGTGTGTTAAGAAAAGGGAAATAACCGAATAAAAACCCTTTTCGACACATCGTGCAGATTTACGCACCGTTATCCTGCTAACTTTGTTAATGCAAAATTATTTTTTTTTATATATAATCTAATCTTATAACAAACGTAACAAACAGGGGGAAACATAAATAAATCATTTGCTATGATTCAACCTTTCCCCTAACTTTTTTCTTCTTTTAACATCGTTAAGCTAGCAAGCCGGGGCTCACACAGATGCGGCCATTAGCGTGCAAGAGAAACATCCAGACCTGCCAGACAGACTTTGGCAAGCCATCAAAACTAACCCCATGTCTGTAAGGTCAATAACAAAACCTCGATTTATTGTTTCAACCGGCTACTCCGTCCCTTTATTCTACAGGAGTAGAAAAGAGATTGCAACAATAACCGACTAATTACTATAATTTTTTATTTTTTCAAAGACTAAATGGATTGTCTCGAATAACTTACGCCAGTACCTCAGATATCCTATGTCATTGGTTTCCCCCTACCTACCCCCACCCCAATGGTCTCACCCCCTACCTACCCCACCCCAATGGTCTCACTCCCCTCCCTACCCCCACCCCAATGGTCTGCTATTCGTGTACGAGAAAACTCCTAATCGTTTCCTTTTCTTACTCTAACCACGTGACGTCAAAGGGAGGCGTTCATCCATTAGCCGAGCGCGCGGCGTGTTATGGCAGATGTTGCAATGGTGCATACTACCATCGTGTGAGATGGTGCAATGGTGCGTACTACCATCGTGTGAGTGCAGTATAACCGAATCCATGCTCGCCAACTTCTAGTCCGTCCCACAGATGTTAGAAGTAAGATGCGAGTCCGACACTCCATAACATTTGGCAAAGATTAATGAGTTTCTTTAATGTTAATGTGTAAGACCATCATCTATTTCCTAGACGGTTAACTTTTTAAAAAAAATATATATATAATATATTTAAAAAAACTGCTTTGATAATAACAAGCGGTCAGATATCTGCGCAGCCGCGCAGCTTGAAGGGAACATTGGTCATGACGTACATGAAAGGGTAGAGTGGTGGGTCGGGCATTGTCTGACGTTGCAGGTAACAGTTGGCAGTGAAAGAGGACGACATTCAGAGCCGGCGCCTGTCACAATGGAGTAACAGTTGGGGTGCGAGGAATGACTAATCAATAACAGTTGATAAAACGAAGCGGCGTCCCTTGGGCATAAGTCGACGGGATGAAAGAAGATGACGCGCATCTGTTGGTGATGATGTGGGTGGGGAAGGGCAGTCATCAATAAGAAGAAATAGTTTCTGGGGATTAAGATCGACATAACAAAGAACTGGTGAGATGCCTGAGGTTAAAGGATAAAACGATCCATAACGATATCAAGATATTTTAAATCACCGGACCAGAAGCTCTTTATCGATTTTGCCCGAGTTGTATTACGCCATGAGAAATGTTGGACTTGGGACTCATACTTATGGAAACAACTGCAAACAGCTTCTACATCCAACACGTCCAACATCTACGTTAAGTCGTCCAACATCCAACATCTACGTTATGTGACTACACCACAAAGATGAGACTCGCGTACATCTAACTAACACGTCCAACATCCAACATCCTACAACATCAACCGACGAATTGCGACTTGTGTCCTTTTAAATATCAAAAACTTTCACAATCAAAGGGTATCCACAAAGTCCTCAAGAGATCCAGCTCACCTATCTGCCAAAGAGACTTTATTCCCATTGTGTCTGACACACGTTCTCAGCTTAGCAACAAAAAACAATCCCCAACAAATGTAAGTGATCCTAAAAAGATGAAGACATCTCCATTAAAGAGGGTCTTCTATTTCAACACTATTCCATTCTCAGAAACCGGACCAATTACCCGCTTGAAACAGGACTTCACGAGAGAATTTTTTCCGGTCGCTTAGGTCACCTCGCCTTCACCTCGATTATGCTACAGACTGTGTGTGCCCCATTGTTGTCTAACACCATCATGTAAACGGGGGTCTGAACATTCGGACACCCACTCAACATTCGGCATGGTTGTCTGAACATTCGGCCCGGGTGTCTGAACATTCGGCCTGGGTGTTTGAACATTCGGCAGAAGTCCGAGGAAGGAACAGATGATCTCTCTCTCTCACTAGATTCACCATCATCATCATCGTCATCATCAGTCCCGTGACCGTTGCGGTCTTTTGGGGGGGGGGTGCGCATGGACACATCAACAGATAACGATCTCCACATTTCCCTGTCTTGAGCGGCGGCCAATAATTCATTCAATCTCATCCCTGTCCATTCCTTTATGTTGTCAAGCCAACTTCTCAGCTGTCGACCTCTTCGCCGGCACCCTTCTACGGTGCCTTGAAGGATAAATTTTGTCAGGGTAAAAAGCTAAATCATTGTTAAGGTTGTTTAGCCAAATTGGTACGCCTCCAATTCGAATTCAAACAAACTTTTTAAAGCTTGGACGGCGAGCGAAACATAAATAACATCAAGACAGAACGTCTGCCAGCATAAACATAAATAACATCAAGACAGAACGTCTGCCAGCATAAACATAAATAACATCAAGACAGAACGTCTGCCAGCATCAACAGGCCAATGAATTTATAAGTGGCGTATGCCTAAAATATCATGAGTAAGTAGGAATACAACGATTATTAACTCTTACAGTTCTGATAACCCACACATCTGACAGTTCTGCCCCTGATAGCCTACACCTCTGACAGCTCTGCCCCTGATAGCCTACACCTCTGACAGCTCTGCCCCTGATAGCCTACACCTCTGACAGCTCTGCCCCTGATAGCCTACAACTCTTACACCAGTTACAGATTCTTGGCGCAGACAGAAAATCATAGAGGAATAAAAATCGGTGGCCCCTCTTAAGTGTGTGTTTTTTTTAACCCGAGGGCATATCGCCGTAGACATAATCTAAGACGAGCTTAACGGAGTAAACTGATCCCTGCGAAACTCTGTGGGCCTGGTTCCCGGAGGGACAAACATACAGTGTAGGTAAACACGGCCATGACATTGGTACAGCAAGATGGGAGCGACCACAGTATACTAACACAGGTGTAAGTTTAGTACACCAACTGGGAACATCTCGATTATACACTGGGAACATCTTGATTAAACACTTCATGACCTACATCGACACGCCACCAGAGCCTTGGGTTACTACTAGACAGTTACAGGTGTTACGCCAGACGTATCAATTTGATGACCCCTTTAATTTCTATTCAAGGACGCCAACGATAACAAAGCCATTTAAAAACGATAACAGCGAAATCAAAGGAATAAAAAAAATACGATTCTTAGAGGTAAATGATATAACGAATCGGTTTTGTTCCCTTAATGAAAACTCCATCTGTCAAATTAAAACTCCATCTGTCAAATTAAAACTCCATCTGTCAAATTAAAACTACATCTGTCAAATTAAAACTCCATCTGTCAAATTAAAACTCCATCTGTCAAATGAAAACTCCATCTGTCAAATGAAAACTCCATCCGTCAAATGAAAACTCCATCCGTCAAATGAAAACTCCATCCGTCAAATGAAAACTCCATCTGTCAAATGAAAACTCCATCTGTCAAATTAAAACTCCATCTGTCAAATTAAAACTCCATCTGTCAAATTAAAACTCCATCTGTCAAATTAAAACTCCATCTGTCAAATTAAAACTCCATCTGTCAAATTAAAACTCCATCTGTCAAATTAAGTTTTAAGCGTCAATAAATGTCAACAACATCCTGGAGTTTTGAGGATTGTTTACCCCATACGATATGAATATGACGCGCTGATTGGCTGGCATCATTTCATGAGTGTAAACACCCTGATGTAGAGATAATTGAAAACTATCATTCATCATCATTCATCAGCTTCGTTCAGCCAAACATGAAAACAAGATAAGGCTAAATTAAATAAACAACTCGCTACACACCGCTGTCTGGTCTGGGAGCATTAAATGTCTTCCCATTTCTTTCTTAGATGCTGGCTTGAATGTCTCGGCACGTATATGAGGGTTAGGATCTACTACTGGCTTCATCTGATGTTACTGTTAGTCTGACTTAAGAAGGTCATGTGCCTATATGTTCCTTTCATAGCCCCCCCCCATTAATCACCCCCACATCATGACACCCCTTGTTATCTATCTCATCTGCCACTGGACAACCACAGTGGTCAGTTGACTAGCGCAGTGGTCAGTTGACTAGCGCAGTGGTCAGTGGTTCAGCCAGACAACAAATCAAATATCAACCAGCTCCCAATAAGAAATATATCAATAGATGATCTCACTCCTTGTCTATGGGTCAGAGATATTTGACCATTACATACCGTGACGACAGTACCATTGGTCTCACTAATGTCCAGTTTGACCATTACATACCGTGACGACAGTACAATTGGTCTCCCTAATGTCCAGCTCCCTATAGCTCCCTTAAATACACTGCTTCTTAGTCCACTACATCATCCATAGGTTCCTAGATCTACTTCATGTACAACTTCCTAATGATTCCTAGATTGTCTTTCCTTACAGCTCATTATTAGCCCACAGGTCTTCCCACAGTCCACAGATGTCCCTTAGACCGTCCTTATATACAGCACATTGTTAGCCCACCAGGTCTTCCCACACATGTCCCTTAGACCATCCTTATATACAGCTCATTGTTAGCCCCCCAGGTCTTCCCACACATGTCCCTTAGACCGTCCTTATATACAGCACATTGTTAGCCCACCAGGTCTTCCCACACATGTCCCTTATACCGTCCTTATATACAGCACATTGTTAGCCCACCAGGTCTTCCCATACATGTCCCTTAGATCGTCCTTATATACAGCTCCCTATATTTCACTTATATTTACAGGTTCAGTGATGTCCACTATTTCTTCCCATTCATATCCCCCAGATGTTCATTGGATGACGTCATTAAACCATTTTCTTTCCGTGAGGTCACAAATCACAGCTGTAATCTGGATGCGTGCTACCGTTTAAAGGGGGGCAACTACTGCTTTATGCCAGCAGCCCGTCCGTATTATCTGCCCGTAGATTAGAGAATCATCTTGTAGATATGAGGGAGGCACCAAGGAGGATGTAAAGATTGCTCGTAAGATTTAATGGACAAAGTAACGGCAACGGAGATTGTTTAGTAATAACATCGAATTAAAAGGATAATACAAAAAAATTAGGTAGCGTGTGTGTGTGTGGGGGGGGGGCGTTAATTTAAAGATTTGGGTGATATGTCGGAATACGCAAATAAAGACGAAGGTAATTTTCGTGGCCTAATTTTGTTACGAGAAAAAGATAAACATAAACAAGTTGTGACGAGTCTGCCCCGGAACCTGTCGTACTGTCAACAATATCATATCTTAAGTTTGTGCCCCACAAATGAGCGATAGCGTCAGGAACAAATCAGGAACTGCCAGGCAGTACCTCAGTAACAATCGATGAAAAATGGAAGTGTTATGACACAGGAGATTGGGGGGGGGGTTTACCATCCACTCGCTAGCATCAATGGATAAACAAACATGGATAAACTAACCCAATCTTAAAGGATAATGTCAGATAAGACCGGCTATAAAAGACTCACTTAAAATTAGAAATGGAGGTAGGCAGGTAGGGATAAGGTTGGACCAAGACCAACAGGAAAAACAGTCACAGAGATGGGATTTTAATGGCTGGAGTTTACAGTGTGCTGTTAGGTGACAGTGGTAATGAAACATGTTTATTGTAGCACGTCACAGTGACAGTGGTAAAACACCTTCATCATACCTTTTAAAAAATTTGTTCACCTTTCAAAAAAGGATTATGTCGCAAAGGTCGTGAACCACCGCACTTGACTATATAATGGAGATAGAAACACTTTAACTATCTGCGTTATCTCATTTATTACCTGCGAGATTTTTATCTGGCCTCCTTCCCGTCTTAATAAAGCACAGAGAAAAATCAAACCCTACTTGAATGCATTCAAAAAAGTTATATCAAAGTTTACAAGCGATCTCTGAATGACTCACCGGAATGAAGCGTCGCACGGCTATTTTTAATATACTTATGAGAAGAAAGTAGAATACTTGAAATAACCATTTAGCCAATGACGTCATGGTTCGTTTTGTCTGGGAGTTTTAATGTGTTTGTTTTTTAATGTGTTTGTGTTTTAATGTGTTTTACAAAAACGCCACAAAAATAATTTGATATGAGGCCTCCGCGATAGCCCAACTTTGTGTTGGGGTGAGGGAGTTGGTGGGGGTAGGGTTTGACAGATAATAGAAGTTGACTTATCTGGAGGGAAGGAGGGAGGGAGGCACTGCAAGTACCGTCTCACGGACATAGTCTCAGGGTTAGAGGTAGAGAAAAAAAAACTACAGGTAAAGGAAAAGGTATATGAGGAGGTAAGATGTGAAGCGAGTTTTCCTTCAGTTGACAGGGGAAAATGTGGAGTGCAAGGGAAGACTTTGGTAGTCTGGAGTGCAAGGGAAGACTTTGGTAGTCTGGAGTGCAAGGGAAGACTTTGGTAGTCTGGAGTGCAAGGGAAGACTTTGGTAGTCTGGAGTGCAAGGGAAGACTTTGGTAGTCTGGAGTGCAAGGGAAGACTTTGGTAGTCAATGTGTCATTCTGATGGGGAGGCCGAGTCTTCGACTCTTACGGCCCGAAGAGGTCAGTTTATTATGACCATATACACACGAGTTTGGTCTAAAGGTCAGATTACAATGACTATGTAAGAATGAGGGGAGAGCACTAGGGCTATATTCACAAGAATTTGGCCTCTAGGTGAGGTCGACCTTCAAATTCACAATCAACTAAATGCACTATGTGTGTATTATATTGATATACATATGCCAACAGGTAACGTAGAGGAAGGTACAACAGGGGTGAGGTCGGGAAGGAGGGGAGAAAGAAAAAAAGTGAGCAATGACAAGGATGGAAGGGACCATCTGTACACCCCGCAATGACAAGGATGGAAGGGACCATCTGTACACCCCGCAATGACAAGGATGGAAGGGACCATCTGTACACCCCGCAATGACAAGGATGGAAGGGACCATCTGTACACCCCGCATGTCAGCTACTGGAAATGTCACGTTCACTTTCAGTAAGTTAGTTGTATCCTCTATCCGCTATATAATAATGTTAACGAACTCCGTCTCAAATTTATTTGGAAGCAGCTGTTAAAAGGGGGAAAATGATATTGCTTTTGGATATAAACTTTTTTTTAAGTCAAGGAAAGATAATTACCAGAATAAACATAAATCCCGTGTAATCTGGTTATTTCAGGGGTAGATAGCTCGTGTCTGAATCTGACAACACATCTTTTACACCTCGTTAAGAAAAATAAGGTCAGATGTCTGTAACATGCAGGGATTTCCCCAATGTTGATAGAAATTAGACTCAACACCCCCACCCCCCCCAGGCATTTTGAGATTTGCCCCTGTCTAGAACCCAGCCCCTAGAGACCCCCACCCCCAGCCCATCTCCTGTCTTGACTGTGGCCGACATATCACCGAGAGAACATACAACACACAGAGAGCAAGAGGCTCGTCTGCCGCGACCTCTTCAACTCCACACTGATATCAATCGATAAAAATATGAGGCAGAGAGTAGCGGGTGCTCACCCAAAGAAGGGGAGTGCTGGGTGGGGGCAGGGGGTTTGTCTGAGGGAAGGGGGGGGCTTTTGGAGTGTAAAGATGGCGCTTTACCGAAACTGAGTAGTTTAAGAGATGCGGGTTTTGTTAAACCATCAAGAAACGAACGGATGCTAGTGCGATACATATGACATTCATGGTAATTTTTTTTTAATGGTCGCTGTGCGGTCGTGGGATCAACTTTCAAAATTCCCGGACGAAGTTTCTCACTAATGTACTGTAGTATTAAAGAGAGCAGCTGTGAAATGGTACACCATACTAATTCTGTGATCAATTCTACCGCTAGCATCATAATGACTGTTGAACAAATCTAACAACTAAAAGTCAACAGTCAGTTACCGTGCGATGTCAACAGTCAGTTACCGTGCGACATCCTGGAACTCAACCAACAAATGACGTCAGCAGACACAAGCATTTCTCTGATGAGTCCAATTATTTGGCAATACAAATATCATCAATTATTTGGCAATACAAATATCATCAAGTGATCTCAAAATGTTGGAATGAAATGAACAAATAATAAACAAGTCTTAAGGGAGGTGGCTATAAGGGGGTGGCTATAAGGGGGTGGCTATAAGGGGGTGGATATAAGGGGGTGGATATAAGGGGTGGCTATAAGGGGGTGGCTATAAGGGGGTGGCTATAAGGGGGTGGCTATAAGGGGGTGGCTATAAGGGGGTGGCTATAAGGGGGTGGCTATAAGGGGGTGGCTATAAGGGGGTGGATATAAGGGGGTGGATATAAGGGGTGGCTATAAGGGGGTGGCTATAAGGAGGTGGCTATAAGGGGGTGGCTATAAGGGGGTGACTATAAGGGGGTGACTATAAGGAGGTGGATATAAGGGGGTGGGGCTGGTGTTGAAGCTCAAGCACCTCCACCCTCTCATAACTTCAAAGAAAAGTATTTAGTAATACCCCTATTCAAATTTAACACTGCACTATAAAATCCCTTGAGAACACTGGATTACATCCCTTGGCCATCACACGACCACAGCACAACTGACACCTCGGATTTCACGCCAGAGATCGTGTCCTACTACCGCACAAAGCCAGCTTATGACGCAACAGATTTCTGGTCGTAGTTCAACGACGCGGGGGGGGGGAGTGGCGCAAGGTGGGGAAGGGGGCAAGCTGTCACGGGCCAATTCACGGTGGACTGAGCATTAAAAGCTCGGCGGATAAGCGTAGACGCAATAAGCTTCGGTATAGAAGTGACTCCTGTAAAAGATAAGATAGATAATCACTGTGGTCTGAGCCCAAAGCTCTGCGGACAGGACTGGGTTGGTGAGCACTGCAGGTATAGGCCGTTGTGTTGACTGTTTAAATTGGTGCTGCTTCTCCTTTAACATTCAACATGTTAAACACTTCCTCTGAGCCAGGGTCACGTCTGGTCCTGTCATGGTTTATCTTAAGTTCCCGTCATTCGCGGCCAGTGACGTAAAAGATATACGGACCATTCCACGGTGGAGTCTTCAAGGAGTTAATTATCATTTATTTATTTTTATCAGTTATCTATTTATCTATGCATGTATACAATATCTATAAATATTTATGCACGGTAAATAAATACAGACTACATCTTTCGTGTCGCCACACATATGAATATACTGTAGATGTATGCACTTTATATATTAAAAAAAAATTAGGATCGTGGACTAGGTTACAAGGCTTAAGTGGAATATCCTTCATAAAACAAACGACTAGAGATATCATATAACAAATATATGAAGGTCTTTGACCGCTAAACAAATGCACGCACGCACACACACACACAGAGCTTTCCTTGGCAGCACACCAATTACAATCAGTCAATTATCTAAGGATAAGCTTTGTTTGATCTCACGGAGTTAAACTGAGCTACGCAACCTTGTAAACAAAGATCTCCAGTGAACTGGGTGGATGGGCAGTTGGCTAATGGGGAGTGGGGGAGGGGGGTAGCTCACCTACAGACAGGCGGCAGTGGTGATTGGTACCAGAGTGGATCAGCAAAGAAAAGGTATGGAATGAGAGAAAGGAAGGCATGGGATGAGAGAAAGGAAGGCATGGGATGAGAGAAAGGAAGCGCATAGGATGAGAGAAAGGAAGGCATGGGGTGAGAGAAAGGAAGGCATGGGGTGAGAGAAAGGAAGGCATGGGATGAGAGAAAGAAAGGCATGGGATGAGAGAAAGAAAGGCATGTAATGAGAGAAAGGAAGGCGTGGGATGAGAGAAAGGAAGGCATGGGATGAGAGAAAGAAAGGCATGTAATGAGAGAAAGGAAGGCATGGGATGAGAGAAAGAAAGGCATGGGATGAGAGAAAGAAAGGCATGGGATGAGAGAAAGAAAGGCATGGGATGAGAGAAAGGAAGGCATGGGATGAGAGCAAGAAAGGCTGTGGGACAGGAATGAGAGAAAGAAAGGCTGTGGGACAGGAATGAGAGAAAGAAAGGCTGTGGGGCAGGAATGAGAGAAAGAAAGGCTGTGGAACAGGAATGAGAGAAAGAAAGGCTGTGGGACAGGAATGAGAGAAAGAAAGGATGTGGGACAGGAATGAGAGAAAGAAAGGCTGTGGGACAGGAATGAGAGAAAGAAAGGCTGTGGGACAGGAATGAGAGGAAGAAAGGCTGTGGGACAGGAATGAGAGGAAGAAAGGCTGTGGGACAGGAATGAGAGAAAGAAAGGCTGTGGGACAGGAATGAGAGAAAGAAAGGCATGGGATGAGAGAAAGAAAGGCATGGGATGAGAGAAAGGAAGGCATGGGATGAGAGAAAGGAAGGCATGGGATGAGAGAAAGAAAGGCATGGGATGAGAGAAAGAAAGGCATGTAATGAGAGAAAGGAAGGCGTGGGATGAGAGAAAGGAAGGCATGGGATGAGAGAAAGAAAGGCATGTAATGAGAGAAAGGAAGGCATGGGATGAGAGAAAGAAAGACATGGGATGAGAGAAAGAAAGACATGGGATGAGAGAAAGAAAGGCATGGGATGAGAGAAAGAAAGGCATGGGATGAGAGAAAGGAAGGCATGGGATGAGAGCAAGAAAGGCTGTGGGACAGGAATGAGAGAAAGAAAGGCTGTGCGACAGGAATGAGAGAAAGAAAGGCTGTGGGACAGGAATGAGAGGAAGAAGCGCTGTGGGGCAGGAATGAGAGAAAGAAAGGCTGTGGGACAGGAATGAGAGAAAGAAACGCTGTGGGACAGGAATGAGAGAAAGAAAGGCTGTGGGACAGGAATGAGAGAAAGAAAGGCTGTGGGACAGGAATGAGAGGAAGAAGCGCTGTGGGACAGGAATGAGAGAAAGAAAGGCTGTGGGACAGGAATGAGAGGAAGAAGCGCTGTGGGGCAGGAATGAGAGAAAGAAAGGCTGTGGGACAGGAATGAGAGAAAGAAAGGCATGGGATGAGAGAAAGAAAGGCATGGGATGAGAGAAAGGAAGGCATGGGATGAGAGAAAGGAAGGCATGGGATGAGAGAAAGAAAGGCTGTGGGACAGGAATGAGAGAAAGAAAGGCATGGGATGAGAGAAAGAAAGGCATGGCATGAGAGAAAGGAAGGCATGGGATGAGAGAAAGGAAGGCATGGGATGAGAGAAAGAAAGGCTGTGGGACAGGAATGAGAGAAAGAAAGGCATGGGATGAGATAAAGAAAGGCTGTGGGGCAGGAATGAGAGAAAGAAAGGCATGGGATGAGAGAAAGAAAGGCATGGGATGAGAGAAAGAAAGGCATGGGATGAGAGAAAGAAAGGCTGTGGGACAGGAATGAGAGGAAGAAAGGCTGTGGGACAGGAATGAGAGAAAGAAAGGCTGTGGGACAGGAATGAGAGAAAGAAAGGCTGTGGGGCAGGAATGAGAGAAAGAAAGGCTGTGGGACAGGAATGAGAGGAAGAAGCGCTGTGGGACAGGAATGAGAGAAAGAAAGGCTGTGGGACAGGAATGAGAGAAAGAAAGGCTGTGGGACAGGAATGAGAGAAAGAAAGGCTGTGGGACAGGAATGAGAGAAAGAAAGGCTGTGGGACAGGAATGAGAGAAAGAAAAGCTGTGGGACAGGAATGAGAGGAAGAAGCGCTGTGGGACAGGAATGAGAGGAAGAAAGGCTGTGGGACAGGAATGAGAGAAAGAAAGGCTGTGGGACAGGAATGAGAGAAAGAAAGGCTGTGGGACAGGAATGAGAGAAAGAAAGGCTGTGGGACAGGAATGAGAGAAAGAAAGGCTGTGGGACAGGAATGAGAGAAAGAAAAGCTGTGGGACAGGAATGAGAGGAAGAAGCGCTGTGGGGCAGGAATGAGAGAAAGAAAGGCTGTGGGACAGGAATGAGAGAAAGAAAGGCTGTGGGACAGGAATGAGAGAAAGAAAGGCTGTGGGACAGGAATGAGAGAAAGAAAGGCTGTGGGACAGGAATGAGAGAAAGAAAGGCTGTGGGACAGGAATGAGAGAAAGAAAGGCTGTGGGACAGGAATGAGAGAAAGAAAGGCTGTGGGACAGGAATGAGAGAAAGAAAGGCTGTGGGGCAGGAATGAGAGAAAGAAAGGCTGTGGGACAGGAATGAGAGAAAGAAAGGCTGTGGGGCAGGAATGAGAGAAAGAAAGGCTGTGGGAGAACGATCACATGCCATGTTGTGGTGGATGCCATGTCATATGCCGCTAGCAAGTAACCGTGGATTGGTGAAGGGATCCATTTTGTTGACGTCATGTGTCGTGCCCGTGAGCTGGGGTGGGAGGGGGGTTCAGTCGGAGCTAAAGACCTGGCAGTTGACTAATAACACTAATAGTTTTAGTTCCTTTAACTTTATCGTCATCGGTAACCCGGTCAGATCGCCCCATGAGATAATGCACTAATGTGTGTCCTATAGGAGGCGGGTATGTGTGCCCTGATAACAAATAGTTCCACTCAGAACGTCATGCTCTAACTCAGTGTTTCCCAACAATTTTTGTGTGGCGACCCCTTTTATAAAATCCATGTTACCCGCACCTCAATGAAATTTAAATAAGTCATTTTCAATTAAGTACAAAATTGAGAAAATTGGCATTCTAAGTGAATATTTTTAGTCGGCAGTAGGCAGGCGACAAAAAAAAACCTTGATGGTCGCGACCCCCAGGTTGTGAACCGCTGCTCTAACTAACTATCGATTGGATGATTGAACAAATAGTAAACAATGAGTTGGCAAAGTTGAACAAATAGTAAACAATGAGTTGGCAAAGTTGAACAAATAGTCAACAATGAGTTGGCAAAGTTGAACAAATAGTCAACAATGAGTTGGCAAAGTTGAACAAATAGTAAACAATGAGTTGGCAAAGTTGAACAAATAGTCAACAATGAGTTGGCAAAGTTGAACAAATAGTCAACAATGAGTTGGCAAAGTTGAACAAATAGTCAACAATGAGTTGGCAAAGTTGAACAAATAGTAAACAATGAGTTGGCAAAGTTGAACATATAGTCAACAATGAGTTGGCAAACTTGGGTAAGTCTACCATTGAGTTGATTCTTTTCTTAAACTTATCATCAATGATATCACAAGGGGGGGGGGACACACAATGGAATGGGATGGCTCAACTTTTGACATGTCAGGTGATATCATTAAATATATTATCATAACACAGTTAATGTCAGGTGATATCATTAAATATATTATCATAACACAGTTAATGTCAGGTGATATCATTAAATATATTATCATAACACAGTTAATGTCAGGTGATATCATATATTATATATTTACGCTCAATTATCACTGACGCCTAACGCTAAGGGAAATCACTCTTCTTTTTTTTTATAAATTTTGCGTTGTAAGCAGTGCTGATTGACTCAAATAGTTATTTTTTGGTGCAGTAATTTGGTGCGCTGCTTTCTAAAATTAGTTTAAAAATCGTGTGGTGATTAGCACTGTAAAAATTATTATATAAATACTTTGTTTAATTTTCAGGAATATTTCGTGTTTATCATACAAGGATAAGTTACTTGGGCTTTTGACATAAAACCATTATAAAATACTTTTTGTACATTTAAGAAAGTTTAATATTACGTATTTATCATACAAGGACCAGTTAATTGGGCTTTTGAAAAAGGTGGGCGCCGTAGGCACCCTTAAAAGAAAGGGGGCGCCGCATCACAAACTAGTTAAATATATTATCATAACACAGTTAATGTAACTGAAGAACATGATTATCAAAAGAAATTTATTTATTTTTAAAATGAATAAATAAACAACCCGTAAAACAAAGTTTTTGACTCCAAATCACTTATATATGAGATATAACTCAAAGTATTGATTATGTTCAATATAATACGTACCGCGCGACAGACTAGCATAAACATTTACAGATCGGGAAAATATTCTAAAAGTACGTTCAATAAAATACGCACCGCACCGAGCGACAAGAAAATATTTAAAAAGCATGTTCAATTTAATATGCACCGCGCGACCGACTAGCACTAACATTTACATGCTACACTGAGATCCATAGAGAAAAACTAAAAATTCATTAATTTAATTACGGTAGATTCGATCGATATGAAATTTTGATAGAATGCATTTTTAAGTGACAAAAGTTTTTGTGCAAAAGTTCAGCTCGATAGGATCACGGGAATTGGGTCATTTTTTACTTTTGTTTTTCCGAGGGACCACGACCAATACGGTGAATTTAATGTAAGGGATTTAAAAATCCATGAAATGTTGTAGAGTTCTACCACTGTGTCTGGTGGTACAATGTCTGGTTGTACAATGTCTGGTGGTACAATGTCAGGTTGTACAATGTCTGGTAGTACAATGTCTGGTGGTACAATGTCAGGTTGTACAATGTCTGGTGGTAAAATGTCTGGTGGTACAATGTCTGGTGGTACAATGTCTGGTGGTACAATGTCTGGTGGTACAATGTCAGGTTGTAAAATGTCTGGTGGTACAATGTCTGGTTGTACAATGTCTGGTGGTACAATGTCTGGTTGTACAATGTCTGGTGGTACAATGTCAGGTTGTACAATGTCTGGTGGTACAATGTCTGGTGGTACAATGTCTGGTTGTACAATGTCAGGTTGTACAATGTCTGGTGGTACAATGTCTGGTGGTACAATGTCTGGTGGTACAATGTCTGGTGGTACAATGTCAGGTTGTACAATGTCAGGTTGACAGGGACCTGCTCAAACCACGACATCTGCTCACCACACGACCGTCTGAAGACAATGAGTGTTAACAGGCGAGGTCTTTAAAAACCCCGCAAGCAGTAAGATGGAGCCAGGAGGGTTAACTGTACAAGCACTTTCCCTCACTTTCTCCACACAATTACATAGGGCTTAGGTCTAGCAGGGGAAACAACACAGCATCCACAAATAGAATTAACCCTTTATATTCCGGCACTTTGTTTTAATTAATTTTTTGTTTTAAGTTGGTGAATACAATTTGTGAAAGTGTTACATACATAATAGGGTTTAACACGATAAAAAGTAATAAATAAATTCTCATTGCGTCATATTTCTATTTTTTGGCAAATAGTTCGTATTATATATGTGTGTACAGGCTATAGGAGTAAAAAAAAATACATTTGAAAAATTTAAAATTACTATTTTAATAAAGTTAAATGTAAGTTGAATTGTCAAAATATGTTTCAAAATGGACCAAAGAGAATTCCCAATTAATTAGTTAATGAAAAAATGATACAAAATGATTGGGCAAAATGAATATCCACATTTGCTATTAATAGATTTCTACCATAAAAGAACAAATGCCTAATAAATATCAAGGAAACAAAAGTGGAACATTGCAAGTCATTTGAACATATTTGAGAACTAACCGCACCGCACCGCACACCGTGAAGAGAAATGCACAGTAATCACTCAGATCAGTAATCAGATCAGTAATCAGATCAGTAATCAGATCAGTAATCAGATCAGTAATCAGATCAGTAATCAGATCAGTAATCAGATCAGTAATCCAACACACAGATCCGTAGTGAATCCAAACCGGTATCCTGTAGTTAGAGAGTACGATTCCTATCTTAAGTTGTGAATGATACAAAGAACTCTCTAAACAAAGCAGGTTGAAATATCAACATCTTATCCCGCATCTGCACCAGCACCAGGCGGGGGTTACGCAAAAAGACGATTCCACCTGCCACCCCACCCCCACTTTGCTTGCCGACGTGCACTCGATGCACGGCACAACAAAACACGGCCCACAAAACTGGAGAAGGACAAATAAGCCCTCCACAACTCCTCACCTACGGACCAGAATAACATGTGAGTAGTTCAACACCTGGTCGCACCAAGTCAAAGGTTCCCATGCAGGGAGCACCTCCAGGCTCGGGGTGAAAAGGGAGGGGGACAACGGGGGACTCACCCACCCCCTTCTCCCCCTCCACCACTACACACACTTTGACGGCCAAACAATGACTTCCTTACGTAATAAGCCCAAAAAACGCCGCTGTACGCGTTTACTACAGGTAGAACCTTTGTTTGACTAGCCACGGCGAGGTGCCGCCATAGTAAGCGATACGGTCATAGAGACATGATGAAAGAAAGGGGGCTCTGAGAGGGGGCACCAAGAGAACCATCAGATGTAGAGGGGCACCGAGAGGGCCATCTGATGCTGAGGGGAACCGAGAGGGTCATAAGATGTAGAGGGGCACCAAGAGGGCCATAAGATGTAGACGGGCAGCAAAAGAGCCATGATATGTGAATGGGGCATCAAAAGAATCATGATATGTGAAGGGGGCACCAAAAGAGCCATGATATGTAAATGGGGCATCAAAAGAGCCATGATATGTAAATGGGGCATCAAAAGAGTCATGATATGTAAAGGGGGCATCAAAAGAGCCATGATATGTAAAGGGGGCACCAAAAGAGCCATGATATGTAAAGATGGCAACAAAAGAGCACTGATATTTAAATGTGGCATAAAAGAGCCATGTAGAAGGGGCGCCAATAAAACTATGGAAGTAGATCAACGGAGAAAAGATCATCAATATTTCCCCTTCCCTTCCCCACCCAGCACAACACTTAAAATAAAAATCCAAAAGACGTTTAAAGCCATTTGATAAAGATGGTCAGACGAGAACATACAACGAGAACATACAACGAGAACATACAACGAGAACATACAACGAGAACATACAACGAGAACATACAACGAGAACATAGAACGCGGGCGGGGTGTCATAAAGTCTCTGATGTAACTCCAAACAGAAATAATCACCTCAAGGTACTCTAATGGCCTCAATAACTCAAATGATTTTTCGGGAGCTCTTACAGCATATTTGGAGAACCACTGGTGAACAGAAACCATTAAAATATATATATATATAAAAAGGACAATTTTAAAAAATAAAATTCAGAATGCCAGAACAAATAGAAGGGAGTCCAGGCTTACACACTCCACTATCTGGGATACATGTCCACAAATTTCTCCTGAGGTACCGGGGGTTAAACATAGAGAGAGAGAGAGTAGATAACGTACGTTAAATATAGTTCTAACTTTTAAAAATAACGTCCTCCGAGGCGGAGGTAATGGTGGGGTCACAATATGGGGGGGGGGAGAGATGGGGACGGGAGGTGGTTAAATGCTGGGGGGGGGTGAAGTTTTGGGAAGGCAGGAAAACAGAAAACCTGACCGAGATTTGGAAAGACAAAAACAATGTGAACACACACACACAAATGTTACAGTGTAAACGCATACAGACAAGAGAGTGCTGAGACTAGAGAGTGCTGAGACAAGAGAGTGCTGAGACAAGAGAGTGCTGCCGAGAAACAAGATACTGAGGGGAATAAAGGTTAATGCATGGGGATATGCAATGCTGCTGTCAGTGTGTAGAAATATAGAGATGGTAGCACATCACACGTATAATCGTATAGCGGAGATGGTAGCACATCACAAGTATACTCGTATAGCGGAGATGGTAGCACATCACACGTATACTCGTATAGCGGAGATGGTAGCACATCACACGTATACTCGTATAGCGGAGATGGTAGCACATCACACGTATACTCGTATAGCGGAGATGGTAGCACATCACAAGTATACTCGTATAGCGGAGATGGTAGCACATCACACGTATACTCGTATAGCGGAGATGGTAGCACATCACAAGTATACTCGTATAGCGGAGATGGTAGCACATCACACGTATACTCGTATAGCGGAGATGGTAGCACATCACAAGTATACTCGTATAGCGGAGATGGTAGCACATCACACGTATACTCGTATAGCGGAGATGGTAGCACATCACACGTATACTCGTATAGCGGAGATGGTAGCACATCACAAGTTCAAAACCGTGTGAAAGTTACTTTAATTTTCTAAGTTTGTCATTTCCTTAGTTTGCACGTCAAACAAAAATACAAATAACTGTATTAATTTTCTTGATCATAGTGACCGATAGGACAGTCAAGTGTAAAAACAGGGAAGGGCGCATCGGACAACACAGTCTGACAAGATTTAGCGGTGGCATGCTCCCCGAATAAAAATTAAATAAATATAGTTGAGGATTACTGAACGTTGGATTCCTTTATCAAATTTTCAACAGTAACCCGTAGCAACATAGCGATGTGTTTATTTATTTCCGTCACAAGATTCCACACCCCCATTAACAGACAAACTGTATAATTCCCTGAACGTAGCTTACTGTAATGTCTTTATTTGTTGTGGTTACCATGTGTATGTTTTAAAATGAATGAATGCATTGATAATTACATGTGTATCGCTATTTTTATGTACTGTAGAGCGGTGTGAGCTCAGCTACAGGTACAGCGCTGTATAAAGTATCAAATTGTTATTATAACCAACCAGGACTAATGGCTATAGGCTATAGTGATTGATTTTTTAAAATATTTTTTTTTGGGGGGGGGGATACTTGGATTTAAGTGATCCAAAGGTCAACGCAAGCTATGAAACAAGTTGGTTGGCCACCTCAACATGGCCACCTCAACATGCATTCTATCTGGCCAGCAAGCCAAATCTGTTGGAACTGTCCCGCCATCTAAACATGTATTTATCTGGCCAACAGGCAAAATCAGTTGAAACTTTTGGGCCCTTTAAACAAACCCAACATAGCGGTTCCTTGGCTTTCGGCTAAAGATGTCAGCAAACAGCAGAATTCAGGGGTGTTCACTTGAACTGTCTCTAAAAAATGCTTCTCAAACAATTTATCTGAAGCATCTCTTTGGTCTTAAATGAAATACGTTCAATGAAATCTGTTTTAAATTACGTACGCAAAGTTTATACTTGGAGATACACGATCTTAATTCAGTGAATGGTTTTTCTTTTGCGTCATAGTTTTACTATTTTTAGAGTGGTTTCCGTCGTCTGACGGGTGCACAGTTCCCCAAGTTTAGAATCACTGTTTCAAAGAACACAATAGCCGTCAAACACGGGAGCGCCAGAAGCCAATGACTCTAGTGACAGGGGAGACGAGCGGGGGAAACAAATAACTCTACGCTTCTTAATCTGGTCGTGTCCCTTCAAGGCCGGCAGTGGACACAAAAGCACGGCTATCTTTAGCTCCCTGGTCCGGTCAACGTAGCTACAGCCGACAGCCTGGTCGATACCGGCGCCCTGTCCTCATTGTCTCCACCCCCAACCCTCCATCCGCTTCACTTAACACTCGTAAAGGCTCACAGTGTACATCTTGTATTGCTAGGAAACACTGACCTCTGGACACAGCAAGCGTCCACTGGTCAGTGGTACACCGTCTCTAGACTCTAGATGTGTCGTCACGCACTGACCAGAGCTGAGCTCATACCAACTGTGAACGTTGAAACAATGCATCGGGCTGACCCGTGGGCGGCAGTTCAGTAAGCAATGCCTGACTCCATGATTGACGTGTGCCCTTTCTGAACATTGAGAGGAACCTGATCCCTGACCTTACGCTTAGTAACGCCATCCACACACGCCATCCACACACGTTAGGAGACATCT
This sequence comes from Ampullaceana balthica, assembly GCA_944989445.1. NCBI lineage: Eukaryota > Metazoa > Mollusca > Gastropoda > Lymnaeidae > Ampullaceana > Ampullaceana balthica. The sequence continues at coordinate 4,800,224 of CALYLW010000015.1, read as the reverse complement.
ACGTGCCGAGTTTTCAGATAACATTACACGAATGCCACAATTTTCAGGTAACGTAACATGCCGCAGTTTAACGTTAACATTAACGTTACTTGCCGAAACACGACAAGATTGAATGATACAACCATGGTGATGAAATACTAACATATTAATGACGTCATCATTCCTACGGGATGTTTACCTTAAAAAATAGATGCTTTAAACAAAACAAAAATCACCAGAGAAGAAACAGATACAAACAGATGCAAACAGACGCAAACAGATTACAAACAGATACAAACAGATTACAAACAGATACAAACATGATACAAACAGATACAAACAGATTACAAACAGATACAAACAGATTACAAACAGAAACAAACAGATACAATCTTCCACATAAACACCGAACATCTTATTCCAGTGACAATAAAATCATGAATCTATTGGACCAGCGTCCAGCTATATCGGCCCTCCATAAATAATTTGAAATGTCACAAGTATAAAATATCCATTGTATCCGCCATGGATTTGAATCCAGAAGACATTGATCACTTTATTCCCCATGTATTTGATGCAGTCCGCCCCACCCCCTCCTCCCGCACACACATTTTGAAACCAATAGACCACTACTACCTCAATAACACAGAGTTACTATACTGAATCCTCCACGCCACCAGACACAAGACATCAGGCTCAGACCAACTGAGTGTAAACACAACGGTACGGGTATCTGGCGGGAGTGAATGAACGGGAGCCCAGGACTAGCCAGGAGAGGTCGGTACGTGGCCCCAGGCCCCAGGGGTGAATCTACTGGCATTAAGTCACGACTGGGATCAGATGGTACAACATTACACGGGAACATTTCACGACGGCTGGAATCTGTCTCACACACACGCACGTCAACCACACATACGATACACACACGCACGTCACTGGCGCACACACGCACGTCAACCACACATACACACACGCACGTCACTGGCGCACACACTCAAACATGTACCTATGATGTGATACTACAACTAGAGTCCTTGGATTTCAGAAGAGACAACATCCACTTGTATTTGCATTTTTGAATATTTGAATAATCCATGAACCCTGTCCCCCTCTCCATCACGTATCACAATCTCTCATTTACACGACTAAATCACTGAATCAGATGAATGACAATCACATGAATGACATCCACAATCACATGAATGACATCCACAATCACATGAATGACATCCACAATCACATGATTGGCATCACTCAATGGCATCACTCGATCACATATGCCCACGGGCAGGACGTACTATGCCCACGACTAAGTCTGCTTGTCTATCGATCTGCCCAATAGTCCTGAGATACAAGAGTCTGTCTGGACACCCCGGTGTTCATTATTTGAGCCTTGAAACTATTGGCCCTAAGAACTGGGACAGAACGTATTACCATCGCTTGTCTTTGAGAGGGCACAAGTGCATAAGTCTCTCCCGTTTGAGGAAAATACAGAACTAAGATTAACTTCACTTTAGATCAAAGTACACAATTCAAATTATATTATCTGGTGGTAAAGGTACTTCTCCGAGAAAAGCTCTGCAAGTCTCTCTGTGTTACATGTACTCGTGAGAAAGGCCACGCTAATCGACCACTTTAAGTCGGCTGCCTTGTTCTATACACGATGTTATGTTACAATGGCCGCCTTGTTCTATACACGATGTTATGTTACAATGGCCGCCTTGTTCTATACACGATGTTATGTTACAATGGCCGCCTTGTTCTATACACGATGTTATGTTACAATGGCCGCCTTGTTCTATACACGATGTTATGTTACAATGGCCGCCTTGTTCTATACACGATGTCATGTTACAATGGCCGCCTTGTTCTATACACGATGTTATGTTACAATGAACTAAAATTGAGCCCACTTGTTATGGACACGAATGTCTTACACCCAACGAATAAACGTGTTGCTAGATAGTTGTTACAAGTTACAAGATAGTTACAAGTGACAAGATAGTTACAATGTGACAACGACTTTAAAAGTCTGTAAACAGAACTTTTGTTATTACCCGACTGACTATGTACAATTAAATGCAAGGATAAGATGTCAAGTTACGTCAACAAGGATAAGATGTCAAGATACGTCAACAAGGATAAGATGTCAAGATACGCCAACAAGGATAAGATGTCAAGATACGTCAACAAGTTGAATAAAATATTATATAATGTGTGGTTAGACTAACATGGGTTTCAAGTTTCCTGTCACATAAAATAAAACTGGATTAACATGTTTTAAATACATTTAAAATTTCAAAAACAAAAAATTAAATAATTTGAAATTTCTTTAAAATACATTAAAGTGTAAATAAATAATGCACACAATGAAGATGATTATTGTTATTGTACAACAATTCGAATTGAATGTAGACGAACCTTCAACATGTTTTAATTGTATTTTGTATACAAATATTTTTTGCACCGAATTACATTTTAGGAATACAGGGAGATAACCCAATTCTTTTTGTATTTCTGACTGGTGGAACTCTTCTGTTACAAAAGCTTCTTTTCTTTTTGTCGTTACAAAACTATTCTTTTTATTTACTAGTGTTAACTCTTCTGTTCATCTTTATATTATATGTAAAAAAAAATAATTAACAAAAAAATTTTTTAAAGAAAAGAATTTTTTCTGACTATTTCCTTCCCCCAAACAATCCTTAAGTCCTCCCATGAGCTACCCGCCCCTACCAGAACGAAGCAGGGGCGGTTCATGTGACGACACCCTGTTGGGTGAAAGATAGAGTCATGTGACAACACAAAAAAACTGCTACAAAGTTTAGTGAAAGAAATAAACATTAAAGAAATATCGGGCCATTATTATATGTGTAATCTTATGAACTTGAATAACTGTAGAAAAATGAGTAGTCGTTAAATGTGCTAAACAAAATTGTGCGAGTATTTTCACGCCATTTCAAACTGATCTATGTGGACATAAAAGCTACAGCCTAGGGGACAGAATCGCTGTGGTGAAGAAAATGCTTATTTCCAGACAGCTAATTAAAGGAAAGGGGGGGGGGACTCTAAGCAAGTTGGAGTCCCAAGGGAACTCACCCAGGATCAACATCGTTCGGCTATTCTTCAAGGTCGGCTTAAAAATATATGGCAAAACAATCGATTGTCTGAAGGAGAAGAATGGTAAGACGAGGGGGGGTAGGGGCGTTAAAATAACGTATGGTGCAAGAGACAATGGTGAAAACTGTGGGTACGGTAGGTTGTGTGAAAATAACATAACAGAAGGTTGTGTGAAAATAACATTTGGCGACAGCCAAAGAAACTGCGGAGGGACAAAGGTTGGACAAGGGTTTGCGGGAGTTTAACATTTGGTGCATGAGGCGTTGCGTTTTCCACTCTTAACTCAAATAAACCAAAAAAAAATAAAGAAGACATATCATTTTTTTAAAATTAATAAATGCGTGGTTCCCAAAATGGATAGTAACGCCACCGAAGACGTTGCAATGTTCAAAAGGAACATAAAATATGCGATATTTTTAGGAACCGCCGAGACCAGCCAATGGAGATACAATGTGGAATATAAAAAATATAATGATTGTTAGTCTAAAAGGAAGTGAGAGATAAGAATATTTTCTCTAAACGACTATAAGGTATTGTATTTAATTGAAATTGATGACGGTGCGATATATGTCCAGTTAAAGAAACATTCGAAAGTTCAGATACATGGCTGATTTGACATGAACATTTTGTTTAGTTATCGCCAAGGAGCTTCAGTGTCGGAAGGACATTTCTAGAAGTAACTAAAAAAACACACAAACATACGCGTGGGCGTATGTGTGTTTTGTGTGTGTGTGTGTGTGTGTGTGTGCGTGCGCACGCGCACATGCACACACACACGAAAAACAACAACCAAAATTATTTTTTTTAAAAGTAGGTTACAAAATTAAAAGCACAATGCTATGAATGTTATTTTAAGGATGTGTTGTTATAAATAAAGATAAGATAAGTCTGATAAGATAAGAGTGCCGGATTTAGAACTGATGAAGACCCTAACGATATTTCAGATATGAGGCCCTTTATAACGAGATATTATGTCAGTGTCACATATGACAATAACTCACTCGGGCAACTTTGGGGGGGGGGCCTCCAAGAAAGTGGGGGCCCTAAGCTATAGCTTGTATAAATTATACGTAAGTCCGGCATTGTGAGGATAACAATATTCCATTCATCCCACAGTTCATGTGAACTTGAAATAAATATAAAGGAATCTTGGACGTAGGGATTTAAAAATATATTTTTATAAAAAATAGTAAAGATTAAAATGTAACAACTCTTTTAGAGATCACAACTGTCTTCTGTTACTACTACTATGGTTGATACAACAGTTGATACAACAGTTGATACAACAGTTGATACAACAGTTGATACAACAGTTGACTACTATGGTTGATACAACAGTTGATACAACAGTTGATACAACAGTTGATACAACAGTTGATACAACAGTTGACTACTATGGTTGACTACTATGGTTGATACAACAGTTGATACAACAGTTGATACAACAGTTGATACAACAGTTGATGCAACATTTGATACAACAGTTGATACAACAGTTGATACAACAGTTGATACAACAGTTGATGCAACAGTTGATACAACAGTTGATACAACAGTTGATACAACAGTTGACTACTATGGTTGATACAACAGTGATACAACAGTTGATACAACAGTTGATACAACAGTTGATACAACAGTTGATACAATAGTTGACTACTATCGTTGATACAACAGTTGATACAACAGTGACTACTATGGTTGATACAAGAGTTGATACAAGAGTTGATACAAGAGTTGATACAACAGTTGATACAACAGTTGATACAACAGTTGACTACTATGGTTGATACAACAGTTGACTACTATGGTTGATACAACAGTTGATACAACAGTTGATACAACAGTTGATACAACAGTTGATACAACAGTTGACTACTATGGTTGATACAACAGTTGACTACTATGGTTGATACAACAGTTGACTACTATGGTTGATACAACAGTTGACAGAACTTTCAATTAATATGTGAACAAAAGAAATAACTAGGCAAGCCCCGTGGGTGTATGTCTATGTCACTTCAATAATAATAGTATAAAGCTTTTAAACACAACACAGCATGGTTGACACCCCTTTAAACACCATATATCCTGGTTGACATCCCCTTTAAACACAACATAGCATACTTGACAACGCCAGGTCCAGAGATATGACACTGAACTCACACGAGAACCTACGATTCCGTTATACTGTCAAACTCCGTCACCTGTCATCACAACTCACATAGTGGTCAAAAGTGTTAGGCACCGGCCACCATAAACACAGATGCGAATGAATGAAGTCTGTGAGAGGCATACCGCACCGGTGCGAACTCACACCAGCCAACATCAATTAGTATTACACAAATACGCGTCACATCTACACTGATGAAATGAAGTGGTTCAAGTAGGAAGACAAAATAGAAGACCTGGGGGCTAACATGACAGAAGAGAGAGAGAGGGGGGGGGGTGAGGTCCCATCGCTGGCCGCGTTTGCACAGGATTAGAGCGTGCCGTTGTCCATCCGACTCGAGGCCAGGGAGAGGGCAAACGGAGGCCCGATGGAGGTGAGAGAATGTGTCTGTGTGTGTGTGTGTGGGGGGGGGGACTTCAAGACGGAGACATAAAAAATCAATTGAAGTCATGATAGAGAGATAGTGTGAGGTGTGGTGGCAGTGGTCAGGTGAAGTGTGGCCATAATGGACACAGTTAAGAGAAACAGTTGAGATCCAGGGAGATGTTATCAAGACATTGCCAAGACCAAAGAGTAAGCTGCGATGATTGTAAAGGGAGATACATTTATTTAAAGATGAGATTGGAGTGATAAATTAAACAAGATAAAAATAGCACACGTGCAGAGTGGCCGAACGGAAAGTGTAGACCGAAGGAAAAATAAAACAAACCCGTAAAAACAAAGTTTTTGACTATAAATCCCTTATATATGAGACATAACTAACAGTATTGATTATTTTTAAACGCGACAAGCATTTACAGACTGAATCTGTCTTAACTCAACTTTGCTTCATAACCCTAGGGGGGGAGGGGTGGGTGGGAGGGGGAGAGGGGAAAAGTCTGGTCACCGATTCGCTTGACCGAGCTCAGCGTGACACGTAAAATGTAACCAAAAGCACCCCGGTGCTTCGATGGGTCGCCTCAACGCGTCAACTCAAACTTTCACGTGGAAAAAAAACAATAACAAACCGTGAATTTGAATTACAGACCTCATATAAGGATAAACTAAAAATGCATTAATTTAATTACGGTACGTTCGATCGATCTGAAATTTTGATACGATGCATTGTTAGGTCAGACGGGTCAGTGTGCCAAATTTCAGCTCGATCGAATCACGGGAAGTGGGTCATTTTCGACTTTTGTTTTTCCGCCCGCCCGCCCATGAGATGATGAGATGACGACAGACAGACAGACAGAGACGTCCGCGAAGTTAATATAAGGGATTTAAAAAGGAGAAGACGTATTGAACTTTCACCAAGTCCGTGACCCGGACAAAACGGCCCCGGACAAAAGAACTCCTGTTAAAATGGCCCCGGTAAAAACGTCACCAGACAAATTGTTAACATTGGAACATTTTGTCAACTTGTTCACCTTTAAGAAAGTGGTTAAATTGTAAAATTATTTCTTGTGATGTTATTATATTTTTTCTACTCAAGAAACAATTGTGACTTGGTACCATATGGAGTAACTGTTATTAAATTGTTTCTTGTGATGTTATTATTATTGTTTCTTGTGAACTAAAACTGACACTGAATCGGTGAGTAAAAATACTAATATATTATTCCAATTTCACATCTATTAGTCCAGGGCAGATTTGTCTTGGGTCGTTTTGACCGGGGCCGTTATGTCCAGTTCCATTTGTCGGGGCCGTTTTGTCGGTTAACCCACCAAGTCGTGTCTTGGCCAAGGTTCAAAGAAGAGAGTTTCTGTAAACTGTGTCCTGTGGTCACTCCTAGAGGAGAGAGATGATGTGTCCAGTGGTCACTCGTAGAGGAGAGAGATGTGTCCTGTGGTCACTCCTAGAGGAGAGAGATGGTGTGTCCTGAGGTCAGCCCTGCACTCACTGCTAGAAGCTAGACTCCCGAGTGACCGCCAGCACGTTCAGGCCCAATGTCGTGACGAGGGCTTTTAAAATCAATGTACGCCGTAATCTTATTTTGGTCACAATCTTTGTCATGGGCGAGGTGGTGGGGGTGTGGGGTGGGCGAGGTGGTGGGGTGGGCGAGGTGGGGGGTGTTAGGAATCACGAAAAAGGGGGGGGATGTGGAATGGTTGATGGTGGTAAACTTGTCTGTTGTACTGGTTGTGGTGATGTGAGTTCATGTGAGTTCATGTGAGTAACATTAATTTGGGGTGAAAGGCCAGGTACAAGAGAAGATAATCAAGAATGTGCATGCAAAGTTGTAGACATAAAAACCCCTGTCCCTACCATCTCCGTCCCTACCATCACTGTCCCTACCACCATTGTCCCTACCATCACTGTCCCTACCATCACTGTCCCTACCACCACTGTCCTTACCATCACTGGTGCATTTTCCATATGAGTGTAGCGGGTAGGACGCAATAATCTTCTGTAAAGAACAAGCGTCTGTAACACATAACATTACATACTTCACCAATGCATGATGACGCGGACATTATTTATTTGGTTCAGACAGGTTCGGTGATCGCCACCCCCACCCCCACCCCTGGTACGTAGCAAGCAACCAAGGGTCTGTTACCATCGAGGTTTCTTTAAACATTCAATTACAGTTACTTTCCCTTGATTTCTGTCTTGGTTATACATCGCAGCTAAACTTTATTCTGTAAACTTATTTATTTCAATGTTTTGTTTGTCATCAAGAGAAAGCTCCTAGCCAACACATTAGCTGTTTTATTGTGTCTTTCCTCAGAGTTATTCACACATTGTTTCAATGATCACAGTCTCGGCACCTGTTTCACATAGAAACTTATCAGAGAAAACAATAACTACCCTCCCCCACCCCCCCAGAAAATAAAAAAACCTAATTGCTATTGGACAGAAAAGCGTCATATGCTCCACGACCATTGTCACCGTGGACTGCGACCGTTTGGCCACAATGTCCATCGTAGTACTAACAAATGAACCCACCACACGCCCCCACACGGCACCACACGCCCCCACACGGCACCACACGCCCCCACACGCCCCCACTCGGCACCACACGCCCCCACACGGCACCACACGCCCCCCACACGGCACCACACGCCCCCCACACGGCACCACACGGCACCACACGCCCCCCACACGCCCCCACACGGCACCACACGCCCCCCACACGGCACCACACGCACCCCACACGGCACCACACGCCCCCCACACGGCACCACACGCACCCCACACGGCACCACACGCCCCCCACACGGCACCACACGCCCCCCACACGGCACCACACGCCCCCACACGGCACCACACGCACCCCACACGGCACCACACGCCCCCCACACGGCACCACACGCCCCCACACGGCACCACACGCCCCCCACACGGCACCACACGCCCCCACACGGCACCACACGCCCCCCCCACACGGCACCACACGCCCCCACACGGCACCACACGCCCCCACACGGCACCACACGCCCCCCACACGGTACCACACGGCACCACACGCCCCCCCACACGGCACCACACGCCCCCCACACGGCACCACACGCCCCCACAGCTGGTCCTCTGGTCAATACTACACAGTCACTTCCGCCTGACCGGAGACTGAAATGATCTGAAATCGATCGGTGGCCGCTGAATGTCCAACAATTGGCACACGGGATAATGAAGGACGGCCACGGCCACAAGGGTCAGCACGGCTACAGCAACCTGCCAGGCTCCCTGTGCAGATGTGTGTGGGGGGGGGTGTGGACGAGGTGTAACTGGGATGAGGAGGGGTGGAGAGGACTACCATGCTTTTTAAGAACGGGACAACAAAATGTTGTTGATTTAAATTGCCCCGTTCAAAGGAATTCAATAAAGTACATGTAATGTGATAATACAGTGCTTTCCAAATTTTTCATTGTTAGCGATACCCTATTAAATTTACTTCATATCAGGACACACTTTATAAACACAGAATTCTAGGGTACTCTTTGAAATAACACAGTTTCGCGGCACACTTTTAAAATGACATCTGTAGTGACATGTGGGCACAGACAAAACGTGTCATAAAATTGTCAAAGTTACAAAATTAGATTGGTCAGAGGTCATAGGTGTTATTGTGCTCCCACACTCGGCGGTTATGAGCGACTTTTGAGAGATGTACAATAGTACTATCCCCATGCCCTGTACTTTCCCCATGCCTTGTACTTTCCCCATGCCTTGTACTTTCCCCATTCCAAAACACTGGTGGTTGTCCCCAGTCCCAGAGAACAAACGTATATAATATATACATGTAATGATAGTTTCCCATGTTCCCAGTCCCAGAGATCAAACGTAAATAATATATACATGTAATGATAGTTTCCCATGGTCCTGTCACGCTGGTGTTTATTTGTTCGTTTATTTCCAAATATATGAACGCCACAACAAGATTAAACTTTTCTAATTAAGTTCAGAACCAACGTTTTTATCTTTGAATTGTAGGTTCTTAAGATTTCGACCAAATTTCTACAAATATCCTAACCAATACTAGACGCTGGGCCAATACTAGACGCTGGGCCAATACTAGACGCTGGGCCAATACTAGACGCTGGGCCAATGGGCCAATACTAGACGCTGGGCCAATGGGCCAATACTAGACGCTGGGCCAATGGGCCAATACTAGACGCTGGGCCAATACTAGACGCTGGGCCAATACTAGACGCTGGGCCAATACTAGACGCTGGGCCAATGGGCCAATACTAGACGCTGGGCCAATGGGCCAATACTAGACGCTGGGCCAATGGGCCAATACTAGACGCTGGGCCAATGGGCCAATACTAGACGCTGGGCCAATGGGCCAATACTAGACGCTGGGCCAATGGGCCAATACTAGACGCTGGGCCAATGGGCCAATACTAGACGCTGGGCCAATACTAGACGCTGGGCCAATGGGCCAATACTAGACGCTGGGCCAATGGGCCAATACTAGACGCTGGGCCAATGGGCCAATACTAGACGCTGGGCCAATACTAGACGCTGGGCCAATGGGCCAATACTAGACGCTGGGCCAATGGGCCAATACTAGACGCTGGGCCAATGGGCCAATACTAGACGCTGGGCCAATGGGCCAATACTAGACGCTGGGCCAATGGGCCAATACTAGACGCTGGGCCAATGGGCCAATACTAGACGCTGGGCCAATGGGCCAATACTAGACGCTGGGCCAATGGGCCAATACTAGACGCTGGGCCAATGGGCCAATACTAGACGCTGGGCCAATACTAGACGCTGGGCCAATGGGCCAATACTAGACGCTGGGCCAATGGGCCAATACTAGACGCTGGGCCAATACTAGACGCTGGGCCAATGGGCCAATACTAGACGCTGGGCCAATGGGCCAATACTAGACGCTGGGCCAATGGGCCAATACTAGACGCTGGGCCAATGGGCCAATACTAGACGCTGGGCCAATGGGCCAATACTAGACGCTGGGCCAATGGGCCAATAGTGTTGGCTGAAGAGATCTGCTTGTACATTTTGTTGACCAGTTCCTCCAATAATTGTTCTGTATATCTCTCCATTGATTTATTTGTTGGAGTCCAATTAGCGGCAATGCTGGTGTAGATTATGATCATGATACACACATACACCATGCACGTGACACACTTGTGCCCTGCCACACAGCTGGGAAAAGCGCCGTTCTAATCAGGGTTGCCAGATTGTAATTTGGGTAAAAGGCCAAACTGACTGCCAAAAAAGGCCAAAAAAAGGCCAAACTTATGTTATATGAAAAATGTTAACAAAAATGACGTCACGCACGTAGGAAGCGGGAGGGGGTTACAAATTTGTAGCGATGTATGACGAGGGGGAGGATGCTTTTAAGAACTGTGACGTCATATTGGAAAGGGTCTAGCTCTTGATTACGTGTGACGAGGGGTTGGGTGGGGGGGGGGTGAAAATACATTGAAAAATTAAATCTGCCAAAATCGTGTTACGTCATTTATGGACGGCTCATAACGGCTGAAAATTATTTAACTATTTAAAATGAAGGTAGAACCAGGAGAAAAAGGATAATAAATGTGTAAATGACAATGTTCGTATGTATGGTTGTATTCACAAAATAAATAGACTATGATACTAACATACACATTTGAAAGAAAAGCTTCATGCCATCCTTTTCCTCTAGACTGCTATTTGCAGTATTATTATAAACTTTATCAGATGTCAAGTCATCAAGCATTCTTGGTGACATGACAAAGTCCTTAATGCATTTATTTGTAAACAAAAGCTCAGCCCTGACTCTAACAATAGCGTCTAAAAGTGTGAGCTGCATTCTATATCTGGCTTTGTCTTAATAGCCTCTTCGTTAAACTTTTTAAAGTCTAAAATACACGTAAGCTATTCAAAAATAGGAAATAATTAATAAGGTTATTTACTTATTGGCGAATTTAAAAAAAACATTTTTGTGATAAAGAATATTTTTATATATATTGTATATATTTTTATTTCTGTTAAGAAAAAGGCCAAAAAAAATTTTTGAGGCCAAACCCTCTTAAAAAAGGCCACATTTTGAGAATTTGGCCTTAAAAAGGCCAATATGGCAACCCTGGTTCTAATACAATATCAACCGTAAACAGCCGGAGACACGTGACATAAACGGTTCACGTGGTATTTGACCGAATGTTACCGTAGTTTATATGGTCTTAGTCTGACCTTTATGGCCTACACAACAACAGCTAGCAAAATTGGCCCCACCCCCCCGCCCACATCTACTCATCAACTGCTAACCAAATGGGCCCCCACCCCCCACCGCATTCCCCTTCACACAAAAGCCTACAATCCGCTTCCGCAAACACAACCAAACCAAACAGTCCATCGACCATATGCCGTGTTGAGGGTATAGACGGGGCTATTCCCAGAGGCCTCTATTAGGTTTCCATTACCGGTAGGTATCTTCAAAAAGTGCCTGTGAACATAGACCATTACTCCCAGCGTTGGCAGTAGGAGAATTACAGGCCTTTTATTATAATTATTTTTATTCTTATTTTTTTAAATCTTTAAAATGGTGTTGTAATAAGAGTATCAAGGAATGGTTGCCATGGAAACAACACGGAAGTTATAAGATTAGAACAAATTATTAATGGCATGAAAATTGAACAAAGTTAATGACGTAATGAATTTTTTGAACTTAATAATTCAACATTGTTAATGTCCAACTTTTAAAATAAACTAAAGAAATAAATACAAGACAAGAGCTTTCAAACCGGTGCACACACACACACACACCGTGAATTCAACTCGGACCTACATTCAACAAAACTATTTATTTATTAACATTTCAACTTCAATATGAACGTTAAACAAAATTTGTTTAAAACTAGGGCTTCGGAAATTAACGATTAATTAATCGATTAATCGTTAAAAATTGTGATCCATTAAATTAATTTGATCGATTAAAATTTGATTAAAATTTAATAAAATATTTCTAACGAGCAACCAAGCCCGTCCATATATTGTAACTCCCCTCAAACAGCCGTCTCGACCGGCATACATGTGCATCACGTCAAAAATACTATTCATTATAGTTATAGTTAAAATAAATAACTCGTAATAAAACAAACCCGTAAAAACAAAGTTTTTGACTATAAATCCCTTATATATGAGACATAACTAACAGTATTGATTATTTTAAAACACGACAAACATTTACAGACTGAATCTGTCTTAACTCAACTTTGCTTCATAGCCCTTGGGGAGATGGGAAAAGTCTGGTCACCGATCGCTTGACCGAGCTCAGCGTGACACGTAAAATGTAAACAAAAGCACGCCGGTACTTCGATGGGTCGCGTCAACGCGTCAACTCAAACTCTCACGTGGGAAAAAGACAATAACAAACAGTGAATTTGAATTACATACGTTATATGAGGATAAACTAAAAATGCATTAATTTAATAACTGTACGTTCGATCGATCTGAATTTTTGATACGATGCATTGTTAGGTGAGACGGATCCGTGTGCCAAATTTCAGCTCGATCATTTTTGACTTTTGTTTTTCCGCCCGCCCGCCCAAGACAGACAGAGAGAGATGACGACAGACAGAGACGGCGGTGAAGTTAATATAAGGGATTTAAAAACAGAGCTTTTTGCTATAAATCCCAACGCGCATAACTCAAAATAAAGTCTTGGAAGAAATACTGCACCAAAAATAACTCGTTTTGAACGTCCGCGTAAACGTGTTCAATATGATTGGCTGTAGGAGTCATATGTGTTTGAGGGACCAATCGCTATAGATGATCGGACAGAAACTTGCCTTTTATTATATAGGATTTGTTTTCCAAATTTATTAATAATTTATATATTTTGTGTTACTTACATACTTTTCCCTCGTATTATTATTTATTTAGACGTGCATACGTAAACAAAAGGGGTTTTCTTCCTTATTTCTGGCATAGCAGATCGAATTTGCTGTTTTACGTCACTAAAGTTGGGAGCCATGGAATTACCGCGACTTAACCGATTTTGTTAAATAATTATTCGCGACTTAACGGGATCTATATATGCGTTATAAAATGCAATTAATCGAAATTAATCGATTACTTTTTTCCAGATTATAGAACAAAACAATTCCCGATTAATCGAACAAAATTTTTAATCAGTACCAGCACTATTTGAAACACATTCCTGGGGAAATATTGAAACAAATATAAACATTCCAACCCTGAGACTTTTGGGATGAGGGTGGGGGCGGAGGGGGGGCATGATGTTTATGAGAATTGCAAGATGGAAGCTAACAAAACAATGGGATGACGTTACGACTAAAGCAATGTCCATTATTAAATGCTTTCATTACCACTAGTCAGGAGGGTGGTCCGGACGTGGCAGGGTTCCGGTCTGCAATTAGACGGTGGCGCCAGTACATGAGGCGCCAGTACATGGGGCGCCAATCGACCTGTCGATGATGAATAGAGCCCAAAAGACCCGGTGATTGATTAGGAACACCACGAAGATACGACAGCATCGTCATAAATAAAAACAGAAGGGCAGAGTAGAAATAAGAGTTACGACCGGCGTTTTATTTGGCAGCTTCCCTAGTCTGTCTGCGTCATTGCTGCCAACACATTTCAACAGTCTGCGTCATTGCTGCCAACACATTTCAACAGTCTGCGTCATTGCTGCCAACACATTTCAACAGTCTGCGTCATTGCTGCCAACACATTTCAACAGTCTGCGTCATTGCTGCCAACACATTTCAACAGGCGGAACTATGTAAACAAATTGAGCCACTTCTCTCAAAACTTCAACACGTCAGTTTACAACTGGACCATTCAAAACATGCACAGTTTCCTCAGCAAAACAATGAAAAACAAAGAATCAGATGACGGTAAATACCAACATGCAGTTCTTCGCCTTCCAGAAGAGGTGTACACACTACACACTGTAGAGAGAAAGTAGATCATCATCAAAGGTATTTTTCAAGGCTATACAATGGAAACATTCAAACATATGCAATTTTCCGTGATCGTTCTGTCAAACAATCTGTCCCACAATCTGTCAAACAATCGTGTTACTAAGGTCTGATGGCCAGACACAGAGACTAGTCCCGTGTATGTCCTGGTGTGGGAGGTGTTGGGGTAAAGAGGGGAGTTAAATTGTGATGATGGCAGTACGTGTTCAGATGCATGATCGTGTAACCAGCACCAGGTGACGACCAAGTATTTCTGATATTCCGCCAGTTTTTAATGCATCAAATGAAATTTAAAAAAAAATTTTTTTTTAAATAATTTTAAAAAAAGGCCGCCACACCCTCCCCCCCCACACATACACAATGAAATAATAGATTAAAACCAAATTCCCAAGACATGCATTATAATTTAAGAGAATATCAATTTTTAAAAAATTATATATGGTAATATTATATATACTTTTTTTAAAACATGATTCTTTTTAAAATAATTTTGTTTATATTTTAAACCTAGACTTAGAACGGATTGAACGAGGCATTGCTTGGGATTTGGTTCTTTGGATGATGAGAATCATTATATTCGATTACCCCAGCCATGGCAGCTCTATTTAATTGGGAGACATCTCCCGTCGATACCAAAACACGATACCAGATCATCTGTAACATCGTTTCATACCTTAGCCATTTGGTGGAAGTTGAGCTGAATTGGGACAGACATAATAGTTAATAAAGTCATACGTATTAGTATAATGTCTTAATAGCTGTCTTAAAGTCAGAGAGATTTGGCTCGGAATAGGTCTTATTACAAATAGTCTTATAAGGCTTATAGGTCTTACTATGACCATGGCTCATAGAGCATGTTTTCTGACCTTGGCTCATAGGACAGGTTTTCTGACCCTGGCTCATAGAGCAGGTTATCTGACCTTGGCTAATAGAGCCCTGGTTACAGAGAAGGCCAACAATGAGACTGGTTTATTTGCGTGTTTTGAGGGGGGAGGTGTGGAGGTCACCATGACATCCCGGGTTGAGTCAGATCAGAGGAACAAGGCGATCAGTTTTAATCCCAATCGAGGTCAATATAGCTGTAGGGCAACTGATCGATATAATCAATCATTGAAATAAAAGTTTGGATGTGACCTGTCAGAGATGACCTTGATAGCAGTGACAAGGGGAGTAAATCATAACGGTATTCCCCTTGGACACATCTTTAACCATTTCATCATTGAATTTAGTTGGGGCAGATTTTCAGAGTTTTTAATGAGGGATTTTTTATATTGATATTGTGGCCTAAGTGTTTCCATATTGAAATGTATTTTCAGATTGCTCGCACCCAAATAAAATAAGGAGCCAAGGAGATGTAGACAGTACAGTAATTTTCACGCGTTCTCAAACCGTGGATCGCGACTCAATGCGTTGGGAACCACTGGTCTACAGCTTAGACAATGTAACAAATCTGTTGCTCACAAACCGTGGATCGCGACTCAATAGGTTGGGAACCCCTGTGGTAGTTGGTATGTCCAACACCCCCACGTGACAGTTGTCATTACTATATGCCACGATAGTTGATCCTTTAAACAACTCAAACACCCCCACGTGACAGTTGTCACCAGCCTAGGTTGGGTGTGAGACTGCAGTTGTTATATTCCCATTCAACAGCCGGCTCGTGTATTGATTTAATCTGTAGAGCAAAACTATAAACTTACTTGTAGAAGATTATGGGTAATTTTGGATCTTGACCACTGACTAGGTAATGCCAATGCGTCATAAGTTCTATGTCTAGGTAGTGTCAATGCGTCATGAGTTCCATGTCTAGTTAGTGTCAATGCGTCATATGTTCCATGTCTTGGTAATTCCATGCAATCATGGGCGTAGGGAAGGGGGGCATTTGCCCCCCTTCCTACATTTGAGAAAAAAAATTAATTTATTAAATGCATTAATAAATGTTGTATTTTAACTATTACAGCACTAATTTGTAAGTCTTATTAATTTCAAAGGCTTTTTTCAACCCTTATTTTATACTCAACTTGAATTTAATTGAAAATTGTACCTGTATGGCATTGCCAGTTAAAATTTAAAAAAAGTGGGATTTTTTTTGCCCCCCCCCCTGGAAAAATTCCTAGCGACGCCCATGCATGCAATCCGACGCCCATGCATGCAATCCGACGCCCATGCATGCAATCCGACGCCCATGCATGCAATCCGACGCCCATGCATGCAATCCGACGCCCATGCATGCAATCCGACGCCCATGCATGCAATCCGACGCCCATGCATGCAATCCGACGCCCATGCATGCAATCCGACGCCCATGCAAGCAATCCGACGCCCATGCATGCAATCCGACTGTTCATCAAATGAATTCACCGATTAAGAAACCTTATACTTATTGATACAAAGGGGAGAAACTTGTCATTGTCTTTCAATCAAAATATTTAAGAGTTGTTTTTTTAAAATGTCTAGAACCATCGATATGCAATACTGCAAGAAACCTTCCGTGTATTAAGCACTTGGTCAAATCGTTTCAACCTTCACAATACGATACGTGAGTCAACACTAAGTGTACAAACCATTCACAATACGATACGTGAGTCAACACTAAGTGTACAAACCATTCACAATACGATACGTGAGTCAACTCTAAGTGTACAAACCATTCACAATACGATACGTGAGTCAACACTAAGTGTACAAACCATTGACAATACGATACGTGAGTCAACTCTAAGTGTACAAACCATTCACAATACGATACGTGAGTCAACACTAAGTGTACAAACCATTCACAATACGATACGTGAGTCAACTCTAAGTGTACAAACCATTGACAATACGATACGTGAGTCAACTCTAAGTGTACAAACCATTCACAATACGATACGTGAGTCAACACTAAGTGTACAAACCATTCACAATACGATACGTGAGTCAACTCTAAGTGTACAAACCATTGACAATACGATACGTGAGTCAACTCTAAGTGTACAAACCATTCACAATACGATACGTGAGTCAACTCTAAGTGTACAAACCATTGACAATACGATACGTGAGTCAACTCTAAGTGTACAAACCATTCACAATACGATACGTGAGTCAACACTAAGTGTACAAACCATTCACAATACGATACGTGAGTCAACACTAAGTGTACAAACCATTCACAATACGATACGTGAGTCAACTCTAAGTGTACAAACCATTCACAATACGATACGTGAGTCAACACTAAGTGTACAAACCATTCACAATACGATACGTGAGTCAACACTAAGTGTACAAACCATTCACAATACGATACGTGAGTCAACTCTAAGTGTACAAACCATTGACAATACGATACATGAGTCAACTCTAAGTGTACAAACCATTCACAATACGATACGTGAGTCAACACTAAGTGTACTACTTGAACAAACCACACAGAATTATGACATAGACACGAGCAACTAGAACCACTAATCTGTGTTTGAGAAAAAGTGAGGGCGGGCGGTCAATCATCAACACAACCCAATTTCTTAATCTAAGGATTATTTCAATAAAAAATTTAAAAAGTCAAAGTTGAACAAATTCCTGGTAGTAAGAATTGAGATCTGTCTCTATGTGGTTATCACAGACAGCTACCTCATCCTTAAGATAGATTCAAACACACTACCTCATCCTTAAGATAGATTCAAACACATCTCAACAGTTCATCAACACAGAGAGCAGCACATCACTTGTTAAATATCCAAACGTCATACGAACATTTTCCATATTTAAGAAGAAAAGTCAGTTTCACCCTGAGCCTGGCATGGGCTGACCATCACAACACTCGGCCGAGTTTAATCCCAGACAACATCAAACACATTGGTGAGAAGAGTTTAGCGATGGCACCACAAAAACACCCGAGTCCCCCCCCACCCTTTCCTCCTCGCTATGGGGCTGACACTGAGCCCCCCTCCCCCCCCCCACAAACAAGCAGCAGCCGTTCATTCTGGCAAAGGGAGATTTCTGCGCATGCGCGCTGTCTCACGGGGCCCGTCACCAAACGTGGGTGGAATCAAAGTCCGGTACCTGATGGAACTACGCAAAGACGAATTTGAGGTAAAGGTAATAAATGGGCTCTATCGAAATATGATCCGTCTCCCCTACCCGTCTCCCAGCTTCCAAAAAAAGGAGAGAATTTCGGATAGCAGAAAAGAGCGCTTTTGGATCATGACTGGAGGGGGGGGGAAACCTTTTGAAATCTTTGACGTCATGCACAGGTTCGAACCAGGCGAGAATCAAGGGACGACGACATGACCAAGTTTTTCTTCTTCTTATGATAGCTGAGTCGTAGAAGTGTTAGCATGACTCTGAAGGAACCGGGCGGCCATTAAGAAATGAATGCAAGTCTCGTTTGTTCAATAGCCAATCTCAAGTCACTGTTTATGGATTTAATAGCAGTCAGTTGTTTCCTGTAGTTCTTCAAAGCAGATTTACAGTCTTGTTATTTACAGTCTTGTTATTTACAGTTTTGTTATTTACAGTGTTGTTATTTACAGTTTTGTTATTTACAGTTTTGTTATTTACAGTTTTGTTATTTACAGTCTTGTTATTTACAGTCTTGTTATTTACAGTCTTGTTATTTACAGTGTTGTTATTTACAGTCTTGTTATTTACAGTGTTGTTATTTACAGTTTTGTTATTTACAGTTTTGTTATTTACAGTTTTGTTATTTACAGTGTTGTTATTTACAGTTTTGTTATTTACAGTTTTGTTATTTACAGTTTTGTTATTTACAGTTTTGTTATTTACAGTCTTGTTATTTACAGTGTTGTTATTTACAGTCTTGTTATTTACAGTGTTGTTATTTACAGTTTTGTTATTTACAGTTTTGTTATTTACAGTTTTGTTATTTACAGTGTTGTTATTTACAGTGCTGTTATTTACAGTTTTGTTATTTACAGTTTTGTTATTTACAGTCTTGTTATTTACAGTGTTGTTATTTACAGTCTTGTTATTTACAGTTTTGTTATTTACAGTTTTGTTATTTACAGTGTTGTTATTTACAGTGCTGTTATTTACAGTGTTGTTATTTACAGTGCTGTTATTTACAGTCTTGTTATTTACAGTTTTGTTATTTACAGTGCTGTTATTTACAGTGCTGTTATTTACAGTGTTGTTATTTACAGTGCTGTTATTTACAGTGCTGTTATTTACAGTGTTGTTATTTACAGTGCTGTTATTTACAGTGCTGTTATTTACAGTCTTGTTATTTACAGTCTTGTTATTTACAGTGCTGTTATTTACAGTCTTGTTATTTACAGTGTTGTTATTTACAGTGCTGTTATTTACAGTGCTGTTATTTACAGTGTTGTTATTTACAGTCTTGTTATTTACAGTCTTGTTATTTACAGTTTTGTTATTTACAGTGTTGTTATTTACAGTTTTGTTATTTACAGTGTTGTTATTTACAGTCTTGTTATTTACAGTCTTGTTATTTACAGTCTTGTTATTTACAGTGTTGTTATTTACAGTTTTGTTATTTACAGTCTTGTTATTTACAGTTTTGTTATTTACAGTTTTGTTATTTACAGTGTTGTTATTTACAGTGTTGTTATTTACAGTCTTGTTATTTACAGTTTTGTTATTTACAGTCTTGTTATTTACAGTTTTGTTATTTACAGTTTTGTTATTTACAGTCTTGTTATTTACAGTGTTGTTATTTACAGTTTTGTTATTTACAGTGTTGTTATTTACAGTGCTGTTATTTACAGTGTTGTTATTTACAGTTTTGTTATTTACAGTCTTGTTATTTACAGTGTTGTTATTTACAGTCTTGTTATTTACAGTTTTGTTATTTACAGTGTTGTTATTTACAGTTTTGTTATTTACAGTTTTGTTATTTACAGTCTTGTTATTTACAGTTTTGTTATTTACAGTTTTGTTATTTACAGTCTTGTTATTTACAGTGTTGTTATTTACAGTTTTGTTATTTACAGTGTTGTTATTTACAGTGCTGTTATTTACAGTGTTGTTATTTACAGTTTTGTTATTTACAGTCTTGTTATTTACAGTGTTGTTATTTACAGTCTTGTTATTTACAGTTTTGTTATTTACAGTGTTGTTATTTACAGTTTTGTTATTTACAGTCTTGTTATTTACAGTGTTGTTATTTACAGTTTTGTTATTTACAGTCTTGTTATTTACAGTGTTGTTATTTACAGTTTTGTTATTTACAGTGTTGTTATTTACAGTTTTGTTATTTACAGTTTTTTTATTTACAGTCTTGTTATTTACAGTCTTGTTATTTACAGTTTTGTTATTTACAGTGCTGTTATTTACAGTTTTGTTATTTACAGTGTTGTTATTTACAGTCTTGTTATTTACAGTTTTGTTATTTACAGTGTTGTTATGAACGCGTTGATTTGAACGATCTAGAGGAGAGGGTGGACGGGAGGGGGGGGCCTGCCACTGACCCGTACACGACCCCTTAATTAGAGAATTTTTCAGTAAAACGAGAACAATGGAACAGACGGACAGGAAATGGGATTTTATTTTTAAATCAAAAAATTATTTGACAAACTTGGGTGCTGCCCTGCTTGAGTGTCCAAGAGTAGCGGGACACAAAGAGAAAATCAATTGATTAAAATAGAGAGTCGTCATGAAGTTTGGGCTATTTTTAGTCCTTAGTTATTTGGGAGCAATTAAAATATTTATAGAGCAAATTTATAGGAGTTAGTGTGTGTCTGTGTTTGCTCGTAATTAATAAACGAAATGAACAATAAGAAATCTTCAATGCCTAAAATCTTTAAAAACACATTTCACCTTTTGCCTCAATTTAAGTATAAACTGTACATTGGAACGTATCTAAGCTTTGCGATAAACTCTCTCAAACTAACAAATTTTAACACTTCATTTGACTCTACTATAACAAAATATCAAAACCACAACCAACACATCACATGACATCTTGGTCAGTCAACTCATTCCAAGGTCACATACATCACATGACATCTTGGTCAGTCAACTCATTCCAATGTCACATACATCACATGACATCTTGGTCAGTCAACTCATTCCAAGGTCACATACATCACATGACATCTTGGTCAGTCAACTCATTCCAAGGTCACATACATCACATGACATCTTGGTCAGTCAACTCATTCCAAGGTCACATACATCACATGACATCTTGGTCAGTCAACTCATTCCAAGGTCACATACATCACATGACATCTTGGTCAGTCAACTCATTCCAAGGTCACATACATCACATGACATCTTGGTCAGTCAACTCATTCCAAGGTCACATACATCACATGACATCTTGGTCAGTCAACTCATTCCAACGTCACATACATCACATGACATCTTGGTCAGTCAACTCATTCCAAGGTCACATACATCACATGACATCTTGGTCAGTCAACTCATTCCAACGTCACATACATCACATGTCATCTTGGTCAGTCAACTCATTCCAAGGTCACATACATCACATGACATCTTGGTCAGTCAACTCATTCCAACGTCACATACATCACATGACATCTTGGTCAGTCAACTCATTCCATGGTCACATACATCACATGACATCTTGGTCAGTCAACTCATTCCAAGGTCACATACATCACATGACATCTTGGTCAGTCAACTCATTCCAAGGTCACATAATCACATGACATCTTGGTCAGTCAACTCATTCCAATGTCACATACATCACATGACATCTTGGTCAGTCAACTCATTCCAAGGTCACATACATCACATGACATCTTGGTCAGTCAACTCATTCCAATGTCACATACATCACATGACATCTTGGTCAGTCAACTCATTCCAAGGTCACATACATCACATGACATCTTGGTCAGTCAACTCATTCCAATGTCACATACATCACATGACATCTTGGTCAGTCAACTCATTCCAAGGTCACATACATCACATGACATCTTGGTCAGTCAACTCATTCCAATGTCACATACATCACATGACATCTTGGTCAGTCAACTCATTCCAAGGTCACATACATCACATGACATCTTGGTCAGTCAACTCATTCCAATGTCACATACATCACATGACATCTTGGTCAGTCAACCCAATCAAGCCAATATTATAAAGACCTGGGTAATGGGTAGTCAATGTCACGGGTCAATGAAGGAAAACACAAAGATGGACTAATACAAACAAACATATTCTCTTTAATAAGATCTTCTATAACATCTTCTAAACGTGGACAGGGGCGGATCGATAAAATGACAGGCGGCATCATGAAGAGTGGGGGGGGGGTAAGAAGGTAAGATGTTTGGAGGCACAATTCTTCAAACTACCCAATTCTTCAAACTACCCAATTCTTCAAACTACCCAATTCTTCAAACTACCCAATTCTTCAAACTACCCAATTCTTCAAACTACCCAATTCTTCAAACTACCCAATTCTTCAAACTACCCAATTCTTCAAACTACCCAATTCTTCAAACTACCCAATTCTTCAAACTACCCAATTCTTCAAACTACCCAACTCTTCAAACTACCCAACTCTTCAAACTACCCAACTCTTCAAACTACCCAACTCTTCAAACTACCCAACTCTTCAAACTACCCAACTCTTCAAACTACCCAACTCTTCAAACTACCCAATTCTTCAAACTACCCAACTCTTCAAACTACCCAATTCTTCAAACTACCCAATTCTTCAAACTACCCAACTCTTCAAACTACCCAACTCTTCAAACTACCCAACTCTTCAAACTACCCAACTCTTCAAACTACCCAATTCTTCAAACTACCCAATTCTTCAAACTACCCAATTCTTCAAACTACCCAATTCTTCAAACTACCCAACTCTTCAAACTACCCAACTCTTCAAACTACCCAACTCTTCAAACTACCCAATTCTTCAAACTACCCAATTCTTCAAACTACCCAATTCTTCAAACTACCCAATTCTTCAAACTACCCAATTCTTCAAACTACGCAATTCTTCAAACTACCCAATTCTTCAAACTACCCAATTCTTCAAACTACGCAATTCTTCAAACTACCCAATTCTTCAAAATACCCAATTCTTCAAACTACCCAATTCTTCAAACTACCCAATTCTTCAAACTACCCAATTCTAAAACTAACCAATTCTTAAAAATGTCCTAATAATAATTCCTAAAACATGACTCTGATCTTTCCGATTAGATTAAGCCAAGATTTTTGTTTGTCTCAGTTCTGTCTGTTGAAAAGTATCGCTAGAATATTATTGGATGCCCCCAGCTCATGTGTCTACCATTGAACCTTAGTATAACATATAGCGCCAATAGGACAGGTTCCAAGAATGTACTGTGCCCACAAGAATGTACTGTGTCCACAAGGATGAACTGTGTCCTCAAGAATATACTGTGCCCACAAGAATGTACTGTGCCCACAAGAATGCACTGTGACCACAAGAATGTACTGTGCCCACAAGAATGTACTGTGCCCACAAGAATGTACTGTGTCCACAAGAATGTACTGTGCCCACAAGAATGTACTGTGCCCACAAGAACGTACTGTGACCACAAGAATGTACTGTGCCCACAAGAATGTACTGTGCCCACAAGAATGTACTGTGCCCACAAGAATGTACTGTGCCCACAAGAATGTACTGTGCCCACAAGAATGTACTGTGCCCACAAGAAAGGTCTCGGACACAGTTCACATCATTCACAATCTTTAATTAGCCGCCTTTCCTTGTGTTTCCCACCTGCTTCTTTGAGCGTACTTTCAAAGAAACCAGACATTAATCTGTTTGGGTTGCATAGCGCACGGGGGCGGGGGGGGGGATGACGAAGGCATTCGTGTTGTTTTCCCCCGCGGATAGGGCCTTTTATAGATATGTGGGGAGGGGGGCATGAATCAACCAATGACACTAATGAAATAAAAATATTCCTTACCAGCTCACCTGAAACGTGTTAAATGCTGCACGTGCCAGGGGATTAGTAGTGAAAATTTAGAGAAACAAATTCAGGGGGGGGGGAAGGGGCAAAGACGGAGTCCGAGACATAACACAACAGTGTACATGCGTGACGAGCTCAACAAAACGATTTAACATCGCCCTGATGTGCAGTTTACAGCCCGTTTGTAAATATCGAAGGTAAGAGAGGAAAACGATTTTAGATGTAGCAGTAGATATTGCAGGCCAGGTGATGTGGGTTGGGGGGGCGATGGGGGGGGGCGATGGGGGGGGGGAAGGGCCCTGTAAGTTCATGGTGATATCAACTTGTAAAAAACAAGTTGTCAAAGTCCAAGCCAGTTGCCAGAAGGAAAGATGTATTAAAAGAAGTGTGACAGTTCCACCAGAGTAAAGAGGTATTCAAGCAGACTTCCAACACACCAGCGATCAAATCAAGTTTGTTGCCATCGAGTTCTTTCATTGATGGACGTATGGGAGATGTGTGGGAGATGTGTGGGAGATGTGTGGGAGACTCGTTGTCGATGGACTAACTCCGTCGCTTGCTACTTGGCATCTTATCGATTGAAGATGAGACGTCGCCCCTCCCCAGGCTCACAGACACCGAACCCCCACCACAATACCAGGACGATACGCCACTATGTTAGAGACAAGCTCTTCAACCTTATCAAAATTTCGACCGGTGACTGCGTGATGTCTGCAGGTTGTGTTTGACCAGGGTTGCTGAGCCAACATCGCCATTTAATCAAACTATCGCCCAGACAGAAGACAGCAACTCGTAAGTTGTCAATTTATCGTCTAGTCTAGAGTATTCTAGACCAGCGGTGGCTAAACCCCGGCTCACGAGCCACATGAGGCTCTCAACGGTGGCTAAACCCCGGCTCACGAGCCACATGAGGCTCTCAACGGTGGCTAAACCCCGGCTCACGAGCCACATGAGGCTCTCAACGGTGGCTAAACCCCGGCTCACGAGCCACATGAGGCTCTCAACGGTGGCTAAACCCCGGCTCACGAGCCACATGAGGCTCTCAACGGTGGCTAAACCCCGGCTCACGAGCCATATGAGGCTCTGCTGTTTTCACACTACATCTCGCGAACAACTTATGAGTTTAAACTTTACGTTTGACATACATAATATAAAAAATAAATGAAAGACACAAGACAGACGTCGGAGACACAAGACAGAAGTCGGAGACACAAGACAGAAGTCGGAGACACAAGACAGAAGTCGGAGAGACAAGACAGAAGTCGGAGACACAAGACAGAAGTCGGAGACACAAGACAGACGTCGGAGACACAAGACAGAAGTCGGTGACACAAGACAGACGTCGGAGACACAAGACAGACGCTCGTGGCGGACACACAAGTAGGACACACAAGAAGGACACACTAGATGGAACCCGTGGTAGCCATTAGACTACTACTCCACCACTCACCCCCCTCCCCAATCTAAACCCAGTACGTGACTTCGCCCCGCGGATCTTTCTCTGATTTGGTAACCAGTTGCCATGGCAATCAATAAGATGTTCATGGAAATAAGGGCACCGCCGCGACCCTGGTACTTAGGTCTGCAGATGAGGGGCTGGAATACAATCACCGCGCAGACGGGCGGGGTGGGGACTTAATAATGAAGTAAAGCGTCTGTAAGTGACTGCGAGGGGGGTGTCTTTTAGGACAATGTCTGTATAAGGTGGGGATGAACTAAATAATGGGATTTATTTTCCACGGGAGATGTTGATTTTTCTTTATAACTAGCTGAAGCAGTGAAGTTGATGTTAATGAGATACTTGCACTGATTGATTAGGATAGTGTCAGTGGCAGTGTCAGTGGTAGTGTCAGTGTCAGTGGTAGTGTCAGTGGCATAAAGGCGTTAATTAAAAATATATATAGAATTGTTTCGTATCAAGAATTTTACAGACGCTAATTTCTATCACATATTACAGACACAAGCTAATTTCTATTACATATTACAGACACAAGCTAATTTATATTACATATTACAGACACAAACTAATTTCTATTACATATTACAGACACAAACTAATTTCTATTACATATTACAGACACAAACTAATTCCTATTACATATTACAGACACAAACTAATTCCTATCACATATTACAGACACAAGCAATCAAAGTGTAGTCGGGTGATGGGTGCATCTTATTAGAATAATGTTCAACGGAAACAAAGCTTAGCTCATTAAAAAAAATAAGTTCAGTGCTTGACTATCTATTTGCTGTATAGCTGTTAAAATGCTATACAAAACTACAAAATCTATGGCTACTTAAAAAGCTGATTGTTGGTTACGAAAGGCATTAAAAAGTGGACCGGTGGCCAAGATTAGAAAATGACAATTATGTCCCTTGTTGAGATCATTGAACCCAAATACGAGTAAGAGTTGTCTGGATTCATGGAAAAACTCAGTACAAGGGAGGCTACAATGAAAAATGTTTGCATTCAGGATTAACAAAATTTACCTCCCCTTACTTTAGAGATTTATACGGAGAAATGAGTGCCGATTTTGAAATTTCGGAACCCAAATTATCAATTAAGAATTATTTAATTCATAAGCATTTGAAGTGTTCCTCTGGAGACTAAGAGTTTTTCTCAATACAATGATGAACACACGAGAATCACCGTGTCAAATAGTGGACATTTAGATACACATTGACATGTCGACATCACAATGTCATTTATGTAAGACCAAAGTTTTAGTGGTCATAAATTATCCCCGATACAATAAACAGGGGCATTGACAGAGTGCTCTACATCTTCTTTAACATAAAGAGTGAAACAAGTTACGTTTTAGACTGGAGGACAAAAACCAACCCAATGAAATGGACGCTTCGGTTAAATGCTTTCTTTAGCAAAACGGGTTGGGAGGGGGGGGGATTTTTTTCAATTGAAACCGTGTCGCTTCTCATGTCGCACGGAATGTGGATGCCCTCCCCCCAGCCTTATCCACATATGCTGTCTATTTTTAACATAATATAATATATACCAGGAATCTCAATATGACGTGACAAAATGTGTAATATTAGAACTAAATAAAGTATCACCTCCCCTTAAAGAATATCCATATTATAAAAGCGGGAAGAGAAAAAAAAGTCGCTAAAAAATATAAGTTTAAAAGCAGATGAAAAAAAAAGAGCAATTTTTCTAACTCATTTTAAATTGTGTTTTAAAAGTTCTTGGCGCTATTATGTTCCATCTAAATATCGCCCTACACGCATAACAGACATAACTGCAATGATGGCAAGTTTCTGTGATATTTGTGTTTGAGATTAGTGAGTCTCCTGTGGCACATCGTACACAATTAGTCAATTGTTATTGCAGTACTAGGCCCCCTTGCGTCCTTTCTAGTCATGAAAACACTTACATGACACACCTGATACAACATACAAACAACAACAACAGATACAACATACAAACAACAACAACGAGACAACAGATACAACATACAAACAACAACAACGAAACAACAGATACAACATACAAACAACAACAACGAGACAACAGATACAACATACAAACAACAACACAACACAACAGATACAACATACAAACAACAACACAACACAACAGATACAACATACAAACAACAACAACGAGACAACAGATACAACATACAAACAACAACACAACACAACAGATACAACATACAAACAACAACAACGACACAAAAGATACAACATACAAACAACAACAACGAAACAACAGATACAACATACAAACAACAACAACGAGACAACAGATACAACATACAAACAACAACACAACACAACAGATACAACATACAAACAACAACAACAACGAGACAACAGATACAACATACAAACAACAACACAACACAACAGATACAACATACAAACAACAACGACACAAAAGATACAACATACAAACAACAACAACGAAACAACAGATACAACATACAAACAACAACGAGACAACAGATACAACATACAAACAACAACACAACAGATACAACATACAAACAACAACACAACACAACAGATACAACATACAAACAACAACACAACACAACATATACAACATACAAACAACAACAACGACACAAAAGATACAACATACAAACAACAACAACGAAACAACAGATACAACATACAAACAACAACAACGAGACAACAGATACAACATACAAACAACAACACAACACAACAGATACAACATACAAACAACAACACAACACAAGGAAATATTTGTATGACTCACGAGCTCCGAATGACTGGCGTTTCCGTGACGACCTCCTAAGAGAAGATGTCCTACTGAAACTCGAGGGTAGGCCGAGTTCTGAAGTCGGCGAGGTCGCCATTCTGTGTCTCTGTGTAGGCACCTACCAACCCCCACCGCAACTATCCGTTGTTGTTGTCGACGTGATGTTGTCGACGTGATGTTGTCGCACTTGTCAACTGGCGCGTGAACCCATGGACGTCCTCACGGTCATTAATTAAACACGTTAGAATTGTTCGAGTAAAGATTTCAACAAGTTCCACCTGATCGGATTGTGTTCACATCTGCTGGCAGTAGCCGTTAAGTCAGTAGCCGGATCTGAGAAACACGTTTTAACCCGTGGTGTATTTAAGGCAAAGTTTCTATAAAAAGTCAGACAACACATCTGTTGACACCATGCACGAAGTTACTAAAGAGCTTGAATTTAAAAACCGTTTGAATTTAAACTTATGTATAGCGTAGAACAAAACTACCCCTGAACAGGAAACCCGGATACACTGCAACCACGAGCACAAATATCATAATTATACTTTCACGCTTCCGCTTGGCGTGTATAAAAACACCCACACTTATCAGATTAAAAACAGAAGGGAATTTTTCAGAAAAAAATTGTGGTGTTAACGTTTTAAATCAATCTATCAGCCATCGGGTCACGTTTCACAGCGTCACTTCTAAAACTTTATCAGCTGCGGCGATGGTTAATGGCGTAACAGACACAATTCAGAGTAATCCAATGAACGAAGTAATAAATACATGGGGAATTGCCACTGACTGTTGACATAATATTCGTGTTTCTTTCACGGAAATGCATTTACCTTAACAAGGAAATTTAAACCGGGTAAACTTGTTTGGCTTTTCTCTGAAAGTGGTGGTGGGGGGGGGGAGGGTGTGGACGATCCATTATTTGAAATTAAAGCATCCTTTTTTAACAGATCTGGGACCTGGGTCACCCTTTTTTATCCCCAGGGCCACACGTTAAAAGCACCAGGAAACACGGCGTCTTCTCGGCCTGGATGGGAGGTCTATAAATAGTTACCACGAGAGACTTTACCTGCGACATTATTGTCTCTATTCATCGTTATTCGTTTAAAGAACAAAGTAACCAAAGAAGCTGAGGTCAATGCGAGTGTCTTCCCCTACCCCACCCACACAAAATATAATAAAATAACACTCCTAAATCGAAGAGGTTCTAAAACGTTTGGCAATCACGGATTATTTAAATTCTAAAGGCACCATATTTCAAATTTAACTTCCAATTTAAAAACACGTTTGTGTAGCGGGTCAAAGTGAAAATGCGTTTAACCTCATTTAAAAGACACTGGACCACTGAGGTGCTCCTGATGAAAAACACGAGATCTACTGTCTACAACCTCATTTAGAAGACACCGGACCGCTGAGGTGGTCCTAATGAATAGCACGAGATCCACTCCACGGCTAAGTCCAAACAAACCAAACTTGAGACGACTATAAGATACAGTGACAATACTCTCCAATCACATGGACGCGATTGTCAGAACCAACAAGATCCGCCCAATAAAATCCTGACTCCACTAATTCCCGAACGAGATAAAAATCCAGGAATCGATGTTGTAGACCGCCGTAATAGTTATCTCACCGACATGCAAGGGGACACCACTACCACCCATAGACAGCGGGTGGCGCGTGTGCCGCATTGCCGCTACTGACGACAAGCCCCTACAAGCCCATGTGAGCACGAGACTGGTCAGTTCCTGGTCCCTATCAGAAACTCTTTCTTTTATAATATTTTTAAAGAGCAGCAAAGTTCAGTAGAGATAAGCAATGGGTCTGAACTAAGAAATGGTATAGTAGTGTCACGTATACCATTTTATTTTATAAAAATCGCAAAAATACAATCACAATGACCTATACACTATATATATAATATACTTATACACATTATGGCAATTGACTTTGACTTGTTGCTAGATGGTATCAGTACCAAAGGAAGGGAAAAACTCGACACTTGAGTTATTGATCCACAATAACGCCGTCTAGACAGATTCTCGTCATCATTAGTAACATCTTATCTGTTACAGGCGCTCCTACTATACACAAGACATTTGTCAACACAGAAGACATTTGTCAACACAGAAGACATTTGTCAACACAGAAGACATTTGTCAACACAGAAGACATTTGTCAACACAGAAGACATGTGTCAACACAGAAGACATTTGTCAACACAGAAGACATTTGTCAACACAGAAGACATTTGTCAACACAGAAGACATTTGTCAACACAGAAGACATTTGTCAACACAGAAGACATTTGTCAACACAGAAGACATTTGTCAACACAGAAGACATTTGTCAACACAGAAGACATTTGTCAACACAGAAGACATTTGTCAACACAGAAGACATTTGTCAACACAGAACTAGGAACTGACTCATGATTAAACTTTATTTCAAACACTACTTCGCGCCTCAGTCTCCTCTCCACGCCTCAGTCCCCTCTCCACGCCTCAGTCTCCTCTCCACGCCTCAGTCTCCTCTCCACGCCTCAGTCTCCTCTCCACGCCTCAGTCTCCTCTCCACGCCTCAGTCTCCTCTCCACACCTCTGCTCCCTTCCCCACCTCAACACCTCCCTCTCACCCCCTCCCCCCGACCCCAAACACGACAGAAAGAACTCACGGACAGTGGCGGAGCTAGGCAGAAAGAAAGAAACTAAAAACAGTTATACTTAAATATATAAATAACATATGGGCCGCCACAACGGTAAATATGTTTGCATGCTAAACAACATAAAACGTAATCAAACCATGTCTATAGTCTATGTGATTTGTTCTTTACAAAATATCCAGCAGAGAAAACGAGGCTCTTTAGGTGTTACTTGGGATAACTTTGGGAAAGTCCGTAAATAAGTTGTTTTCTGATACGACACCAGCAGCCAATACTCTACAGAATGGCATCTGTTACCACACCAGCAACCAATACTCTACAGAATGGCATCTGTTTACCACACCAGCAACCAATACTCTACAGAATGACATCTGGTACCACACCAGCAAACAATACTCTACAGACTTGAACGCTCTCTGCGGGGACACCAAGTTCTATATTCTACAATTCCCGGCTGAGAGAAATGTTATGGAAAAGGGTTTGGTAATAAAATTGTCCGGTTAGCTATCGATTATTCTAAGCCAGCCTAATGTCCAGCCATTAAAATGTATCCTGGCTGTTCTGTAAAGAACGCACTAGCTCCCAAATTACACGAGGAACAGAGCGTAAGAAATGGCGCGCTGTTTTAGGGCATACTTCAAAATATATTGCCTCGGTGACTTTTTTTTCGTTAAAAAAATGTTTTTCAGTCACGCATCAAGGATTAACATTGATAATATATATATGACATATTGAACAGCTCTCGATGGATGATGTCATCAACAATTGACATATTTAACAAATTTTGATCCGAGCAATTTTGATGTCATTTTTACACGATACAATAAAGAAATCAACTGCATTGGTCACCAAAGGTCAATTCAATGGAATGTGTGACTTTATAATTAAAATAAAAGTTATGATTTTATCAGATGTTAAATTTTTAACAGCTGCGTGTATGAGATTTATTATCACAAAAATAAGGTATCAAGTACAAAAGAATTGTATGGGTTTAAAAAAAATGGGCCAACCAAAAATGTGCTGAGGAGAACAGTTTTCATCCTGTTACACTTCCCTTTCAACGATTTATGGTCAACGACAACATGGGCGTTTTACCAAACGAACAACTCAATAATTTTCTATTATTAAAGTCAAAACGTCAATTATTAATTTCAAAGACATAGAAATCAAATGGCCTGAAATTAAAGCTGTTGGAGCCTTGTCCTGGAAAAGAGATGCGTGAAAAACGTGAAATAGCGCCCATAAGTGTATAAAATGTCCCACAAAGTTGGAAACAGTCTTAAGTTGGCGCGCCTTTTTGTTCAGCGCCTTGGCTTTTATGGCGTTATTTCTTACGGTCTCACCAAAAGACAATGATGGCAGCGCGTTGATAGCGACGCTATGCATGGGTGAGCGCCCCTTTTATTATCCCCCCCCCCAACCCCAACCTATAGAATATTTTTTTATGAGCTACGCCTTACATAAAACAACTTATTCTATTAATTTCCATAGAAAGTTGTAAGTATATAGACTCAATGTTAACTTATGACACATAATATTAAACCTTCATTTATAGCCAATTATCATTTGTGAATTATGCAACATTGCTTAAATATACATTTGAGAGAGGAGAAGAAACATGCTCTGAAGCCTCGCAGTTCATTGTTCCACACAATAATAATCAACATTAATAACACTTTTTAAAAACTAGTCTCATATTAAAAATGCACTAATTTTCTACTTTTTAGTCTACGCATTTTACAGTAAGTGCAAAGCCAGCTTACCTTTTGACTATAAATCCCTTATATATGAACTAAAAGTAGTGATTACGTTTAAACGCGACATTTACAGACTGAAACAAAATTATCTCCCCTGGTTTTAAAACCGGGCGTAGGGACGGTAAGGGGTGTGAACATACACGGTCGTCGTCAACGCGTGAACCGAGCACGTGAAAGAATCATAAACAAATGTTCGGGTAGTCCGCTTAAACTTACAAAGCTAATTAATATAAGACTAGTAAAAACTCACTACAACAAGATACATAAACAGTTCACTGACCCATGTAACAAGCTGAGAGAAACAGAGCAGTAATTACAATTCTAAAGATATCAAACAGAGCAGCAATTACAATTCTAAAGATATCAAACAAAGCAGTATTTACAATTCTAAAGATATCAAACAGAGCAGTAATTACAATTCTAAAGATATCAAACAGAGCAGTAATTACAATTCTAAAGATATCAAACAGAGCAGTAATTACAATTCTAAAGATATCAAACAAAGTATGTGGCGATGGTGAGCCCACAAACCAACAAATGAATTCCAAAAGGCCGAGCTAACTACGATTCTTGCAAATACCGAAAGCGTTTTGTTGTTCTATGGAAAATACTCTCGTCTATTGTCCTATGGAAAATACTCTCGTCTATTGTCCTAGGGAAAATACTCTCGTCTGTTGTCCTAGGGAAAATACTCTCGTCTATTGTCCTAGGGAAAATACTCTCGTCTATTGTCCTAGGGAAAATACTCTCGTCTGTTGTCCTAGGGAAAATACTCTCAATTTAAATGGAATGTAAAGCATTCATTATGATGTGTTCAATGGGGACGAGACTTAAACTACTTAAAGTATTGGTATAGTACTGTATAGTACTGTATAGTACTGTATAGTACTGTATAGCACTGTATAGTACTGTATAGTACTGTATAGTACTGTATAGTACTGTATAGTACTGTATAGTACTATAGTTGGTCGCGATCATTGGGGTTTCTTATTAATTGCGCTACGTTAAATGCCAATTTGGTCAAATTATTACAGTTTGCTTAGAAGAGTATATTCCCGTATTGCCGTCAATGTAGATCAGCGGACGAGCCATAGCCATAGCCATAGCCCTCCTAAAGGAAAAGTGACCAGTAGTTGATATGAAAGATTGATGACAGCACAATATCGTCCTAAGACTTAAGAAACTTTTTGCAAATGTAATTTTACATATCATGGTGCATACCCTGGAAAAGATGACAAATTTCAGGGTTCTTTTTGAGCCTCACTATCGAACTAACTACATCACCTGTGACAAGACATAAATAAAGCTGATTTATTGAACAATAAAACCTCCACACTATTGAACTAACTACATCGCATGAGGTGACAAGACATAAACAAAGCTGGTTTATTGAACAATAAAATCTCCACACTATCGAACTAACTACATGGCAAGAGGTGACAAGACATAAATAAAGCTGGTTTATTGAACAATGAAACCTCCACACTATTGAACTAACTACATCGCATGAGGTGACAAGACATAAATAAAGCTGATTTATTGAACAATAAAACCTCCACACTATCGAACTAACTACATCACCTGTGACAGGACATAAAAAAAACTGATTTATGGAACAATAAAACCTCTATCTCACATGACGTCATCTTTCCTCATAAAACCAACGCTTCCGATGCTGATCCCACCAAAAATCCCGGTTTCAGCCGATCTGCCGGAAATGAAGATGGCCAGATATAGTTTGACCGACGACGCAAGCCGTATTAATTCTAACTCAAGTTATTGATCAGTTACTGGTCATCACTGTTGACACACTGGGAGGTGAAATGACGAAAATAATTTTTGTAATAGCAACTCCAACTAAAGAAGTCTTTAGTCATTTGTCCTATCACAAATTGCCTCATGTTTCTAAATATGCTCAGCAGCCCTCAACTATATTTATTTATTGATTTGACGTACGACCCCAACAAACGTCAATTCTAGTTAAAATCTTAAAGTGAAATTTCAAATTAAAGTATAACATGTACTATTTATAACTAATAATTAATGATTATAAATAGTTAAAAATTAATTTTAAAATTCTTAGTTTAAAAAAAACCAACAGATATAACAATGTATTCACTATTCACCTATCTCCCTTTATGTGTCATTTTCTCTCCCTCTAATTTCTTTCTCTAAAATTAGGACTGGATACGTTTTGTAAATTTTACCAATTATTCTAGATCTCTATTTTGGGATACAAATTAAAGGTTATAAAAGTTTGAATACAGTGAATGGTACCAATTGTCTGTTGTGAATGGTACCAATTGTCTGTTGTGAATGGTACCAATTGTCTGTTGTGAATGGTACCAAGTGTCTGTTGTGAATGGTACGAATTGTCTGTTGTGAATGGTACCAAGTGTCTGTTGTGAATGGTACCAATTGTCTGTTGTGAATGGTACCAATTGTCTGTTGTGAATGGTACCAATTGTCTGTTGTGAATGGTACCAATTGTCTGTTGTGAATGGTACGAAGTGTCTGTTGTGAATGGTACCAAGTGTCTGTTGTGAATGGTACCAAGTGTCTGTTGTGAATGGTACCAAGTGTCTGTTGTGAATGGTACCAAGTGTCTGTTGTGAATGGTACGAAGTGTCTGTTGTGAATGGTACCAATTGTCTGTTGTGAATGGTACCAATTGTCTGTTGTGAATGGTACCAAGTGTCTGTTGTGAATGGTACGAATTGTCTGTTGTGAATGGTACCAAGTGTCTGTTGTGAATGGTACCAAGTGTCTGTTGTGAATGGTACCAAGTGTCTGTTGTGAATGGTACGAAGTGTCTGTTGTGAATGGTACCAAGTGTCTGTTGTGAATGGTACGAATTGTCTGTTGTGAATGGTACCAAGTGTCTGTTGTGAATGGTACCAAGTGTCTGTTGTGAATGGTACGAAGTGTCTGTTGTGAATGGTACCAAGTGTCTGTTGTGAATGGTACCAAGTGTATGTTGTGAATGGTACCAAGTGTCTGTTGTGAATGGTACGAAGTGTCTGTTGTGAATGGTACCAAGTGTCTGTTGTGAATGGTACCAATTGTCTGTTGTGAATGGTACCAATTGTCTGTTGTGAATGGTACCAATTGTCTGTTGTGAATGGTACCAAGTGTCTGTTGTGAATGGTACCAATTGTCTGTTGTGAATGGTACCAAGTGTCTGTTGTGAATGGTACGAAGTGTCTGTTGTGAATGGTACCAATTGTCTGTTGTGAATGGTACCAAGTGTCTGTTGTGAATGGTACGAATTGTCTGTTGTGAATGGTACCAAGTGTCTGTTGTGAATGGTACCAAGTGTCTGTTGTGAATGGTACGAATTGTCTGTTGTGAATGGTACCAATTGTCTGTTGTGAATGGTACCAAGTGTCTGTTGTGAATGGTACGAATTGTCTGTTGTGAATGGTACCAATTGTCTGTTGTGAATGGTACCAATTGTCTGTTGTGAATGGTACCAAGTGTCTGTTGTGAATGGTACGAAGTGTCTGTTGTGAATGGTACCAATTGTCTGTTGTGAATGGTACCAATTGTCTGTTGTGAATGGTACCAATTGTCTGTTGTGAATGGTACCAATTGTCTGTTGTGAATGGTACCAATTGTCTGTTGTGAATGGTACCAAGTGTCTGTTGTGAATGGTACGAATTGTCTGTTGTGAATGGTACGAAGTGTCTGTTGTGAATGGTACGAAGTGTCTGTTGTGAATGGTACCAATTGTCTGTTGTGAATGGTACCAAGTGTCTGTTGTGAATGGTACCAATTGTCTGTTGTGAATGGTACCAAGTGTCTGTTGTGAATGGTACGAATTGTCTGTTGTGAATGGTACCAAGTGTCTGTTGTGAATGGTACGAAGTGTCTGTTGTGAATGGTACCAATTGTCTGTTGTGAATGGTACAAATTGTCTGTTGTGAATGGTACCAATTGTCTGTTGTGAATGGTACCAATTGTCTGTTGTGAATGGTACCAATTGTCTGTTGTGAATGGTACCAAGTGTCTGTTGTGAATGGTACGAATTGTCTGTTGTGAATGGTACGAAGTGTCTGTTGTGAATGGTACGAAGTGTCTGTTGTGAATGGTACCAATTGTCTGTTGTGAATGGTACGAAGTGTCTGTTGTGAATGGTACGAAGTGTCTGTTGTGAATGGTACCAATTGTCTGTTGTGAATGGTACCAAGTGTCTGTTGTGAATGGTACGAATTGTCTGTTGTGAATGGTACGAAGTGTCTGTTGTGAATGGTACGAAGTGTCTGTTGTGAATGGTACCAATTGTCTGTTGTGAATGGTACCAAGTGTCTGTTGTGAATGGTACCAAGTGTCTGTTGTGAATGGTACGAATTGTCTGTTGTGAATGGTACGAAGTGTCTGTTGTGAATGGTACGAAGTGTCTGTTGTGAATGGTACCAATTGTCTGTTGTGAATGGTACCAAGTGTCTGTTGTGAATGGTACCAATTGTCTGTTGTGAATGGTACCAAGTGTCTGTTGTGAATGGTACGAATTGTCTGTTGTGAATGGTACCAAGTGTCTGTTGTGAATGGTACGAATTGTCTGTTGTGAATGGTACCAATTGTCTGTTGTGAATGGTACGAAGTGTCTGTTGTGAATGGTACCAATTGTCTGTTGTGAATGGTACCAATTGTCTGTTGTGAATGGTACCAATTGTCTGTTGTGAATGGTACCAATTGTCTGTTGTGAATGGTACGAAGTGTCTGTTGTGAATGGTACCAATTGTCTGTTGTGAATGGTACGAAGTGTCTGTTGTGAATGGTACCAATTGTCTGTTGTGAATGGTACCAATTGTCTGTTGTGAATGGTACCAATTGTCTGTTGTGAATGGTACCAATTGTCTGTTGTGAATGGTACGAAGTGTCTGTTGTGAATGGTACCAATTGTCTGTTGTGAATGGTACCAATTGTCTGTTGTGAATGGTACCAATTGTCTGTTGTGAATGGTACCAATTGTCTGTTGTGAATGGTACGAAGTGTCTGTTGTGAATGGTACCAATTGTCTGTTGTGAATGGTACGAAGTGTCTGTTGTGAATGGTACCAATTGTCTGTTGTGAATGGTACCAATTGTCTGTTGTGAATGGTACCAAGTGTCTGTTGTGAATGGTACGAAGTGTCTGTTGTGAATGGTACCAATTGTCTGTTGTGAATGGTACCAAGTGTCTGTTGTGAATGGTACGAAGTGTCTGTTGTGAATGGTACGAAGTGTCTGTTGTGAA
This sequence comes from Ampullaceana balthica, assembly GCA_944989445.1. Taxonomy (NCBI): domain Eukaryota; kingdom Metazoa; phylum Mollusca; class Gastropoda; family Lymnaeidae; genus Ampullaceana; species Ampullaceana balthica. The sequence continues at coordinate 4,761,776 of CALYLW010000015.1, read as the reverse complement.
TGGTACCAATTGTCTGTTGTGAATGGTACCAATTGTCTGTTGTGAATGGTACCAATTGTCTGTTGTGAATGGTACCAATTGTCTGTTGTGAATGGTACCAATTGTCTGTTGTGAATGGTACCAATTGTCTGTTGTGAATGGTACCAAGTGTCTGTTGTGAATGGTACCAATTGTCTGTTGTGAATGGTACCAATTGTCTGTTGTGAATGGTACCAAGTGTCTGTTGTGAATGGTACCAATTGTCTGTTGTGAATGGTACGAAGTGTCTGTTGTGAATGGTACCAATTGTCTGTTGTGAATGGTACCAATTGTCTGTTGTGAATGGTACGAAGTGTCTGTTGTGAATGGTACCAATTGTCTGTTGTGAATGGTACCAATTGTCTGTTGTGAATGGTACCAATTGTCTGTTGTGAATGGTACCAAGTGTCTGTTGTGAATGGTACCAATTGTCTGTTGTGAATGGTACCAATTGTCTGTTGTGAATGGTACGAAGTGTCTGTTGTGAATGGTACCAATTGTCTGTTGTGAATGGTACCAATTGTCTGTTGTGAATGGTACCAATTGTCTGTTGTGAATGGTACCAAGTGTCTGTTGTGAATGGTACCAATTGTCTGTTGTGAATGGTACCAAGTGTCTGTTGTGAATGGTACCAATTGTCTGTTGTGAATGGTACCAATTGTCTGTTGTGAATGGTACCAAGTGTCTGTTGTGAATGGTACCAAGTGTCTGTTGTGAATGGTACCAAGTGTCTGTTGTGAATGGTACCAATTGTCTGTTGTGAATGGTACCAATTGTCTGTTGTGAATGGTACCAAGTGTCTGTTGTGAATGGTACCAATTGTCTGTTGTGAATGGTACCAATTGTCTGTTGTGAATGGTACCAAGTGTCTGTTGTGAATGGTACCAATTGTCTGTTGTGAATGGTACCAAGTGTCTGTTGTGAATGGTACCAATTGTCTGTTGTGAATGGTACCAATTGTCTGTTGTGAATGGTACCAAGTGTCTGTTGTGAATGGTACCAATTGTCTGTTGTGAATGGTACGAAGTGTCTGTTGTGAATGGTACCAAGTGTCTGTTGTGAATGGTACGAAGTGTCTGTTGTGAATGGTACCAATTGTCTGTTGTGAATGGTACCAATTGTCTGTTGTGAATGGTACCAATTGTCTGTTGTGAATGGTACCAATTGTCTGTTGTGAATGGTACCAAGTGTCTGTTGTGAATGGTACCAAGTGTCTGTTGTGAATGGTACCAAGTGTCTGTTGTGAATGGTACCAATTGTCTGTTGTGAATGGTACCAATTGTCTGTTGTGAATGGTACCAAGTGTCTGTTGTGAATGGTACCAATTGTCTGTTGTGAATGGTACGAAGTGTCTGTTGTGAATGGTACCAAGTGTCTGTTGTGAATGGTACGAAGTGTCTGTTGTGAATGGTACCAATTGTCTGTTGTGAATGGTACCAATTGTCTGTTGTGAATGGTACGAAGTGTCTGTTGTGAATGGTACCAATTGTCTGTTGTGAATGGTACCAATTGTCTGTTGTGAATGGTACCAATTGTCTGTTGTGAATGGTACCAATTGTCTGTTGTGAATGGTACCAAGTGTCTGTTGTGAATGGTACCAATTGTCTGTTGTGAATGGTACCAATTGTCTGTTGTGAATGGTACGAAGTGTCTGTTGTGAATGGTACCAATTGTCTGTTGTGAATGGTACCAATTGTCTGTTGTGAATGGTACCAATTGTCTGTTGTGAATGGTACCAATTGTCTGTTGTGAATGGTACTGTTGTGATACCAAGTGTCTGTTGTGAATGGTACCAAGTGTCTGTTGTGAATGGTACCAAGTGTCTGTTGTGAATGGTACCAAGTGTCTGTTGTGAATGGTACCAATTGTCTGTTGTGAATGGTACCAATTGTCTGTTGTGAATGGTACGAAGTGTCTGTTGTGAATGGTACCAAGTGTCTGTTGTGAATGGTACGAAGTGTCTGTTGTGAATGGTACCAAGTGTCTGTTGTGAATGGTACCAAGTGTCTGTTGTGAATGGTACCAAGTGTCTGTTGTGAATGGTACCAAGTGTCTGTTGTGAATGGTACCAAGTGTCTGTTGTGAATGGTACGAAGTGTCTGTTGTGAATGGTACCAAGTGTCTGTTGTGAATGGTACCAAGTGTCTGTTGTGAATGGTACCAAGTGTCTGTTGTGAATGGTACCAAGTGTCTGTTGTGAATGGTACCAATTGTCTGTTGTGAATGGTACCAAGTGTCTGTTGTGAATGGTACGAAGTGTCTGTTGTGAATGCAATAAAAAAATATGTTTTTAACTCCTGATCTTGTCACGATTCCTACTTTCTACTAGTCAGCTTCTTATCCAGAATTTTAAAAACAAATTTTAGAACACGTGATATCCAAAAATATTACCTACATTATCTTCTATTTGTCGACTATTTCCGGGAAGTGCGGATGGCAACAAGCTGATTATATGACAGCCTTAGCACTATAAAGGTTGTATAGTAGGTAACCTTGTGTGGATTGTGTCCGTGCCAATACCATGACCCGGTATTTTAAATGAACTTATCTCTCATCACCTATCAGATTAAACTACATATCATTTCAGATTACACTACATATCATTTCAGATCACACTACATATCATTTCAGATTACACGACATATCATTTCAGATAGTTTTCATTGATTGATTGATTCCTTCCCCTTTTTTTATTATCACTCGATTAATGAAGTATTATTTTCAAAGAAGAAATCGACAAAAATGTTTTGGGGAAGTAAAAAACAAACTTTATGAAGAAGTGGGAAAACAAGGGTTACAGTATGAGGTCCTGGGTAGATAGTCATGAGGTCCTGGGTAGATAGTCATGAGGTCCTGGGTAGATAGTCATGAGGTCCTGGGTAGATAGTCATGAGGTCCTGGGTAGATAGTCATGAGGTCCTGGGTAGATAGTCATGAGGTCCTGGGTAGATAGTCATGAGGTCCTGGGTAGATAGTCATGAGGTCCTGGGTAGATAGTCATGAGGTCCTGGGTAGATAGTCATGAGGTCCTGGGTAGATAGTCATGAGGTCCTGGGTAGATAGTCATGAGGTCCTGGGTAGATAGTCCTGGCTTCTTGTAGTTTTGTTTGTCGTTGTCATCGACCAGGACTATTCTCTTCATCCTTACCGTGTAGCAGCTTGGTGTCACCAGGACTATTCTCTTTATCCTCGCTGTGTGGCAGCATGGTGATCTTTCGTTTCTTTTATTATTATTATTAACTTTAAAAAAAATAATCCGATTTTTTCGAAGAGGTTTTTTAATAATAATAATAATAATTTTTTAAAACAATAATATCCTCTAACCACCCGAGTCAGCTTGTGCAAAGTTGAGAACCCTTTGATTCAACATTACGTCTCTTTAAATGATGAAAGGTTTCATTTGCTAAAGGGAAGAAAATTCCGCTAGACCCCCGGGCCCGCACTTGATTAATGCCCTTGCTCTGAGAATGTACGTCCCGTCTTACATTTATCTTTTCAATATCGGATTATTATCTCCCTTTTTATGATTCCCAATTTCTACCCCCTTCCCCCCCTCTCTCTCTCTCTCTCTTTCTCTCTCTCTCTCTCTCGCTCTCTCTCTCTCTCCCCTTCCTTAAGAGAAGCTTTGTAGGAGCAAGAGAGCTGACTTCCGGTAACCTCTCCGTTTTCTAATCGAAGCAAATCGATGACACTAAAAACAGATATGTTCAGACTTTCAGGACACTAAACACAGATATGTTCAGACTTTCAGGGAACTAAACACAGATATGTTCAGACTTTCAGGGAACTAAACACAGATATGTTCAGACTTTCAGGGAACTAAACACAGATATGTTCAGACTTTCAGGGAACTAAACACAGATATGTTCAGACTTTCAGGGAACTAAACACAGATATGTTCAGACTTTCAGGGAACTAAACACAGATATGTTCAGACTTTCAGGGAACTAAACACAGATATGTTCAGACTTTCAGGGAACTAAACACAGATATGTTCAGACTTTCAGGGAACTAAACACAGATATGTTCAGACTTTCAGGGAACTAAACACAGATATGTTCAGACTTTCAGGGAACTAAACACAGATATGTTCAGACTTTCAGGGAACTAAACACAGATATGTTCAGACTTTCAGGGAACTAAACACAGATATGTTCAGACTTTCAGGGAACTAAACACAGATATGTTCAGACTTTCAGGGAACTAAACACAGATATGTTCAGACTTTCAGGGAACTAAACACAGATATGTTCAGACTTTCAGGGAACTAAACACAGATATGTTCAGACTTTCAGGGAACTAAACACAGATATGTTCAGACTTTCAGGGAACTAAACACAGATATGTTCAGACTTTCAGGGAACTAAACACAGATATGTTCAGACTTTCAGGGAACTAAACACAGATATGTTCAGACTTTCAGGGAACTAAACACAGATATGTTCAGGCTTTCAGTCTGACAGCCATGTCGTCATTTTACTATCGTTTGTTGTAGGTCGTTTAGGTAAGAAGTTAGAGATTGTCTGCTGCCATATTGCAAGTTTAAACATGCTGCCTATCTGTAGTATTGCAACACACCACAGAAATATATAACGATGTCTTTACCAAAGACAAATTCAGTCCTTTACACAAAATAAGGACATTATTGTTTTACACCAGAGACGACTTACTGGACAAGACACTCTGCGTCATCAGAGACGGCCAACTGGACAAGACACTCTGCGTCATCAGAGACGGCCAACTGGACAAGACACTGTGCGTCATCAGACAATTTCAAACAATAAATCCGTCATTGATCCAACGGATGTATGAGAAAAGCCACTGAGAGATAGGAGACAGGACGAAGGTTCCAAGTCTCAGTAAGAGATGGGAGACAGCATGAAGTGTGCCAGTGTCCAGTCTCAGTAAGAGATGGGAGACAGCATGAAGTGTGCCAGTGTCCAGTCTCAGTAAGAGATGGGAGAGAGCATGAAGTGTGCCAGTGTCCAGTCTCAGTAAGAGATGGGAGACAGCATGAAGTGTGCCAGTGTCGTCTCAGTAAGAGATGGGAGACAGCATGAAGTGTGCCAGTGTCCAGTCTCAGTAAGAGATGGGAGACAGCATGAAGTGTGCCAGTGTCCAGTCTCAGTAAGAGATGGGAGACAGCATGAAGTGTGCCAGTGTCCAGTCTCAGTAAGAGATGGGAGACAGCATGAAGTGTGCCAGTGTCCAGTCTCAGTAAGAGATGGGAGACAGCATGAAGTGTGCCAGTGTCCAGTCTCAGTAAGAGATGGGAGACAGCATGAAGTGTGCCAGTATCCAGTCTCAGTAAGAGATGGGAGACAGCATGAAGTTTGCCAGTGTCCAGTCTCAGTAAGAGATGGGAGACAGCATGAAGTGTGCCAGTGTCCAGTCTCAGTAAGAGATGGGAGACAGCATGAAGTGTGCCAGTGTCCAGTCTCAGTAAGAGATGGGAGATAGCATGAAGTGTGCCTGTGCCAAGTCAAAGAGGAAGTCATTTCAGTTTGGCTGGAAGTTGAGATGATTCATTTTGGGTTTTGATGAAAGCCGTTGGAGTAGCAAAGGAGAGCTTGGACATGGTCATGAAAATTTAGACCAAAAAATAACTTGAATATGTACACACGGTTCTAAAGTTCAATATAAAATGTTTATCTCTCGTATCACAGGAGGTGGGGGACAAGGGGATCAAAGATAATTGAAATGAATGTTGAACCGATAACTCGGTGTTCATACTTCTTAAAATTATCTCTTTGGCCAATCAGGAAATAAATCCTTTCACCAATTCAACCACTTTTATTGACATTATCATCGGGTAAAGTCAGATTGAAGAAAGTATTCAAAGTTTAAATACAGTTTATAAAATTACTTGAGTTTAAAGCCAATAATGTTGGGAGGAAATGGTAAGATTCTGAATGTTAAGGGCTGCCTCAGTTCAAGTGGATCCTCTACTGGGACCACACAATGAAACACTAGGGAATGACTACAAGTATCGACAAATGACTAATGTGAACGTACATCGTGGGTCCGGCGCTCCTGGCAGCCTCACGGCGTGGAAAAGCTGGGACCTCAACAAGAGTACAAAGAACATTGATTATAGCTATTAAATAAACGGGGAAACTGTACCAGAAAATTGAGCTTATTAAGTGACATGGTGCTCAAAACTGGCTTTTTTGGGGGGGGTAGGGGTTTCGGTCTGTGTTGAGAGCTAGAACAATATACGGATTGCTAGTGTGAGGACCTTTATTTACAGTTACTTGGTAGATGTATTTACTTTGATTACTGTCAAGGATTCACGCACTAACCTTCGGGGCAGTAAAACTGAATTATTTCACAATATTTAGAAGTTGATAATGATTAGAGACTAAATGTTTCATTCTTTGCCGAAGAACAAGAGGCGATAAGGAAACTTATTTATTTACGAGAAAGGTTGGAATTTTTAGTAATATGAAGGAAAGGGAGAAAGAAAGAAAAAAATCTAAATTGCCTGGCATCAAAGAGCATCATTTAATTCTCCTCTATCTTGTACCTAGACACATGGCATCTCAAGAAGCCATTAATATAGACGACTTCCCACCTTTCTGTCCCGATAAGACTAGACAAGCGGCGTCTGTAGAGGTGCTCAAACTGATAGATATACCTTACAGTTTAAGAACATGTTCAATTGCCCGTCCAGTGATGGGGACCGGACGCAGGAATTTAGCCGTCCAGTGAGACAGAAGGCAGGCATTAGCCGTCCAGTGAGACAGAAGGCAGGCATTAGCCGTCCAGTGGTGGACACAGAAGGCAGGAATTAGCCGTCCAGTGGTGGACACAGAAGGCAGGCATTAGCCGTCCAGTGAGACAGAAGGCAGGCATTAGCCGTCCAGTGGTGGACACAGAAGGCAGGAATTAGCCGTCCAGTGGTGGACACAGAAGGCAGGCATTAGCCGTCCAGTGGTGGACACAGAAGGCAGGAATTAGCCGTCCAGTGGTGGACACAGAAGGCAGGAATTAGCCGTCCAGTGGTGGACACAGAAGGCAGGCATTAGCCGTCCAGTGAGACAGAAGGCAGGCATTAGCCGTCCAGTGGTGGACACAGAAGGCAGGCATTAGCCGTCCAGTGGTGGACACAGAAGGCAGGCATTAGCCGTCCAGTGGTGGACACAGAAGGCAGGAAGCTATCATCTCACAGTGATTTGATTATTGGTCCGGGCAATTCAACTCCAAATGATCATTCTTATGATGACGAGTTTATTGATCTATTCGCATGTATTTGAACGGTTGTACTATGGACACTATGGTGACTGTTTTACTATATTGAATAAAATCTTAAGAGAAAACTGTCGGTGAAACAGCAGATAAAAGTGGACATACTACAAGAATATTTCAAAGATAACGGGGGGGGGGCTGATACAGCTGATGGACGTCTTATGAAAGGCGTTTAAATCAAACTTTACAATAATAAATCGATCTATCTGTATATCCATCTCTATACGCAAGATTTACAACACTAACAGGTAACACAAGAGTATATCTTTACACTGAGCGGGCGCATATTGTTATATGTTTAATAATAAGAGTAATGTAATATAGAACAATAGCACGGCACAGTCCACAACTAAAAGCGGAGCAAGTTGAACTCTTATCTCAATATTTACAATTGGTGTGCCCCCGCCCGCCACACAATGGCAGACCCAATCGGTACAGACAAGCCAACACACCATTCATCATAAATTCCACAGCACCGACGTCGTACTAAGGTCGCCGCGTGTCATTGAGAAAACACAGGAATTAATTTACTACACATCCCACCATAAACTGAGCACCCCTGGTACCTCTCGCCTCAGAGGTCCACCTATTTCATTGAACTGTCCAATACATCACAGTAGTGGACTCAGGGTACCTCTAGCCTCAGAGGTACACCTATTTCATTGAACTGTCCAATACATCACAGTAGTGGACTCAGGGTACCTCTAGCCTCAGAGGTCCACCTATTTCATTGAACTGTCCAACACATCACAGTAGGGTTCATACCCGTAGAGAATGCAAGATACACAAATGAATTGTGCTATAAAAACAATGAAATTAAAGCCGTTTTTATAACCGCGTAGCACCACTCTTCCTTAAACTGTACCAAACCGAACAAGTCATTTGGCAATAAACACAAAACTGTACCACACCTAACACTGTAGTAGTCCACACACAACTGTACCACACCTTACCCCATGACATCACGTCAGCGTTCGTACCGACGACTGGCGTAAAAACTGTCTGTCACACTCGTGTGTTTGACAGTGTGAGATTATGACGGGTTATGATTGACCTCGTCGCGTGACGGGATCATCCACACCCAGTGACCGTTACTTGTGTTTCTGGGGGGAGGGGGCGAAGATGACGCCGGGGGGGGGGACTTACGGTACGAAACAATTCTATCATCAACGCATGCTGTCTGAGATACGAGTCTAACGTGGTGATATAAACATGTTTACCACGGCAATCATCATCACCTATAAAACACACGTAAATCCGTGGCAACCATCATCACATATAAAACACACGTAAATCCGTGGCAATCATCATCACCTATAAAACACACGTGAATCCACGGCAATCATCATCACCTATAAAACACACGTAAATCTACGGCGATCATCATCACCTATAAAACACACGTAAATCCGTGGCAATCATCATCACCTATAAAACACACGTAAATCTACGGCGATCATCATCACTTATAAAACACACGTAAATCCGTGGCAATCATCATCACCTATAAAACACACGTAAATCTACGGCGATCATCATCACCTATAAAACACACGTATATCCTTTCATTCTATTTGTAATCACCGCTCTCTACAACGTCAGCAGAGTTAGGAAGTGCGAATTGGGGTAGGGGGGGGGTGAAGTAAAAGTTGTCTGTCTTTGATTGGACAACATCAGCCAAGGTACCATGCACAAGGTAGTAAATAAAATAAAAATTGTAGAGGGGAAAAGTCTGGTCACCGATCGCTAGACCGAGCTCAGCGTGACAAGTAAAATGTAAACAAAAGCACGCCGATCTGAAATTTTGATACGATGCATTGTTAGGTGAGACGGGTCCCTGTGCCAAATTTCAGCTCGATCGGATCACGGGAAGTGGGTCATTGTTGACTTTTGTTTTTCCGCCCGCCCAAGACAAAGAGACAGAGATGATGACAGAACGACAGAGAGAGACGGCGGTGAAGATAATATAAGGGATTTAAAAATGGCACACTTCCCATGATGCTATCAAGTTGAAATTTTGCACATAGACTCGTGTCACCTAACAATGCATCGTATCAAAATTTGAGATCGATCGAATGTACCGTAATTAAATTCATGCATTTTTAGTTTATCTCTATATAACTTAATGTAGCGTCTGTTGTTGTTTGCAATCACGTGTCCCTTGCTTGAGTTCAAGCCAGCCATCGAATACCCCCCCCCCGGGTTTTACAGCAAGGGGAGATCAGTCGGTTTCAGTCTGTAAATGTTTGTCACGTTTGAACATAATACTTTTAGTTATGTCTCATACATAAGTGATTTATAGTCAAAAACTATGTTTTTAAGGGTTGTTTAATTTAACCTCAAAATCGCTCAAATTTTCCACATGAAAAAATAAGGGGTTGCTGCATTAAAAAAAAATATATATCGGTATTTTACTAGTAGAACACATGAACAGACTGTGGGTAAATATAATATAGAAACTTGTGGGGGGGGGGTATGAAGAAAGTATTAGCACTCTTATAGTCTTGTCCTTTGATTGAAATGGTTGAAGGGGGGAGGGGTGTTGGTTATAAATTGGCGTTAAGGGTTAGTACACCTGTCACGGAAGTGTTAAAATTGCTTTTTGTTGTTAAAATGATTGAAGGGAAAATGTTGTGTAAAGGGGAATTTACGTGACGTCACAGTGGTTGACATGGTTGAATGAGGTGCAGTGTATAAGACGTGTGGTGTACATGAGGTCTGGAGTAAATGACTGCAGTGTAAATGGGGCGTGGTGTAAAGGGGGTGTACTGTAAGAGGTGATGTTACACCCCTTCTCCTGGTGTTGTTACACCCCTTCTCCTGGTGGTGTTACACCCCTTCTCCTGGTGGTGTTACACCCCTTCTCTGGGGGGTGTGAATGGTTGGAATGTAAGAGGTGGTGTTACACCCCTTCTCCGGGGGTGTGAATGGTTGGAATGTAAGAGGTGGTGTTACACCCCTTCTCCGGGGGTGTGAATGGTTGGAATGTAAGAGGTGGTGTTACACCCCTTCTCCGGGGGTGTGAATGGTTGGAATGTAAGAGGTGGTGTTACACCCCTTCTCCGGGGGTGTGAATGGTTGGAATGTAAGAGGTGGTGTTACACCCCTTCTCCGGGGGTGTGAATGGTTGGAATGTAAGAGGTGGTGTTACACCCCTTCTCCTGGGGTGTGAATGGTTGGAATGTAAGAGCATAGAACCAAGAGCCGACTTGGACGGCGTGGAGATTTGATGGTGACAACTGGACACAAACCAGACAGTCGTGTGCTATTTGATGGTGACAACTGGACACAAACCAGACAGTCGTGTGCTATTTGATGGTGACAACTCGATACAAACCAGACAATCGTGTGCTATTTGATGGTGACAACTCGATACAAACCAGACAATCGTGTGCTATTTGATGGTGACAACTCGACACAAACCAGACAATCGTGTGCTATTTGATGGTGACAACTCGACACAAACCAGACAATCGTGTGCTATTTGATGGTGACAACTCGACACAAACCAGACAGTCGTGTGCTATTTGATGGTGACAACTCGACACAAACCAGACAATCGTGTGCTGTTGAAAACACGACATGCCAGGTTTGCCGGAGGGGGCAGGGTGCAGAGCTGCCAGGTCACATCGACCGATCCATTAGCTGGAATAACCAGGTAATAACACTGTACAGTGGGCTGATCACACAGCTGACTAGAAACTCAGTCATACAAGGAGGCCGCTCATTTGTTGGACTGGCACGACGTTTGCAAACTTTGCTGCAATGGGAGCACTTTAGCGGAGTTATTTGGGGGTCATTTGGGGTGCATATACGGGGCTGTATATAAGGCATTAAAGACCGTAAATATATTGAAGACTTGCCGTTTTGTCACCATGTTGGTTTTTGCCACTTTGTCGTTTTGTCACTTGTTTTGTAACTTTACGTTTCGTCATTTGTCGTTTTGTCTGGTCACCAGAATATTTACACAGGGGCCAAGGTTTTAACTGGCGTCAGAGACGTAGATCAGGGGAAGTAGCTACTCACATTTCCTTGGGTAATCCAAAGAGAGATAGCCGGTACAATAAAAAGTAATGCTAACATGCTGCAACAGCAGAGGCAAACGAACATAGTTTGTAACTGATAAAGCTTACAGTAATTAGACAGCAAAACTGTTAACCTCTCAAACAACAGCTGATGAACACCATCCCGGTTTAAAGCATCTCCAACGACAAGGACATGTAATACAAAGTTCGTCTGTCAACCACGGCCACATGAGCCTCCTGAACTGTGCACGTGCAAACGTTAACGGATGTAACAACAGTGTCAACATAAGATAACACTTGGCGTTTAAATGAGCAAGTAGTTGTTTCCCTTGTCTGCTGTATCATCGCTTAGTGTACAGACATTATTTCATTTGCCTTGTCTGCTGTATCATCGCTCAGTGTACAGACATTATTTCATTTGCCTTGTCTGCTGTATCATCGCTCAGTGTACAGACATTATTTCATTTGCCTTGTCTGCTGTATCATCGCTCAGTGTAGAGACATTATTTCAAACTAATTAACAGTCGTAGAGTTGTTTTTAAATCCCTTATATTAACTTCAGCGTCTTGTCGTAGTCAAACCACCGGAAAAACAAAAGTCAAAAATGACCTACATCCAGTGATCCTATCGAGCTGAAATTTTGCACAAAGACTTGAGTCACCTAACAATTCATGGTATCAAAATTTCAGATCGATTGAATGTACCGTAACTAAATTAATGAATTTTTATTTTATCTCCATGTAGCATGTGTAGACGTCTGCTATAGTTGACCTCCACGGGTCACTGGAGGTTCACTCCAGCCCTCCATGTCACAGGGGTCTGTCGTGCGGTGCGTATTATATTGAACATAATCAATACTTTTAGTTATGTCTCATATATAAGGGATTTATAGTCAAAAACTTTTTATGGTTTTTTTTAAAACCGTTGTTTTATGTTTTAGCTTCTCCATTCCGTCGCACGCAGACACCCCCCCCCACCATGACGTATTTGGAGCAGATGACCTGTTGCTAACAGGCTTGAAGTACAGAGCTTTCAGTGGCCGTGCCATCCATTGCTAGGCCATTAGCCTCGCTTCCGTGCGCTCGTGTGTGAGTGATTGGCCTTTCCTTCCAAAATGTTCACCACTTTCTTCCTGTATGGAGTTAGCCGATACTTAAGTCGTAAGTGAAGACACCTTTCGTGGATCAACCCCCGACCCCAGAAATTAAAGCTAGCAACCCCGACCCCAAGACCATTAAGGCTATCATTTACAATATTTAACTAATCAACACCCGACCCCCACCCCTTAAAACTGTCTACAGCAGTCTACAGCAGTGTCAAAGATGTACTATAGACCTATTTGTTTTATCGGTTGAAAGAGAAAAAAAAACAATTTAAAAATATATACTTTTATTTAAAACATGTTTTTCCCTTACAGCCATGTTGTATTTACCTTTCATTGTAATATAAGATTATTGTATTGATCCAAATAAAATGGATTCTTTTAAACCTCACACTTTCATTTTCCTCACAAAAGTAGCATCCCCCCCCCCAACTGCTACTCTAGAATCACTAGAACTTTCTTACATTATGGAACAAATTTATCTGGCAACTGTATACTTTGTAAACCCCCCCCCTTTTTTTTTACCACCCAGTTAGATATGGAGTAAATGATTGATATTAGTAATTAGTGCATCAAGTTTGGTATTGAGACCTCTGACCTCACACAACTATTAGTGGGGTGGGAATCCATCACCTGTTTCCGTCATGGTTGAAAATCTAAAATGTATGTGTCCCAGTTTAACCGTGAAATCTGTATTACAAGTAACTTGAAGGTGTGAACGGCAGTTCATTAGTCCACATTTACCATCAATATGACACCTATCGAGTTGTGTCCCTTTGGGCGATAAGTCAAGGAAGAACAGTTCGTTAGGGCTGCGATTAGTTACGTTAGGACTGCGACTAGTTACGTTAGGACTGCGACTAGTTACGTTAGGACTGCGACTAGTTACGTTAGGACTGCGACTAGTGTACGTTAGGACTGCGACTAGTGTATGTTAGGACTGCGACTAGTTACGTTATGACTGCGACTAGTTACGTTAGGACTGCGACTAGTTACGTTAGGACTGCGACTAGTTACGTTAATACTGCGACTAGTTATGTTGGGACTGCGACTAGTTACGTTAGGACTGCGACTAGTTACGTTAGGACTGCGACTTTAAGATGAAATTTGACGGGCCTGATATTTCAGGTTAGTTTTTGTTTCTTTTTTAAACGTTCCTTTTTATGTAATATGTTACTCAATTTATGATCAGATGATTTGGGTTTATCCACACCACCTTTAACCCCTTGTGTTCCATGACGTCATATCACCCTACCCGTAATGCCAGGGGCTTGCTTTAATCAAGGGTGTTAACTCTGGCCTAGTTGGACTCACGGTATTCTACTGGTTGACAGCCCCAGTGTTCAAAGGTTGCTCGTCTGTCTAGACGTCACAGAGCCGTCCTAATGGTTGACAGCCCCAGTGTTCAAAGGTTGCTCGTCTGTCTAGACGTCACGCAGAGCCGTCCTAATGGTTGACAGTCCCAGTGCTCAAAGGTTGTTCGTCTGTCTAGACGTCACAGAGCCGTCCTCTAACATTTCGATGCCCTGATCCTAATAACCCAGATAGAGTTCCACAGGCCTCGCGGCGCTACCCGTTACGACATTACACGGCACTCAATGTTCAACAGGGAAAGTATGGAACATGAGACTAAACAGATGCTCTGAGGCATCTCGATGGTGGAAAAACATATTTTAAAAAATATACATTTCTTTTCATATTATATCATACCATTTTTGACATAAAAGGCTAAGTAGATAAAATGAAGACACATTTTCTTAAGGCATCCAATTTTAAGTTTAGAAGAGTGAAAGAATGACCATTCGGATGGTTTATGCAAGAGATTGTTATACTGTGTCATAGGATTGTGAGAAGACTTTAGTTTAATTAGCCCTGGGTTGATAAACTGTTTTGTTCACTTGGCCCTGTGTTGATGAACTGTTTTGTTCACTTGGCCCTGTGTTGATAAACTGTTTTGTTAACTTGGCCCTGTGTTGATGAACTGTTTTGTTCACTTGGCCCTGTGTTGATGAACTGTTTTGTTCACTTGGCCCTGTGTTGATGAACTATTTTGTTCACTTGGCCCTGTGTTGATGAACTATTTTGTTCACTTGGCCCTGTGTTGATGAACTATTTTGTCCACTTGGCCCTGTGTTGATGAACTATTTTGTCCACTTGGCCCTGGGTTGATGAACTATTTTGTTCACTTGGCCCTGTGTTGATAAACTGTTTTGTTCACTTGGCACTGTGTTGATGAACTATTTTGTTCACTTGGCCCTGTGTTGATGAACTATTTTGTTCACTTGGCCCTGTGTTGATGAACTATTTTGTTCACTTGGCCCTGGGTTGATAAACTATTTTGTTCACTTGGCCCTGTGTTGATGAACTATTTTGTTCACTTGGCCCTGGGTTGATAAACTATTTTGTTCACTTGGCCCTGTGTTGATGAACTATTTTGTTCACTTGGCCCTGTGTTGATGAACTATTTTGTTTACTTGGCCCTGGGTTGATGAACTATTTTGTCCACTTGGCCCTGGGTTGATGAACTATTTTGTTCACTTGGCCCTGTGTTGATGAACTATTTTGTTCACTTGGCCCTGTGTTGATAAACTATTTTGTTCACTTGGCCCTGGGTTGATAAACTATTTTGTTCACTTGGCCCTGTGTTGATGAACTATTTTGTTCACTTGGCCCTGTGTTGATAAACTATTTTGTTCACTTGGCCCTGGGTTGATAAACTATTTTGTTTACTTGGCCCTGGGTTGATGAACTATTTTGTCCACTTGGCCCTGTGTTGATGAACTATTTTGTTCACTTGGCCCTGGGTTGATAAACTATTTTGTTCACTTGGCCCTGTGTTGATGAACTATTTCAGCTGTGTTGGCGACATAGGAATGACTCTGTAACTCGAACATTAGAAGAAAACCGGCAAACATTTAGTTTACTTAGTTCTATGGAATTTCTTTCGAAGTGCAATTGACAATTTCTTAAAAATTTTACGATGTCTTATGTGTATCTTGTGTATTTGTGGGATCAAAGGGTTGATCCCTTACATCGTAGCTAGTGGAAAAATTCGTGCCTATTGAATGATGCCATTGTAATCTTCACATAGCTAGCAACGTGCCTATTGAATGATGCTATTGTAATCTTCACATAGCTAGCAACGTGCCTATTCAATGATGCTATTGTAATCTTCCCATAGCTAGCAACGTGCCTATTCAATGATGCTATTGTAATCTTCACATAGCTAGCAACGTGCCTATTGAATGATGCTATTGTAATCTTCCCATAGCTAGCAACGTGCCTATTGAATGATGCTATTGTAATCTTCCCATAGCTAGCAACGTGCCTATTGAATGATGCTATTGTAATCTTCCCATAGCTAGCAACGTGCCTATTGAATGATGCCATTGTAATCTTCCCATAGCTAACAACGTGCCTATTGAATGATGCCATTGTAATCTTCCCATAGCTAACAACGTGCCTATTGAATGATGCTATTGTAATCTTCCCATAGCTAACAACGTGCTTATTGAATGATGCTATTGTAATCTTCCCATAGCTAGCAACGTGCCTATTGAATGATGCTATTGTAATCTTCCCATAGCTAGCAACGTGCCTATTGAATGATGCTATTGTAATCTTCCCATAGCTAGCAACGTGCCTATTGAATGATGCTATTGTAATCTTCCCATAGCTAGCAACGTGCCTATTGAATGATGCTATTGTAATCTTCCCATAGCTAGCAACGCGCCTATTGAATGATGCTATTGTAATCTTCCCATAGCTAGCAACGTGCCTATTGAATGATGCTATTGTAATCTTCCCATAGCTAGCAACGTGCCTATTGAATGATGCTATTGTAATCTTCCCATAGCTAGCAACGTGCCTATTGAATGATGCTATTGTAATCTTCCCATAGTTAACAACGTGCCTATTGAATGATGCTATTGTAATCTTCCCATAGCTAACAACGTGCCTATTGAATGATGCTATTGTAATCTTCCCATAGCTAACAACGTGCCTATTGAATGATGCTATTGTAATCTTCCCATAGCTAACAACGTGCCTATTGAATGATGCTATTGTAATCTTCCCATAGCTAACAACGTGCCTATTGAATGATGCTATTGTAATCTTCCCATAGCTAACAACGTGCCTATTGAATGATGCTATTGTAATCTTCCCATAGCTAGCAACGTGCCTATTGAATGATGCTATTGTAATCTTCCCATAGCTAACAACGTGCCTATTGAATGATGCTATTGTAATCTTCCCATAGCTAACAACGTGCCTATTGAATGATGCTATTGTAATCTTCCCATAGCTAACAATGACAAGCATTCACACTCACTCATCACTTGCCACCAAGTCAGTGAAGATTTACTCAATAGACAGAGTTGTCAGTTGTTTGTTAGCCCCATGGCGGGTTATACAATAGACTGAGAGTTGTCAGTTGTTTGTTAGCCCCATGGCGGGTTATACAATAGACTGAGAGTTGTCAGTTGTTTGTTAGCCCCATGGCGGGTTATACAATAGACTGAGAGTTGTCAGTTGTTTGTTAGCCCCATGGCGGTTATACAATAGACTGAGAGTTGTCAGTTGTTTGTTAGCCCCATGGCGGGTTACACAAGAAGCTGTTGCAAATGACGCCCCTTCAAGTCACGTGGAAATATGTCATCGGAAGGCCAAGGTCGGATCAAACAGTAAGAGGATATCCCCGAGGCGGGGGCTGGCTGTGGGATTTCATAATCTCGAGAAAGACAAAAAACCCAGAGACAAACAACCCAGTTCTTGGACATGTATGTGTCATCAATGATAAAAATGGATTCTTTGCTGAAATTAAAGATTCAACCACTACCAGACTGACTAGTGTTACGCTTAGCCCTAAATATGTGATGAAATTAAAGATTCAACCACTACCAGACTGACTAGTGTTACGCTTAGCCCTAAATATGTGATGAAATTAAAGATTCAACTACTACCAGACTGACTAGTGTTACGCTTAGCCCTAAATATGTGATGAAATTAAAGATTCAACTACTACCAGACTGACTAGTGTTACGCTTAGCCCTAAATATGTGATGAAATTAAAGATTCAACTACTACCAGACTGACTAGTGTTACGCTTAGCCCTAAATATGTGATGAAATTGTACATTGATGAGCTAACTTACTTATTAATTAAGTTTGACAGGCGTATAATTTATACTTCCTTATTTCTGACATGATTGAAATAGTCACCGCCATACTATGAGCTAAACCCTTCGTTTCACTAAGATGGAGCGATAACAATTATTGAACCTTGGGCACATGATTGCTGGAGACTGTTCATTTCCTGGTCCGTGTTTCATGTAATAGCTTATTACAAGAAGCCCCCTTCAAACATAGATTGATTCATAAATTGCCCAATTTTAACCACGCGTTACTGTATTAAATTAAAACTCCTGGCGATAGAGATGAAGTTGGGTTTCTATATGGACAAAAGCCTTTGTCCTACTAACAACTTAATGTTGAGTATTGGAAGTAATGGAGTTCATCCGACTAAACAAGGGACAAGTCCCTTTAACAATAAGCAAACATATTGACATAAACTATTGCTTTTTTTTTGTTTGTTTGTTTTTTAAACCAAGAGTTAACCAATCAATATTAACCTTTCCCAACAAAGCCAAGGCAATTCCCGGAAGCGCTTTAAGGCCGTTAAGATCGACCGATTGGATTAATTACCCACGGTAAATGTCTTTGTCGATAGATTTCCCCCGTGGACAGGGAAATGTTTGCTTGGAAAGTAACAAGGGAATCTACAACAGACCGTGGCTAAAACAAGACAAAACTACGAATTACTTGACCAAAATACACAACTCCCAGCGGCTGACTTGGAAACATCTAAATAATAGACTAAAAGTCTTACAAGAAGACGAGACAGATATTCTAACTAGGCTGCAGCCGGGGATTCTGATTAAGAAAATCTTAGGAAACTTTTGACGTTTTTTTTGTTTGGCGATTGATTCAACTGCTTTAGATGCCGATTGAGTCCACCAATGTTTATCAGTAACATCAAAATTCGGTTGTTCATTTCGTTTCGGAAACGTAAGCATTAGCTTTAAAGACATTTGTTGTTGGTGTTTTTTTTAAACCCTGTGTGATCCATTTGCACAACTCTCCTCTTAAAACATGACTCTACATGCATCAAATTTTTCCTAAAATAAAAAGTCAAACCGTCAGCAAATTCCTCCCGGACTCAGGCGTTCTGTTAATCTCAAGTAAGAATCGAAGAGTTCAAAAACTCCGTAGAATATTCCTATAGAAGAAGTACTTCATGAAACATTTATAAATCAATCGCCCCGTACAAGAGTCTTCGCCTTGCTCGGTGATTGCGATAATAACCAAACCTAAACAAAATACAAACAAGCCAACGGCTGCCTGTGATTACCAAAAGTGGTTTCCGCGTTAGGGCTCAAATATTGGCATCCTCAATCCTGTGTGGCTTAGAGCCTGGGCCACCTGAGACTACCAGGGGCGGATCTTTGTTGACAGAGCGACTCGCCATAGATGAGGATTAGAGGGTGTCGCCGCGGAATGAGGTTGACACATGAGACGAGTCGAGTTTATATTGGAAATTGATGGAGAGCCCCCCCCCCTTCCAGCCCTCCTTTCCCGTCACACTCTGCAAGTTCAGCACTTGAGGAGCTACAGAACCGTTATTGGGTTTGAACGTGGGGGCTCCAGGAATCAATAGAAATGTATTCTGATTGTCGGCCTTCGATATAACTAACATCAAGAAAGTAGAGGCTCCAGGAATCAATAGAAATGTATTCTGATTGTCGGCCTTCGATATAACTAACATCAAGAAAGTAGAGGCTCTAGGAATCAATAGAAATGTATTCTGATTGTCGGCCTTCGATATAACTAACATCAAGAAAGTAGAGGCTCCAGGAATCAATAGAAATGTATTCTGATTGTCAGCCTTCGATATAACTAACATCAAGAAAGTAGAGGCTCCAGGAATCAATAGAAATGTATTCTGATTGTCAGCCTTCGATATAACTAACATCAAGAAAGTAGAGGCTCCAGGAATCAATAGAAATGTATTCTGATTGTCGGCCTTCGATATATAACTAACATCAAGAAAGTAGAGGCTCCAGGAATCAATAGAAATGTATTCTGATTGTCGGCCTTCGATATAACTAACATCAAGAAAGTAAAGGCTCCAGGAATCAATAGAAATGTATTCTGACTGTCGGCCTTCGATATATAACTAACATCAAGAAAGTAGAGGCTCCAGGAATCAATAGAAATGTATTCTGATTGTCGGCCTTCGATATAACTAACATCAAGAAAGTAAAGGCTCCAGGAATCAATAGAAATGTATTCTGACTGTCGGCCTTCGATATAACTAACATCAAGAAAGTAGCATCAAGTAAACAAAAACACAAAAAAAACCAAAAAAAAAGAAATTACAAATTATTGTAGAAACTGCTTTTTGTTGTGTGTTTTTTAACAACAACGTAGATAAATAATGTACATGTGTGTGTGTTTTATTTGATGGATTACATCAGCTAACGATGAATGATTAGGGATATGAGTACGTGTCGAGTTCTCTGCCCTGACTGGTGCACACAGCTCTCTGACCAGAACCAGAACGGTCATTGAACTCTCTGAACAGACTGCAAGCAACGACAAATACGAACAATTGAACAACCAGATGAGAGACGTCTATCGATTTCATAGTGCTTGCACGAGCGGTTCGTCAAAACAAGTAAAACATGGATTTGAAAGCTGCACACCCCACGACACAATTCTCAGCAATCTCAAACATGCATCTCTTGCTCTATCAAGTCCCCACTAATTGTTGATCAATGACGTAATAAGTCGTTGCGACAACAGAGACACGGGACACGTGTCACGTGACAAACCTTCAAGCACGCGCTGTATCCATAAAAGACAACCATAATCATAAACATGTAGAAGTCAACGCCTAACGTGACGTCATAACGGATCCAAGAGCTTGCGAGGTAAGACGTTAGTGACTTACAGGTATGCGTGTCTATAGGTCCGATGATGGTCTGTTGGGAAGAATCGCATTACATTACATCATCACATTACATTAGATCCTCACATTACATTAGATCGTTACATTACATTAGATCATCACATTACATTAGATCGTTACATTACATTAGATCATCACATCAAATGTATCCACTTGATCAGGAACACTTAGAACGGATACTAACAGTCCAATAAATCATTAAACCTTGAAACACTAGAGGATAGAAGAACCAAGAGTAAAGTAGTAATCATACATAAAGCAATTAACTCTAATTTAGAAATACAACACAAAGATAACTTAATACAACCCTCAGATAGACATAAGGATAAAAACACCTTTCTTATTCCGTATGCAAGAACAAACACATACAAGTTTTCCTTCTTCCCGTCCGGAATTCGGGCGTGGAATGGGTTGCCTGAAGAATCCAGGAAAACCAACACTTTATCAACATTTAAATCTCTAATAAAAATACAGGACTAAACACAAACCATAGATAAGCGTAGGACGCAATAATCTTCTGTATAGAAGGAGCGTCTGTAAACAGATAAGATAAGATAATAAGTTATATGAAATGTAACTTGTAACAATGCATTTTGGTTGTAACAATTCAAAAGCCGTATAACAAACCCTGCTTTAGACCGTAACATTGTTACAAAGGTCACATACATTTGGCGATCACAGATTTTCATCTACCCAAAAGCCGTATAACAAACCCTGCTCTAGACCGTAACATTGTTACAAAGGTCACATACATTTGGCCATCACAGATTTTCATCTACCCAAAAGCCGTATAACAAACCCTGCTCTAGACCGTAACATTGTTACAAAGGTCACATACATTTGGCCATCACAGATTTTCATCTACCCAAAAGCCGTATAACAAACCCTGCTCTAGACCGTAACATTGTTACAAAGGTCACATACATTTGGCCATCACAGATTTTCATCTACCCAAAAGCCCAACTATTCCCACGACAGGAAATCACTGAGGTGTGAATCTGACAAAAGATCTGACACACGCTTTTCGATCGAGCATTCAGCGTGTAGTTAGATTCTTGTATTATCTCATCCAGGAACGAGACCAAGCGCGAGGGCTGGTGATAAAACCGTCGCCATAATGTGACATAGAATGGCTAAATGCCTGCACCATAATTCTTCACAGTTAGACTTAATATCAGGTATTGAGGTGTGGGTGGGGATGCATAAAGTCAATAAAATATTGAGGACGTTAGTTAATCATCGGTTCTCGTGGTATTCCTAGTGTTGCCAAGTTATAATGGTTGAAGAGTTGAATGCTCCATACTAAGTAAATTTTAATAATGAGAGAAGTGACCACCGATCAAATAGCTCGTGCACGGACTGTTGTGGTCATCAAAGAATCGCGGGTTGAGTGAGACAGGGGCAGATGCAAGACCACGCATGATTGACCACGCAAGATTTGTCCTGCCTCTTAAAAGGTCTTACGAGAGTATTTCCAAATAAATACCACAGGAGCCCACACTTAGGAGAGGGTGAGGGTGTGAGGATCAGTATGCCCCCCCCCCTTTTACACCGACATCAGGTTCAGAAATATATGAAGTCACCGTCATCAGCATGATGTGTGCTAAGGATGACCGTGGTCGGCACGAGGCGTGCTTGAATAGCAGCAAGTTGGCTTCACACTTTCTCGTGTGTACACAACAGCGCGGCTACGCGTGAATGCGTACACACATGTACAAAGACTACCAGGATTATCACAGAGACTATCCTAGTGTCTTAGTCAAAAGCGTGTATAGAGCCAAGAAGATAAGGGTCGGTACATGGAACAATCAAGTTTATTTAGAAATGACATGTTACGGAAATATTGTCAATAAGAAACCTTGAGAGGTCTGCACAACAACCGTCAGCGGATGGCTTGTAATGGTATGTTTGGATGGCTTGTGATGGTATGTTTTCAGCTGACTCTGCAGACGCCGTGTTACGATATAGTCATGTCTGTAGTTTATGCATCCATAACATTATATTTTATTATTTATATGGTAACATGTTCAGACATTTGAAACTTAAAAAAAAGATTGTGTGGGTTTGAATAGTATATCTCGGGATGGGGGCGGGGGTGGGGTGTGATGGGTACGCAAAACGTTTTTCCATCCGATATAAAAAGATATGGGAAGTCTATGACAACGACGACATTCTGATTAATCCGTTCGATTGGTTCTGCGAGACGTACATTTCCGCTTCTAGTACTACAACTAGAAATGAAACTACACACATGAGGATAATTTAACAACATGCGTCAACTCGACAGAAAAGAAAGGGAAGAAACTACATGTCGGTGTACATAGAGGCATTAGAGGCCGAGTGATGTAGTAAAGCGTCCTATCGAGTTTCTCAATGATCTTAAACTACATGTCGGTGTACATAGAGGCATTAGAGGCCGAGTAATGTAGTAAAGCGTCCTATCGAGTTTCTCAATGATCTTAAACTACATGTCGGTGTACATAGAGGCATTAGAGGCCGAGTGATGTAGTAAAGCGTCCTATCGAGTTTCTCAATGATCTTAAACTACATGTCGGTGTACATAGAGGCATTAGAGGCCGAGTGATGTAGTAAAGCGTCCTATCGAGTTTCTCAATGATCTTAAACTACATGTCGGTGTACATAGAGACATTAGAGGCCGAGTGATGTAGTAAAGCGTCCTAACGAGTTTCTCAATGATCTTAAACGACATGTCGGTGTACATAGAGGCATTAGAGGCCGAGTGATGTAGTAAAGCGTCCTATCGAGTTTCTCAATGATCTTAAACTACATGTCGGTGTACATAGAGACATTAGAGGCCGAGTGATGTAGTAAAGAGTCCTATCGAGTTTCTCAATGACCTTCACCCTATGATCCATGTCTCCCAATCAGCCAGCACCAACGTTGTTTCTCTAATCACGCGCCAGAAAAACCCAAGACCTCTCTCTCTCTCTATCTTCTTCTTTCTCTTTCAGTCTTTCTCTTTCTTTCTCTCTCTCCCCCTATTTCTTTCTCTCTTTTTCTCGATCTCTTTTTCTATATATTCCTTTTTACTCGGCATTGACGGTACGTAACAAAATCTATAGGAGTTAAGATCATGAGTATGAAAAGCACAAATTATAGAACAATTGTCTTTCTATTGTGTTTTCTTTTTAAATGTTTCCTTGATTGACACCCATCAACCTCAGCGCCCCCCCCCCAAATTGTGAAAACCACGGGTAAATTGCTAGTAGTAAACACGACTGAGTTGTAGGGACGTCGTCAAGAGTAAATAAACATAAACCGTTTCAAGATGAACTTGTCAAATATTCGGCGATGATCGTTAACCCTTTGTTGATGAGTGTGTGTTGATGGGAATGAAGCGCCATGACAGACTTCGATGGGTTAAAAAAAAGGTGGGGGGGGGGCGGTGTCTCAGATGATGATATAGACAACCATCCCACTCATTTTCAAGGTCTCTGGTGATATAGACAATCTCACTTCTCATTCAAAAAAAAACAATGAACCTCATAATATAGTGAAATGACATGGCACGATATTCTCACTTACTTTTGGTAACTAAATGCACATGACTATCCTATAAAATAAAAGGCAAGTTTCTGTCCTTTCTTTCCGTTCATCTATAGCGATTGGACCATCAAACACATATGACTCCTACAGCCAATCATATTGAACACGTTTACGCGGACTTTCAAAACGAGTTATTTTTGGTGCAGTATTTCTTCCAAGACTTTATTTTGAGTTATGCGCGTTGGGATTTTTAGTCAAAAGCTCTGCTTTTACGAGTTATTTATTCTAACTATAATTAATAGTATTTTTGACTTGATGCACCTGTATGCCGGTCGAGACGGCTGTTGGAGGGGAGTTACAACATGCCACCGAACTGTGGCGGAACGTCCTTGGACGGGCTTTGTTGCCCGTTTGTAAATAAACGCAATGTCAGCTTTTCTTATTTTAAAACTCATTCATTTTTGATTGGCCACTTGGTAAACGCGTCCTAGTCAGCGGCCTTTGTGATTTTAGCCTCACTTGAAAGTTGAATACTAGTCTGAGTCCACCATTAAACATTTGATCCACGCCAAGTTGGTGTTTCCACTTCACACAATTCACTTGAGACTTGAGACCTCGCATCAAAACAAACAGAAAACTTGGCTACTAGGCAAAGTCATGGGCTATAGAAACCAAAACCAAAGACAGGAGAAAATTCGTTGACTGAACAAAATGTGAACATTAACACCCCTGGGGTTTAAGTTTCTGGTCCCTGAGATGCTGGTAGACTCAGTCAACTGGATTAATCTCTCCACAGACTTCTGATCAACTCCTCACCATGAAATATTGACACGTAACCATATGTCAACCTAAGGACCCCGGCAGGTAACACAACTCACTCAGGCGTGACGGTGGACGGTGTCATCTTTCCCCAGAAATCAGCCGTTAATTTATTTTATCCCAGCGTTTTTTAAAAATAGAAGTTCAAGAGAAATATCAATGAAGGTGTAACAGCATTTCAATACATCTTGATGATTGCATATATCTACATAAAACACTTTCTCCACATTAGCTGTTGTAAATTAATGAAAATCCTTCAATAAAAAAAATTAATTACATGCTAGAAAAATAGTTGTTACATCCACATGCCAGCCGTTGAGAGCAATCACTAACAGCCATGTGCCCCAGTTGAGAGCAATCACTAACAGCCATGTGCCCCAGTTGAGGGCAATCACTAACAGCCATGTGCCCCAGTTGAGAGCAATCACTAACAGCCATATGCCCCAGTTGAGAGCAATCACTAACAGCCATGTGCCCCAGTTGAGAGCAATCACTAACAGCCATGTGCCCCAGTTGAGAGCAATCACTAACAGCCATGTGCCCCAGTTGAGAGCAATCACTAACAGCCATGTGCCCCAGTTGAGAGCAATCACTAACAGCCATATGCCCCAGTTGAGAGCAATCACTAACAGCCATGTGCCCCAGTTGAGACCAATCACTAACAGCCATGTGCCCCAGTTGAGAGCAATCACTAACAGCCATGTTCCCCAGTTGAGAGCAATCACTAACAGCCATGCGCCCCAGTTGAGAGCAATCACTAACAGCCATGTGCCCCAGTTGAGAGCAATCACTAACAGCCATGTGCCCCAGTTGAGACCAATCACTAACAGCCATGTGCCCCAGTTGAGACCAATCACTAACAGCCATGTGCCCCAGTTGAGAGCAATCACTAACAGCCATGTTCCCCAGTTGAGAGCAATCACTAACAGCCATGTGCCCCAGTTGAGAGCAATCACTAACAGCCATGTGCCCCAGTTGAGACCAATCACTAACAGCCATGTGCCCCAGTTGAGAGCAATCACTAACAGCCATGTTCCCCAGTTGAGAGCAATCACTAACAGCCATGTTCCCCAGTTGAGAGCAATCACTAACAGCCATGTGCCCCAGTTGAGAGCAATCACTAACAGCCATGTGCCCCAGTTGAGAGCAATCACTAACAGCCATGTTCCCCAGTTGAGAGCAATCACTAACAGCCATGTGCCCCAGTTGAGAGCAATCACTAACAGCCATGTGCCCCAGTTGAGAGCAATCACTAACAGCCATGTGCCCAAGTTATTGATTTCTGTTGTAGTTTAAACCAAGGAACAAACCAGAGTTAACAAACCAGAGTTAACAAACCAGAGTTAACAAACCAGAGTTAAAAAACTAGTTATCGGTGACTCGTTTATAAAATACATCGTTAAAAAACCCACACCAGAGTATTCTATTGACACATATTTCTAACTTACATTACAGGGTCTTGTACTGATGTTAAATCCGAAAGTTAATAGAATTTAACACGTCCCAGTGTTACAGAACAATGTAAATAGAATTTAACACTTCCCACTGTTACTGTTACAGATGAATGTAATAGTTATGACGACTACTTGAACGTTAACGGGAGGCAACCCATCAACATTACCGATCCGTGCCGCTGTCATCCCGTCAAGTGAGTTATCAGAGTGGTCTCCCGTTGAGACTTCACCCCGAAACAAGTAGGAAGTATAGACTCGGGACGCCAGACTGCACCGAGCAACTTGTGCATCATTCACCGGCGTCCGGTGTGTGAGGAGCCCCTAATACCCACGACTTGCCCTCCACCTCGCGTCTTACAGTGCCCCGCGGTTCTCTCTGTCAATTATTGTTGACGAGCTCAAAGATTTCATTGGGCAAAACATGCGGCGAGGACAGAATTGGGAAAGCCGCGCTGTTAAAAAACAAAACAAAGTGCTAAAGTGCATGGGATAAGGGGGCTTAACCTATAAGGAAAGAGTTATGGCCTCGTTGCTCAACTAATGAAAGTCCAAGATATGTGGGGAATTCGAGCCTTGTTAGAAGATGTCATTACCACAGTCAAGGTATTGTTAGAAGATGTCAATACCACAGTCAAGGTATTGTTAGAAGATGTCTATACCACAGTCAAGGTATTGTTAGAAGATGTCTTTTATTTCAGGGATCGATGAACTGAATAATTTGTGATTATTGCAAGGTGGCACAGCACACGTTCATCATAGGTTAACTCAACTGTACCACGCAATCCTTCTGGTCAACTCAACTGTACCACGCAATCCTTCTGGTCAACTCAACTAAACCAGGGTAAAGTGCCACAGGATTGGAAATTAGCTAACGTAACTCTACTCTTTAAGAAAGGGGATAAATCAGATCCTGGTAATTACAGGCCTGTATCACTCACTAGTATCACCTGTAAATTACTAGAACACATAATATATAGTAGAATAGTTAACCACCTTGACAAATATAATGCCCTATGCCCACATCAACACGGCTTTAGAAAAAACAGATCATGTGAACCACAATTAATAGGTTTAATAGATGAACTTTCAAAAGGCTTAGACAAAAATGATCAAATAGATACAATATTACTAGACTTCTCAAAAGCATTTGACAAAGTTC
Source organism: Ampullaceana balthica (assembly GCA_944989445.1). Classification (NCBI taxonomy): domain Eukaryota; kingdom Metazoa; phylum Mollusca; class Gastropoda; family Lymnaeidae; genus Ampullaceana; species Ampullaceana balthica. The sequence goes on along the minus strand of CALYLW010000015.1, from coordinate 4,734,413 downwards.
ACCACCTTAGTTTACTTAAAAAACTTAACTACTTTGGAATCTCACGTTCCTTACATCACTGGATCCAAGACTTCCTTTTGGGTTGGAGCAAACTGTAATAATTAATGGATCTAAATCTGCACCAATAAAGGTCAATTCAGGAGTTCCACAAGGAACTGTGCTAGGTCCCTTACTCTTTTTAATATATATAAATGATTTACCCAACAACATCTCAACAGGAACAAAAGTTAGGTTATTTGCTGATGATTGTATAATCTATAGAACAATTAAATCAGAACAAGATAGTAAAATTTTACAAAAAGATCTAGATGAATTGATAAAAATGGGAAACTAACTGGAGTATGAGTTTCCACCCAGAAAAGTGTCAACTGTTAAGAGTAACAAAGAAAAAGAAACAAATAAATTCAAAATATTTCATTCATGGAAAGGAACTATCTCAAACTAAAGATGCAAAATACTTAGGAGTCATAATAAATGAGAAATTATCATGGAATCCCCATGTCAATGAAGTTATTAAAAAATCAAACAAACCTTAGGATTTATAAAAAGAAACCTTTACAAATGTAATAAAGATATAAAAACTAAAATGCTACCTCACTTTGGTGAGACCTGTACTAGAATATGCATCTTCTTTATGGGACCCACCCACCAAAGAAAACATTGATAAACTAGAACAAATCCAAAAAAGAGCTGCCAGATTCATTACTGGAGAATATTCAAAACTGACAAGAATAACACCATTAGTTAAATCATTAAACCTTGAAACACTAGAGGACAGAAGAACCAAGAGTAAAGTAGTAATCATACATAAAGCAATTAACTCTAATTTAGAAATACAACACAAAGATAACTTAATACAACCCTCAGATAGACATAAGGATAAAAACGCACCAGAAAAATTTCGAAAGTTTTCTGGTGCGTTTTTTCAAAGTTTGACAATGTGATGTGTACAGTCACAAGCCTTGTCTGTCTCACCACTCGAGTACGGAGGTGGGGGGGTCATTAACGTTGCCTCAAAGTTGGCTAATCTTGATCAATCCAACAATACGCCTGTCCCGTGGACCACATTTTCCCAGCTAAAGGGACAGAACTTAGATGCTGACAAAGATAAATGTATTATGCAACGGTTGAAGTGCGGCCTAACGCAGTAATAGCCCAACACTCTTAACTTTTGCTGCACTGTTAAATCATTTGTTTGTTCGTGGAGAACAACAAAAAAACCAAGCCAGCGGTCGCCTATTGCCTTTTCCTGTCAGTTCGGAACTGTCAATACCTTATTAGCATATTGAAAAGACGGACGACCGAGTTGTGACCTCTGTTATAAGCCATCGGCGGTAAACGATCTACGACCATCGGTGTGATGAGAGCAACTACAGTGGTCAGTTGTCAGTGGTCAGTGGTCAAGTCCTTTACTAGAGAGTCATAGGGAGTGCATTCAAAACTGCGAAGACTGCAATAGTAGGGACCTAGAAAGCCCGGTGGTGATGATAATGGCGAAAAAGTTAGTCGAGAAGAAAATGTAACTGGCTGCTGACAATGAGGTAAATCACTGGAGATTGTTCCCGCGCATGGGGAGATGGCTCCCTGGCATGTGGACATAGCTTGCGGGTATGTGGACATTGTACCTGGAAATCATTGATGGTAATTGACAAAATGGGAACGAGATCGGAGGAAATGGACTCCGGAACACTGCATTCTTTTTTCAAACCTGCCCCGCTATCTGTGCGTTGTTTTAAAAATAAAAGGAAATCCGATAAACGCCGAGTTTTCGTATGGGCAATTTTCTGACGTTTTCAAAATATTCGATAACTGCAACCATTAGCCTAGCCCCAGGGCAAATAGATTTTATTCTTAGAACTCTAGGCTTGGGCTTGATCAATGTTATTTATGTTATAATTATAGTTTTCGTGCATGGTGGGGTCTTTTTTTTCTTCTTTCTTTGCCAGTTTGAGAATCCGTGCCGTCAATCAGTGCTAAAAGCAAGTGATAAAAGAGGCGTGTACTTTCATCCGTCAACAATAACACTTGACACATGTAACACACTAGACACAGAGCAGTCATAAAACGAGGTGATAGCCTCAGCTTATTACCTCACTAAAATGAGATAGTGGAGAAATAAATATGAAAGTCAGTGATATGGAAGTAGTAACAGGGTGTTCTATAGTCCGGTTTCATTCTCTAGGGTGGTTTTATCACCACTTGACTCGTATTAATACCAATTAGAAAATAATAGTCCCACTTAACAATGGACACAAAATTTATTTAAAGTATTATTTTCCTAGTTCGAGAAGATATGGGAAGCACATGGCTTCTACTTATTACTTTAAGACAAAGAAGCCAACAGCAGGTATAATGATATAGGTGCTAAACTATCGCCATATACACTCGTATTTAATACTGTGACGTATTGGTTATGTAACGGTAAGTATACAACCTCCTCAATGCTAGACTAGCCCCGTATACACTCGTATTTAATACTGTGACGTATTGGTTATGTAACGGTAAGTATACAACCTCCTCAATGCTAGACTAGCCCCGTATACACTCGTATTTAATACTGTGACGTATTGGTTATGTAACGTTAAGTACCCCACCTCCTCAATGCCAATACCATAATGTCTGCATTCATTGCATTGACATTTATGTTTCACGTTGCTTCAATGATAAATTCACAGAATATTTGACATATATATATTTGACATGAAAAGGAAAAGCGTGTGGGGAAGGGGGGGAAGTACCTCCCCCCCCCCACCGTATTTCCTTTCATGAAATAGTCTATTGAAGACCTCGGTACGTCAGGTCAGATTACTGTACAAATTGAGACTCGCCGGTCTGACATCCACCACACAAGCCAGCCCAGAACATCTCTACATGGTCTGAGAGTGAGTGAATCAACTAAGACGAGACCCGGGGGGGGGGCGCTGGGAAACGGTGGGTGTAGGGGGAGTGTATTAACATTAGAAACTTCCTTGTCTGATTGATAAGTTCACCAGATGGTACCGTCAACATCTCTCCGACGCTTCGACCGCCCCGTAACACACCCGACACAGACAGTTACATTAGATCATTTACTTTCTGTTTGATGTTCAGTAAAACTGAGAGTTGGAAGATTTCAACAAGCGAATGTTTGTGTAAAAAAGGGATGGCATCAAGTAACTGGTTACTCGTTTATAGTCGCGGGTTCTATTCTCGGTGCTGGCATGGCCCTCGGGGAATTGTGCTGGCCACACATTCCCCTGCTCGTTAGTGCTGGCTAAATAAATCTTGTGAACGCTACTTCACTTGCCCCATAGTCCGTCATGGACTGGAAAGGGGGTCACACTCACTCAATCTTACCGTGTCCTGCACATATTCATGTTAACCCTTTGTATCTCGTAACTGAAAACAACTCTTGGCGCGAGAGCAACATTTCCCACGGCCCACGCGCCTTTATCATTCATAACCATTTTAAGCAAGACATTCGTTCCTGTATTGTATGCGTACAATTAGTTCCTGCACGAGGGTGGAAGACAGCATAACGTGAGAGTCCCTGTACCCGGGAGTTCAGGCCGTGGCCCCGTGTTCCGCTTACTATCTGGAGATAAACATAATTAACAGAGGAGCTTGCATAGAGTCTTAATGATAAGTGGGGGAATGGAACGTTTTCAACATTGTGCCTAGTGTTGTTGCATGTTCTGTGACGTTTTCCTTGTGAAACCTAGCGAGGTCATCAAGAGTTGAAGAGCCATTGACGTCATCAAACTCACCTCAAACTCTCAAACACAGATTTCAAGGCGGAAGCGTAAAACATTTTGTTGTTACACTCTCTAATCTTACAAGTTCTTTGTTGGCCCTTGCCGTCTGTTTTAACTCCCCTGTAAACATTACCCCTTCTTTACATACAGCCACATTACAGTCTTCTCCCGAAACAACTGCTTCAATGATGTATTCCATACGATATTTTCAAATGTACACAATTAAAAGCTATTAAAACACTCTGCATTTCATATCGAATATCAAAAAATTAAAATATAATAGATTAATTTTTATTTTAAAACTGCAGATATCACAGAAGTAGAAGATATATATATATATTAAAAACTAAAAAAAACGCTAATACGCTATGAATATATGATATTTTATGGGGTATAGGAATAAATTATATGTGCATATATATACTGGTACGTTAAGTCAAAGCATGGCATACAGGCAGATATACAATTCAAAACAGCTGTTGATTTCAATCTCGATCATGATGGATATACGACTTGTTTGTCCACATATTTTGTCGAGTTCATATACTTGTTTGTCCACATATTTTTTCGAGTTCATATACTTGTTTGTCCACATATTTTGTCCAGATCATATAAAATAAAAATAAAATGACATCGTTCAAACGGTATCAGCGCCACTTACGAGACGGTAGGACAAAATTGACCAGTCGTCTGCTAAACGTCAATATTCCACCACGACTCCCCACCCCACCCCCACCCATAAATAAACAGAAAACGGCTCGGGTGCAAGGGAGAGAAACATGTCTTGTGATTGATGATTATCTTCCTTGATTTAACAAAAAAATGTTTTTCCTATTTTCATTTGAAACTGTTCAAAAAAGTAAAACGTAAGCACGTCTGATGGGCTGGCCAGGATTTTTCCCAAAAGTCAACTAGAATGTATTTACCCTGCGAGCCGCATGCTCCAATCACAAAACATGCCTTAAGGCCGAAGCTGTTGAAAGCGATTCGCGGCAAAGGAGGGAACACAAAATAAAGGACTTTGTATTACGGAGCTTTGAATGGGTCACCGAATTCATCTCAAATAGCCCCCGGGCCGAGACACACCACCGGATAAACCAACCGTTCAATGGCAGTGCCAGGCTCGCCGCTAGAAAAGATGTCTTAATGTTAGAACAAAACACGGCAGCCTGGGGCTAAACATAAAAGATGAATAACACGAGTCCGCTCTACGCAGTAACGAAACAATTACCAGAACGTAACAATCAATCGATACATAGATAACACGATGGAATATTGCAACAACAAATTATCACATAATATACAGTGTAACATACCATAATATACAGTGTCACATAACATAATATACAGTGTCACATAACATAATATACAGTGTCACATAACATAATATACAGTGTCACATAACATAATATACAGTGTAACATAACATAATATACAGTGTCACATAACATAATATTCAGTGTCACATAACATAATATACAGTGTCACATAACATAATATACAGTGTCACATAACTGTGCAAATTACTTTTTGAAAGAATAAACTTGGACGGGAATAAGTCAAAGATATGATACGTTAAAGAAAATGCTATTACTACCAAGTTTTATGCGACAGTTAGTTACCACGTAGACTTCAAAACGACTTCTAGCGACCCAACAATGTAGTACTCACCCACGTTTAATAAGAACCAATTCGACCCAACAATGTAGTACTCACCCACGTTTAATAAGAACCAATTCGACCCAACAATGTAGTACTCACCCACGTTTAATAAGAACCAATTCGACCCAACAATGTAGTACTCACCCACGTTTAATAAGAACCAATTCGACCCAACAATGTAGTACTCACCCACGTTTAATAAGAACCAATTCGACCCAACAATGTAGTACTCACCCACGTTTAATAAGAACCAATTCGACCCAACAATGTAGTACTCACCCACGTTTAATAAGAACCAATTCGACCCAACAATGTAGTACTCACCCACGTTTAATAGCGACCCAACAATGTAGTACTCACCCACGTTTAATAGCGACCCAACAATGTAGTACTCACCAACGTTTAATAAGAACCAACAATGTAGTACTCACCAACGTTTAATAGCGACCCAACAATGTAGTACTCACCCACGTTTAATAGCGACCCAACAATGTAGTACTCACCCAACAATGTAGTACTCACCCAACAATGTAGTACTCACCCAACAATGTAGTACTCACCCAACAATGTAGTACTCACCCACGTTTAATAAGAACCAATTCGACCCAACAATGTAGTACTCACCCACGTTTAATAAGAACCAATTCGACCCAACAATGTAGTACTCACCAACGTTTAATAAGAACCAACAATGTAGTACTCACCAACGTTTAATAGCGACCCAACAATGTAGTACTCACCCACGTTTAATAGCGACCCAACAATGTAGTACTCACCCAACAATGTAGTACTGACCCAACAATGTAGTACTCACCCAACAATGTAGTACTCACCCAACAATGTAGTACTCACCCAACAATGTAGTACTCACCCAACAATGTAGTACTCACCCAACAATGTAGTACTCACCCAACAATGTAGTACTCACCCAACAATGTAGTACTCACCCAACAATGTAGTACTCACCCAACAATGTAGTACTCACCCAACAATGTAGTACTCACCCAACAATGTAGTACTCACCCAACAATGTAGTACTCACCCAACTATGTAGTACTCACCCACGTTTAATAAGAACCAATTCGTCTCCATAGTGATGATTGAAATATCTCGCAGGTTTTAATTTATAAATACAGTATATAGTGGGGGATTCTGGGGTCGGGGGGAGGGGGGGGAAGGGGTTCTATATGTCTGACAATTTCTATAACATGTCGGCTACGTGAGCTCGATATCAAACGAAACAATTATCAAAACTGACTTGAAAACTTATTATTTCTGTTATTTACTATCTATACGGTTGTAAGTTAGTCCCTCTTGACATTTACTATCTATAAGGTTGTAAGTTAGTCCCTCTTGATATTTACTATCTATACGGTTGTAAGTTAGTCCCTCTTGATATTTACTATCTATACGGTTGTAAGTTAGTCCCTCTTGATATTTACTATCTATACGGTTGTAAGTTAGTCCCTCTTGATATTTACTATCTATACGGTTGTAAGTTAGTCCCTCTTGATATTTACTATCTATACGGTTGTAAGTTAGTCCCTCTTGATATTTACTATCTATAAGGTTGTAAGTTAGTCCCTCTTGATATTTACTATCTATAAGGTTGTAAGTTAGTCCCTCCTGCTATTTACTATCTATACGGCTGTAAGACAGCCCCACATATTATTTCTGCTATTTACTATCTATACGGCTGTAAGACAGCCCCACATATTATTTCTGATATTTACTATCTATACGGCTGTAAGACAGCACCATATATTATTTCTACTATCTATACGGTTGTAAGACAGCACCATATATTATTTCTACTATCTATACGGTTGTAAGACAGCACCATATATTATTTCTGCTATTTACTATCTATACGGTTGTAAGACAGCACCATATATTATTTCTGCTATTTACTATCTATACGGTTGTAAGACAGCACCATATATTATTTCTGATATTTACTATCTATACGGCTGTAAGACAGCACCATATATTATTTCTACTATTTACTATCTATACGGCTGTAAGTAAGACAGCCCCATATATTATTTCTACTATTTACTATCTATACGGCTGTAAGACAGCCCCATATATTATTTCTACTATTTACTATCTATAAATCACCCACTACCACCGACGCCCTGACCTCAGTTTGACCCGCCCCGTCTCCGGGCATCTCCCCAAACATCTCGACACTATGACCGCCCAGGTGCTGTCGTTCTGGGTCAACCGTTGACCTCACTAGTCACTCAAAGTCACAGCTGACTACGTTTCCGAGCTCCGCCGCTGTGATACTTGATACGAACAATAACCACGAATCGCACATGCTCAAAAGTTGCATTCTTTCCCTTAGAACCAGAATTGAAAGCGATTCTTTCCCCTTCCTACATACGACGCGTGGCATTGGATTTATTTGTCTCTTGTCCGACGGCTTAGCGATTCCTCTGTTGCATTTTGGTTTATCAGAACACCTAACACAAAAATATTAAAGAGATAAAACGGTAAATTTGTAAATGATATCATTGTAGGCCGTTCATTGTAGGCCGTTGATTGTTCATGTTTAAAATTAAAAGCATGTTAATGTTAGAGCTTGTGATGTGGTATCGGGGTTCCCTAGACTACGCCCAAGTCATCTGACTATATTCGCGCTGTGTTCCCTAGACTACGCCCAAGTCATCTGACTATATTCGCGCTGTGTTCCGTAGACTACGCCCAAGTCATCTGACTATATTCGCGCTGTGTTCCCTAGAATACTCCCAAGTCATCTGACTATATTCGCGCTGTGTTCCCTAGACTACGCCCAAGTCATCTGACTATATTCGCGCTGTGCTTACTGTCAAATCCTTACAATGAAAATCCGGTATAAAATTATATAAACAAAACGAAGATTCAATCATACTAAAACATTTAACGACAGCCGCCACTGTGACGCTGTCAGTGAGAATTCATGGAATTCGGTCAGACGCTCGCATATAAAAAAAATAAAAAAATAAATAATAATTTCATATCATTTGATAAAAATAATCCCCCCACCCAACTTTTTTTAAAGTTAAAATGTTCAATTTTATTAGTGTAAAAGAATTATGTTGCAGTTCGGATACGGGACGACAAGCGTTGCAACTGCTGAAAAATTACAATTGTAGAGTTTTAAATGGATGGCTTCCCTTTAATTATCATGTCTATTACATACCTATTTTTTTTTGACAACTGGTAAAATATTTTTTTCAATCAACTTGAGGCATAATAAATACATCTAGAAATCCGAAAAAGCCCATGTTACGTGTACAACACGAATGTGCCCGTGTTACGAGTACAACACGAATGTGCCCGTGTTACGTGTACAACACGAATGTGCCAGTTACGTGTACAACACGAATGTGCCAGTGTTACGTGTACAACACGAATGTGCCAGTGTTACGTGTACAACACGAATGTGCCAGTGTTACGTGTGCAACACGAATGTGCCAGTGTTACGTGTACAACACGAATGTGCCCGTGTTACGTGTACAACACGAATGTGCCAGTTACGTGTAAAACACGAATGTGCCAGTGTTACGTGTACAACACGAATGTGCCAGTGTTACGTGTACAACATTGTTAGCATTTTTACACGCTTTTATTTAACTCACACTGTTTGTATGTTGTATCCTTCAAACCTTGTAACGTAAAATTAAACCACTTCTGATGGTCCTAGAGATCTCAAAATTTTACCACAGATAGATTTTGGATGACAATGCATTGTATCAAAATTTCAGATCGATCGAATGTACCGCAATCAAATTAATGTATTTTTAAATGTAGTTTATCGCTATATAGCATGTGTACAATTTCAAACCTTGTAACGTAAAATTAAACCACTTCTGATGGTCCTAGAGTTCTCAAAATTTTACCACAGATAGATCTTGGATGACAATGGATTGTGTCAAAATTTCAGATCGATCGAATGTACCGTAATTAAATGAATTCATTTTTAAAATTTAGTTTATCTCTATGTAGCATGCGTAAATTTCAAATTTTCCAAAGTAAAATTAAACCACTTTAATAAAGTTTAACTAATTAAAATTGAATTGATAGGGTCGAAAAATCTATTTTTAAAATTTTAGACTAAAAAGTAGAAAATAAAATACATTTTAAAAAATGTAAAGGACACGCTTTTATTTACATATAGAAAGTGCACTAAACAGAAGAAAATATTAATTTTCTATGATTACAGGTGAAATCCACTGCACATAAAAGCGTTGGGCGCTCATCACATCACGAATCTACAATGCGCTACGATGGTTAATTGATAACAATGAACTGTACAGTGACGTAGTTATCGACCATAATGCACATATAAATCATAATGATTTAGTTTGTGTGCAACAAATAGAACCAGAAGCAAATGAAGATCAAGACGTTAGTGCATCTAAAGAGATTTAAGATGCTTCGAGATGCTACTTTCATATTAATTAGAAATATTTATCTATATGCAGAAGAATAGTAGCATAGAGAAATGAGTTGTGATGGGCGCCCCACGCTTTTGTGTGAAGTGGATTTCACCTGTAATCAAAGAAATTTTTTATTTTCTTCTGTTTAGTGCACTTTCTATATGTAAATAAAAGCGTGTCCTTTAAAAAAAAAGATTTTTTAAAAAGTATTTTTTTAGTTTAAAACAGCTTCCTGTATTTCTATTCATTTCGTTAGAAATATGGCTCAAGGGGAAAAAACGTCACTCGTAGATATTTAATCGTAATCCATGCTGATTACTGTAAACCATCGTTACAGACCTGATCTTGTTTGGTTAGTGGACCATCAGTTGTAGCAAATTTATATGGTTTTCAGTCATCATGTAAAATTAACTTGATTGAGAAAAAATGACCACGGAAGAGTATTGCGCATGTGTACAGTAAATGTTTACTTTGACTAAATGAAGAGATAAGACGGTTGTTGAGTTAAACTAGTTGTAATCTTCTGTAATAAGACCTGGCCAGTGGCGAAGAGAGACGAATGCCGCCCCCCCCCCTTATATACGAGTAGAAATGTTGTCACACCTGGTCCAGTAGACGTGGCTGGGTTAAACATTTGTACTTTAAATGGGAAATAAAGTTATTTGGAAATCCTACTTTCATAACATGGGGAAAATGATTCCCTTGAAATCAAATGTAAAATACTATAGCTGTTTGTGTGTGAATATGAATACAAATTATACAATCGCTTTTATCAGCATCAATTATAAACATTAGTGCTTCTTGGCATAGTAAATTAACTATACATGTTACAACTGACTGCAGGACGAGCATATTGGTATTAGTGCTACCGTGTATTTCCACACCACAGTTCACTACATGCGTGTGTGCAGTTGTAGTGGTGGCACAGCACACGTCCACGACTCGCACAGCGCCCTCGCCAGGCCGCTCACCACCTGATTTGCGCGGGAATGAAAATAAGCGTAGACAACTCCAGCTCGACCCCATTCTCTCCCCACATGTAACACGTGTGCCGTACTCACTGCTAATCGCCCTATTGACACGGCGTGTCACGGCGACAGCCAGCTAATATTGTACAGCGATTGGGGTGGGGGGGGGAGGCTGAGTTAGGTCACAATGAATGGGTTACCAATTCGATTTCCTCCATTAATACATGGGAGTGACGGACGCCTGCCGGTAACACAACTGGTGTATGTACAACCTAATTGTCACGCTTCTGGAGTTGGCAGGGCTTTGAGACTACTGGACAATGCGTTTATTCAAACAATGAAACCAGTGCAAGGGCGACAACAGAGAAAGCGACTGTGAAAGTGAAGTGGTTGTGGTTTAGTGCAGCCACTTGGATTCTGACTGGCACTAACGCTTAGACAACAAAAACTCGAGAATCACTGTCCCGGGATTCTATTGGTCCACAAATATAACAACTGTTATAATTGGCTGGTCAAAATAGACTATTTCAGCAGCCAGATTTTATGGAAAATTGTAGTTTTATGCCAATATTTATTATTTAAAATTATCGTCATAAGGCATTCAAAAAGAAGAGGTGATTAAATCCAAGCTTTATTCGGAAAGGTCATTAATATATTCTTTGTTTAAATAAACGCACCCAATAACCTGCCATTCAAATAATGTGGCCAAAGTAGGAATAAAACCATACCAAATCAAGATTTAAAGTACGATGGAATATTTGCGTGTGTTCAAATATAAACAACTCATAAGAATAAAGATGGTACTACCGAGTCCTGCATGGACTGTATGGTACTACCGAGTCCTGCATGGACTGTATGGTACTACCGAGTCCTGCATGGACTGTATGGTACTACCGAGTCCTGCATGGACTGTATGGTACTACCGAGTCCTGCATGGACTGTATGGTACTACCGAGTCCTGCATGGACTGTATGGTACTACCGAGTCCTGCATGGACTGTATGGTACTACCGAGTCCTGCATGGACTGTATGGTACTACCGAGTCCTGCATGGACTGTATGGTACTACCGAGTCCTGCATGGACTTATGGTACTACCGAGTCCTGCATGGACTGTATGGTACTACCGAGTCCTGCATGGACTGTATGGTACTACCGAGTCCTGCATGGACTGTATGGTACTACCGAGTCCTGCATGGACTGTATGGTACTACCGAGTCCTGCATGGACTGTATGGTACTACCGAGTCCTGCATGGACTGTATGGTACTACCGAGTCCTGCATGGACTGTATGGTACTACCGAGTCCCGCATGGACTGTATGGTACTACCGAGTCCTGCATGGACTGTATGGTACTACCGAGTCCTGCATGGACTGTATGGTACTACCGAGTCCCGCATGGACTGTATGGTACTACCGAGTCCCGCATGGACTGTATGGTACTACCGAGTCCTGCATGGACTGTATGGTACTACCGAGTCCTGCATGGACTGTATGGTACTACCGAGTCCTGCATGGACTGTATGGTACTACCGAGTCCCGCATGGACTGTATGGTACTACCGAGTCCCGCATGGACTGTAAACAACCGAGTCCCGCATGGACTGTATGGTACTACCGAGTCCCGCATGGACTGTATGGTACTACCGAGTCCTGCATGGACTGTATGGTACTACCGAGTCCCGCATGGACTGTATGGTACTACCGAGTCCCGCATGGACTGTATGGTACTACCGAGTCCTGCATGGACTGTATGGTACTACCGAGTCCTGCATGGACTGTATGGTACTACCGAGTCCCGCATGGACTGTATGGTACTACCGAGTCCTGCATGGACTGTATGGTACTACCGAGTCCTGCATGGACTGTATGGTACTACCGAGTCCTGCATGGACTGTATATGAGAGAGGCTGTTGTTTAGTGTGCTGATAAATGCGTCAAATTCCTGCCTACTGCCCCACTAATAGCTCTATAGTCATAGTGTAAAGCAGTGCTTCTCAAACTTTTTAGTATGGCGGACCGGCAGGAATTTTTTCGATGGCGCCAAGGGACCGGTGCACTATTTTCCCTGCATTGATAATTGTTTCTGTCCTGTTTTGGATAACTTCTACGGACTGTCGGCGGATGGCCCGCGGACCGTCACCGGTCCCAACGACCACCACTTTGAGAAGCACTGGTGTAAAGGGCAACAGTTGGTGAAGGAATTGTTGGTATGTCTACTCCACCAGCTTAGTCTGGGTAATCAGAGGCGTCGCTCCATTGTTTGGCACTGGGGGGGTTCTTTGATGCAGCCCACCTCAACTCTAAAACGCTTTATTTTCTTTCATCAATAACAAAAAATCATAAGAGTAAGAGCCACTTTTTTAGCCTTAATCTGGTATGTCCTTTAGTTACACATGCACCATATATCTCTTAGCTTCTTGACTACGCCTCTGTGGGTAATACAACCAACACCTGCACCATCTATCTCTTAGCTTCTTGACTACGCCTCTGTGGGTAATACAACCAACACATGCACCATCTATCTCTTAGCTTCTTGACTACGCCTCTGTGGGTAATACAACCAACACATGCACCATCTATCTCTTAGCTTCTTGACTACGCCTCTGTGGGTAATACAACCAACACATGCACCATCTATCTCTTAGCTTCTTGACTACGCCTCTGTGGGTAATACAACCAACACATGCACCATCTATCTCTTAGCTTCTTGACTACGCCTCTGTGGGTAATACAACCAACACATGCACCATCTATCTCTTAGCTTCTTGACTACGCCTCTGTGGGTAATACAACCAACACATGCACCATCTATCTCTTAGCTTCTTGACTACGCCTCTGTGGGTAATACAGCCAACACCTGAACCATCTCTCTTGGCTTCTTGACTACGCCTCTGTGGGTAATACAACCAACACATGCACCATCTATCTCTTAGCTTCTTGACTACGCCTCTGTGGGTAATACAACCAACACCTGCACCATCTCTCTTGGCTTCTTGACTACGCCTCTGTGGGTAATACAACCAACACCTGCACCATCTCTCTTGGCTTCTTGACTACGCCTCTGTGGGTAATACAACCAACACCTGCACCATCTCTCTTGGCTTCTTGACTACGCCTCTGTGGGTAATACAACCAACACCTGCACCATCTCTCTTGGCTTCTTGACTACGCCTCTGTGGGTAATACAACCAACACATGCACCATCTATCTCTTAGCTTCTTGACTACGCCTCTGTGGGTAATACAACCAACACCTGCACCATCTCTCTTGGCTTCTTGACTACGCCTCTGTGGGTAATACAACCAACACCTGCACCATCTCTCTTGGCTTCTTGACTACGCCTCTGTGGGTAATACAACCAACACCTGCACCATCTCTCTTGGCTTCTTGACTACGCCTCTGTGGGTAATACAACCAACACCTGCACCATCTCTCTTAGCTTCTTGACTACGCCTCTGTGGGTAATACAACCAACACATGTACCATCTCTCTTAGCTTCTAGACCTCGCCTTTGTGGGTAATACAACCAACACCTGTACCATCTCTCTTAGCTTCTTGACTACGCCTCTGTGGGTAATACAACCAACTAATGGTGAGAAATGATGATTCATTTGATACACACTAAGTCAATAATAATATCATTGATGATGTATCCCCTGTCATTTCTACACACACGGTCAACACACGAGGAGTTAGGACACGCATAGGAATTAGGGCAGACACATTAGGAGTTAGGACACACATTAGAAGTTAGGACCGACACACATTAGGAGTTAGGACCGACACACATTAGGAGTTAGGACACGCATAGGAATTAGGACAGACACACATTAGGAGTTAGGACCAACACACATTAGGAGTTAGGACACGCATAGGAATTAGGACAGACACACATTAGGAGTTAGGACCGACACACATTAGGAGTTAGGACACGCATAGGAATTAGGACAGACACACATTAGGAGTTAGGACCCGCATAGGAATTAGGACAGACACACATTAGGAGTTAGGACACGCATTAGGAATTAGGACAGACACACATTAAGAGTTAGCACACAACTAATACAGTTTCTGACAGCTGTAAGAGTTACAAATAATATAGGCACAGTTACAGTAGTTTAATGGTCTTTATTCTACTGCAGGGCACATGTTAAGATAGTTAAGGGCCTTTGTTCTACTTCAGGGTACATGTTAAGATAGTTAAGGGCCTTTTTTCTACTTCAGGGTACATGTTAAGATAGTTAAGGCCCTTTGTTCTACAGCAGGTTACAGTACATGTTACGGTAGTTTAAGAGCCTTTGTTCTACTGCAGGGTACATGTTACAGTAGTTTAATGGTCTTTGTTCTACTGCAGGGTACATGTATTAATGATCCACATCACTGAAGTGCACGGAATGTCTAGGGTTCGAATCCCCCTCTAAAACCTTTCATCCAATCCACAACGTGTCAGTAACCCGATCCACGCGACTCACTCCTCGGCGTGCGTACGTTGTACAACTCAGACATGTCGAGCGACATTTGCACGCCAAAGTGCACCAACAGCACTATCGCTGGCATTCCTCGCGGTTTACACCCGGCACAGCGTGGAACAAGCAGGAGACCATAGTACGGGGGCCGCCAGCGATAAATATTTACGGGGAAACTAGCCCCACGCCTACGGAACAACTGTACCTGTATGTTCATCTCCTTTGATTGCTGGCACCAACAACCCGCGGGATATTTTATGAGGCGATCGCCATCAACAGAGAATAAAAAGCTCGATCAAATACCCTCTTAAAAATACGAATTTTTCTTTGTAACCACAGTTCTACTTTCCAATACGGGTATATTCTGTCTAAACAAAATACGAACTCACCCTAAACAGACTAGTTCGTCTGTAATCAACTTAATAATAAATCGCATTCACAGCTAACACAATTAAATAAAACCAATTCCAACCACAAGAAAGATATTCTAGCTAAGTAAATCATACTAATACTACATTGTGGGTACATGAGTAAACCGTGGACAAACCGACTATGTCGACAGGCACTAGGTTTAATTCATCTTTTAACAGACGAACTGTGTACATGATACATGGGAGAGGGACTGTGTACTGGACACTCCCTGATACATGGGAGAGGGACTGCGTACTGGGCACTCCCTGATACATGGGAGAGGGACTGCGTACTGGGCACTCCCTGATACATGGGAGAGGGACTGCGTACTGGGCACTCCCTGATACATGGGAGAGGGACTGCGTACTGGGTACTCCCTGATACATGGGAGATGCACTGTGTACTGGACACTCCCTGATACATAGGAGAGGGACTGTGTACTGCAGTGCTTCTCAAAGTGGTTGTCCGCTGACAGGTGCCGGTCCGTGGCCCATCCGATGCCGGTCCGCAGGTGTTACCAAGAAAGGACATTTCGCTACCACGTCAGTCCAGGCAAAATAGTTCACCGGTCCATGTTGCAATGGAAAAAATTCCTGCCGGTCCGCAATACTAAAAAGTTTGAGAAGCACTGGTGTACAGGACACTCCCTGATACATGGGAGAGGGACTGTGTACTGGGCACTCTCTGATATATGGGAGAGGGACTGCGTACTGGGCACTCCCTGATATATGGGAGAGGGACTGTGTACTGGGCAGTGGGCACTCCCTGATACATGGGAGAGGGACTGCGTACTGGGCACTCCATGATACATGGGAGAGGGACTGCGTACTGGACACTCCCTGATACATGGGAGAGGGACTGTGTACTGCAGTGCTTCTCAAAGTGGTGGTCCGCGGACCGGTGCCGGTCCGTGGCCCATCCGATGCCGGTCCGCAGGTGTTACCAAGAAAGGACATTTCGCTACCACGTCAGTCCAGGCAAAATAGTTCACCGGTCCATGGTGCAATGGAAAAAATTCCTGCCGGTCCGCAATACTAAAAAGTTTGAGAAGCACTGGTGTACAGGACACTCCCTGATACATGGGAGAGGGACTCTGTAGAGGACGTACACAAGACTTTCTCTAATAAAGCAAGTTGTTACATTTGAGCCTTGCTTAAAACAGCGTTGTTCGGTAGATCTTGCCCTACCGGTACCGGATGTGCTCCTCACTTACAAGCAAACACTCGACTTTAAACTAGGACAGAGACCCCGGTCTAGTGCTGAATGCATCGACGGAAACGCTGAGTAACGTGGGACACAGTGAGACATGGGACACAGTGGGACGTGGGACACAATGGGACGTGGGACTCAGTGAGACGTGGGACACAGTGGCACGTGGTACTCAGCGGGACGTGGGGCACAATGGGGCGTGGGACAAAGTGGCACGTGGGACACAATGGGACGTGGGACTCAGTGGGACACAATGGGACGTGGGACTCAATGTTGTTTTTGTTTCTTTTTTTTCATAAAAAGATTCGCAACTCCAACTTTTTTAATACAATGGTGTACACGATCGCTTACAATCTGTGTTTATGACCCCTACTAATACGATGGTGTACACAATCTGTGTTTACGACCCCTACTAATACGATGGTGTACACAATCTGTGTTTACAACCTCTCAGTAAGATTGTGCACAAAGTCTACGTTTATCACCTCCTCAAGTCCAATGATGTTTCAAGTTACACAACTATTACCTAGACTTAAGCTAAGCATGGAAATAAATGTGGTCATAATATATATATAACAATAGTAATTTAACAATGGCAATATAAAAATGGTGAAAGCAAAAATGTAAAGGTGGCGGCCGTGTAAACACATAGTATGAACACATAGTATGAACACATAGTATGAACACATAGTATGAACACATAGTATGAACACATAGTATGAACACATAGTATGAACACATAGTATGAACACATAGTATGAACACATCGCTGTACTCACCTCTCTGCTCCTGTCTCAGGCGTTCTTTAATTAAACTCATCGTCCGAAAGTCCAGATCTGCTCAGCACAAGAGACACACTACATAATTATCCATGGACAGGTGTCCGCAGCTATAACACAACACTAGAATCTGACCACAGGTGTCCCCAGCACTGACCGACAGCTAGCACTGCCCCCCACAGCTGTAACACAACGCTGGAATCTGACCACAGGTGTCCCCAGCACTGACCGACAGCTAGCACTGCCCCCCACAGCTGTAACACAACGCTGGAATCTGACCACAGGTGTCCCCAGCACTGACCGACAGCTAGCACTGCCCCCCACAGCTGTAACACAACGCTGGAATCTGACCACAGGTGTCCCCAGCACTGACCGACAGCTAGCACTGCCCCCCACAGCTGTAACACAACGCTGGAATCTGACCACAAGAACGGCACTGCGCCTTTCTTCAGTCTCCGATATTTGACAGCACGAATTATTGTCACGGGAGACACGGCTTGTCCACTGATGACGTAATCAATCTCATATAATAGAACTGAACCATCACAACGTCGGGTCTAAAGCTAACATCTTTATCAAACCATCCATTGTCTTGGGTGTGTTTGTGTGTGTGTGTGGGGGGGGGGTATGATCAACTTGACACCTTAACAAACTGTTGTTTCCCGGGGGCCAATGGCTTACTTACAGAACTTATAAGAGAATGCTACTACTACTTGTTTTATTTACACCCAACGTTAAATAGATATCTACAATCGTTATTAGATTATTTCATTGGCAGGTTCTCAAATGGTAGCCGTTTGGGAAGGGGGGAGGGGTGGCGATGACATTCACGGTATAAACAAAAGGTCAAACACTAGCATTGAATTTTAAAGGTCATGTTTTTCAAACGTGCACTTTAGTGGTGGCTAATGCACTGATGTCAAGAGAATATCTACAAATGTCGATGTCATGGAATATACATAAATTTAATTGTGGAACTTAATGAAGCAACTCGTCGACATAGTCGATTATCAAAACTCAGAATTTCAATCGAAATTTCCCGAATTGTCGTCTGGACTAAATGTCTACGCTGGCTCATGAGAGCTATCCATCCATCCTTATACTATATACTATCCTTAAGTTTGATCAGCCACAAAAGAGGACGAAATGATGTGTCACTCACACGCAAATCGTGTCACGTCCACGTGTCACTCACATACAACGTGTGTCACGTCCACGTGCCACTCACAACGTGTGTCACGTCCACGTGTCACTCACACACAACGCGTGTCACGTCCACGTGTCACTCACACACAACGAGTGTCACGTCCACGTGTCACTCATATACAACGCGTGTCACGTCCATGTGTCACTCAAATACAACGCGTGTCACGTCAACGTGTCACTCATATACAACGCGTGTCACGTCCACGTGTCACTCATATACAACGCGTGTCATGTCCACGTGTCACTCATATACAACGCGTGTCACTCATATACAACGCGTGTCACTCATATACAACGCGTGTCACGTCCATGTGTCACTCATATACAACGCGTGTCACGTCCATGTGTCACTCAAATACAACGCGTGTCACGTCAACGTGTCACTCATATACAACGCGTGTCACGTCCACGTGTCACTCATATACAACGCGTGTCACGTCCACGTGTCACTCATATACAACACGTGTCACGTCCACGTGTCACTCACACACTACGCGTGTCACGTCCACGTGTCACTCACACACAACGCGTGCCACATCCACGTTTCACTCATATACAACGCGTGTCACGTCCACGTGTCACTCATATACAACGCGTGTCACTTCCACGTGTCACTCATATACAACGCGTGTCACGTCCACTTCTAACATACAAAAGACTGAGGAGGATGTTGGTACATGTATTATTCATACGTGTGGCAGGGAAGGGGAGGGAAGGGAAGGATCAAGTTAATTGGTCGACGGTTAAGAGTGTTTAATTAGTGAGTCTGGACAAAACCACTTCGGAATTCTGTTGGTCCAGTGGTTCTCATGTGTTTAATTAGTGAGTCTGGACAAAACCACTTCGGCCTTCTGTTGGTCCAGTGGTTCTCATGTGTTTAATTAGTGAGTCTGGACAAAACCACTTCGGCCTTCTGTTGGTCCAGTGGTTCTCATGTGTTTAATTAGTGAGTCTGGACAAAACCACTTCGGCCTTCTGTTGGTCCAGTGGTTCTCATGTGT
Source organism: Ampullaceana balthica (assembly GCA_944989445.1). Taxonomy (NCBI): domain Eukaryota; kingdom Metazoa; phylum Mollusca; class Gastropoda; family Lymnaeidae; genus Ampullaceana; species Ampullaceana balthica. The sequence continues at coordinate 4,714,550 of CALYLW010000015.1, read as the reverse complement.
TTAATTAGTGAGTCTGGACAAAACCACTTCGGCCTTCTGTTGGTCCAGTGGTTCTCATGTGTTTAATTAATGAGTCTGGACAAAACCACTTCGGCCTTCTGTTGGTCCAGTGGTTCTCATGTGTTTAATTAGTGAGTCTGGACAAAACCACTTCGGCCTTCTGTTGGTCCAGTGGTTCTCATGTGTTTAATTAGTGAGTCTGGACAAAACCACTTCGGCCTTCTGTTGGTCCAGTGGTTCTCATGTGTTTAATTAGTGAGTCTGGACAAAACCACTTCGGCCTTCTGTTGGTCCAGTGGTTCTCATGTGTTTAATTAGTGAGTCTGGACAAAACCACTTCGGCCTTCTGTTGGTCCAGTGGTTCTCATGTGTTTAATTAGTGAGTCTGGACAAAACCACTTCGGCCTTCTGTTGGTCCAGTGGTTCTCATGTGTTTAATTAGTGAGTCTGGACAAAACCACTTCGGCCTTCTGTTGGTCCAGTGGTTCTCATGTGTTTAATTAGTGAGTCTGGACAAAACCACTTCAGCCTTCTGTTGGTCCAGTGGTTCTCATGTGTTTAATTAGTGAGTCTGGACAAAACCACTTCGGCCTTCTGTTGGTCCTGTGGTTCTCATGTGTTTAATTAGTGAGTCTGGACAAAACCACTTCGGCCTTCTGTTGGTCCAGTGGTTCTCATGTGTTTAATTAGTGAGTCTGGACAAAACCACTTCGGCCTTCTGTTGGTCCAATGGTTCTCATGTGTTTAATTAGTGAGTCTGGACAAAACCACTTCGGCATTCTGTTGGTCCAGTGGTTCTCATGTGTTTAATTAGTGAGTCTGGACAAAACCACTTCGGCCTTCTGTTGGTCCAGTGGTTCTCATGTGTTTAATTAGTGAGTCTGGACAAAACCACTTCGGCCTTCTGTTGGTCCAGTGGTTCTCATGTGTTTAATTAGTGAGTCTGGACAAAACCACTTCGGCCTTCTGTTGGTCCAATGGTTCTCATGTCTTTAATTAGTGAGTCTGGACAAAACCACTTCGGCCTTCTGTTGGTCCAGTGGTTCTCATGTGTTTAATTAGTGAGTCTGGACAAAACCACTTCGGCCTTCTGTTGGTCCAGTGGTTCTCATGTGTTTAATTAGTGAGTCTGGACAAAACCACTTCGGCCTTCTGTTGGTCCAATGGTTCTCATGTCTTTAATTAGTGAGTCTGGACAAAACCACTTCGGCCTTCTGTTGGTCCAGTGGTTCTCATGTGTTTAATTAGTGAGTCTGGACAAAACCACTTCGGCCTTCTGTTGGTCCAGTGGTTCTCATGTGTTTAATTAGTGAGTCTGGACAAAACCACTTCGGCCTTCTGTTGGTCCAGTGGTTCTCATGTGTTTAATTAGTGAGTCTGGACAAAACCACTTCGGCCTTCTGTTGGTCCAGTGGTTCTCATGTGTTTAAATAGTGAGTCTGGACAAAACCACTTCGGCCTTCTGTTGGTCCAATGGTTCTCATGTCTTTAATTAGTGAGTCTGGACAAAACCACTTCGGCCTTCTGTTGGTCCAGTGGTTCTCATGTGTTTAATTAGTGAGTCTGGACAAAACCACTTCGGCCTTCTGTTGGTCCAGTGGTTCTCATGTGTTTAATTAGTGAGTCTGGACAAAACCACTTCGGCCTTCTGTTGGTCCAGTGGTTCTCATGTGTTTAATTAGTGAGTCTGGACAAAACCACTTCGGCCTTCTGTTGGTCCAGTGGTTCTCATGTGTTTAATTAGTGAGTCTGGACAAAACCACTTCGGCCTTCTGTTGGTCCAGTGGTTCTCATGTGTTTAATTAGTGAGTCTGGACAAAACCACTTCGGCCTTCTGTTGGTCCAGTGGTTCTCATGTGTTTAATTAGTGAGTCTGGACAAAACCACTTCGGCCTTCTGTTGGTCCAGTGGTTCTCATGTGTTTAATTAGTGAGTCTGGTCAAAACCACTTCGGCCTTCTGTTGGTCCAGTGGTTCTCATGTGTTTAATTAGTGAGTCTGGACAAAACCACTTCGGCCTTCTGTTGGTCCAGTGGTTCTCATGTGTTTAATTAGTGAGTCTGGACAAAACCACTTCGGCCTTCTGTTGGTCCAGTGGTTCTCATGTGTTTAATTAGTGAGTCTGGACAAAACCACTTCGGCCTTCTGTTGGTCCAGTGGTTCTCATGTGTTTAATTAGTGAGTCTGGACAAAACCACTACGGCCTTCTGTTGGTCCAGTGGTTCTCATGTGTTTAATTAGTGAGTCTGGACAAAACCACTTCGGCCTTCTGTTGGTCCAGTGGTTCTCATGTGTTTAATTAGTGAGTCTGGACAAAACCACTTCGGCCTTCTGTTGGTCCAGTGGTTATCATGTGTTTAATTAGTGAGTCTGGACAAAACCACTTCGGCCTTCTGTTGGTCCAGTGGTTCTCATGTGTTTAATTAGTGAGTCTGGACAAAACCACTTCGGCCTTCTGTTGGTCCAGTGGTTCTCATGTGTTTAATTAGTGAGTCTGAACAAAACCACTTCGTCCCCCTGTTGGTCCAGTGGTTCTCAACTCTTTAGCCAGCTTTTGTTGAAAACAAAGGGATTTTATTTATTTTGTGCCCTTTACCAATCTTTTTCATTGCAATACAACACGACCCAGATAACCATTAAAAAGTTGTTGTATTTGAAAAGTGTTTAAATTAATTATTAATAATGTCAACATGAGCCATTTTCAAAATGTAAATTTTCAACTTTGTCATAGATACCGTAGACCTACCTGATTAGGCCAAAATCTTTCTTGGACGGGAAGATCGAAACAAATATGTTTTTAAATCATTTTATTTGAGCATTTTGCTAAAAATTTGTAAGTAAATATTTTCTGAAATTTCAACATTTTAATATTAGGTTTTTTTTTGTTTTTTTTTAAGCGAACCGCCAGAAAGAATGACTTGAATCAAATAGTAAATAATAAAGTACGGAATTCGAATGCTATTAAAGTTAACTTTTTCAAAATGTATATATATTTTTTAAACAATCGTTAACATTAACATCTATTGTCACCGAATGAAGTGTGCAACATGTCAAGCCAACGGAGAGATGGGAGCCTAGTTACGGTAATAGATCTGTACAAACACACGGACGGACACAGTCGCGCAGTTCAATAAAATTGAATAAAAATGTGTGTTGTTGGATACGTTACGAAATTTAAATGATCACTAATTGAAGAATCGTTTTACCAAGGGAGTGAAATGGTGTGGTGTATGTCGGCGTATTTGCCCCACTACAAACACTCACACACACACACAAGTCTTTCCATTAATTTTTTCTAGATTTGAAATGTTGTCTTGGACAGTGTATTGATTGATTGATCTGTGTGTACAAAATGAATCCCAAGAAATCCCAAGAAATGTCATTTCAAAAATCCATTTGGATCAATAAAAGGCTTACAAGATTGTTGTACCATGAATGTTACTTTCATAGAACTTATTATTAGACAACCTAAAGACATCGTAACTGTATGACACTCTTCAGTACAACAATGTGCCAGTAGTTAGGTGCAGTTTTATAACAGGAAGTGAAATAATCACCGTTAACATTTTCAATCAGTTAGGATAAGAAATTAAGGGGGGGGGGAAATAAGGCAATATGGGGAACTAATTTACAGGTTTAAAACTACCCCCAAAAAACTTGGTAAGAATTTTCAAAGGAAATATAAAGAAAACAAAAGTACATTTCACGAATCAAAGGGAAACAAATTCAAATCTCGTCGAGACTTAAACACGAAGTTAAAACAAACACTTTTATTTTTTCATTGCTGTTGATTTTCTTGCAATAATATGTCTCTTATTAAAATCTTGAGTGAGTGTGTCTATATTTATATAACAGTGTGTGTATATTATTAGTGTGTGTGTGTATATATAGCAGTGTGTGTATATAACAATGTGTGTATATAACAATGTGTGTGTATAACAATGTGTGTATATAACAGTGTGTGTATATTATTAGTGTGTGTGTATATATAGCAGTGTGTGTATATAACAATGTGTGTATTTAACAATTTGTGTATTTAACAATTTGTGTATATAACAATTTGTGTATAAAACAATTTGTGTATATAACAATTTGTGCATATAACAATTTGTGCATATAACAATTTGTGTATATAACAATGTGTGTGTATAACAATGTGTGTGTATAACAATGTGTGTGTATAACAATGTGTGTGTATAACAATGTGTGTGTATAACAATGTGTGTATATAACAATGTGTGTGTATAACAATGTGTGTATATAACAATGTGTGTATATAACAATGTGTGTATATAACAATGTGTGTATATAACAATGTGTGTATATAACAATTTGTGTATATAACAATGTGTGTATATAACAATTTGTGTATATAACAATGTGTGTATATAACAATGTGTGTATATAACAATGTGTGTATATAACAATTTGTGTATATAACAATGTGTGTATATAGCAATGTGTGTATATAACAATGTGTGTATATAACAATGTGTGTATATAACAATTTGTGTATATAACAATTTGTGTATATAACAATTTGTGTATATAACAATTTGTGTATATAACAATTTGTGTATATAACTTAACTGTGTTTGTGGGTATAACCTTGTGTGTCTATATTTTCCCATGACACAAAATATTCCCGTAATGAACATTTCTGTACCGACATGTAAAACACAAAATACACAAACAAATTGTGCAATGAAAACAATAAATTTGAGCTTTATTTTTAGACTGACACGATAGTAAACGTTTCGGCTAATGACGTCATCAGTACAACATAAAATACATTCTTACAATACTTACATAAGTAATAATAACATTCTTAAAACATATTGTATTTTAAAATATTAATGTTAAATAAAAAGAAAGGAAAAACAAAAACAAACATGGACGCAGGATATAGGAAAAAGGGGGAAGTATCCAAAGTTACAGTAAAAACCACAACGGGAACAAGATTCTGCAGTTAAGTAAAATTATGAATTTGGTTAATTCCATACGGAGCCAACGTACCAAATCTTTTTATGAGTCTATTTTCCATGTGGATTCTATCATGGGTATTGCTTGCATATAAAATACCGGTTACTGCAATATCTGATATGCCGTTATGGTCAACACTGTTAAAATGTTTAGACACAGGACATTGAGCCTGTTTATTTATATTATACAGGTGTTCTCTAAAACGATCTCCAAGACGACGACCAGTCTCACCCACGTAAATTTTATTACACCTCTTGCAAAGAATTGCATAAATCACGTTGCGACTTGTGCAAGTGAATCCATCTTTGATTAAGAATTTTTCAAGAGGGAAAGAAATGTTGTTAATTTCCATCACATATGGACAAGTATTGCAACGGTTACGGTTGCAACCTTTTGTTCCAATATGTGCTTTCATTGTGGGAAGGTGACTTCTTACAAGAATATCTCTGAGGCTTCTATCTCTCCGGAAAGCGAAAAGAGGAGGTTTTTTGAAGACCTGCTGAGTTAGAGGGTCAGCCATAAGAATTGGTCCCATTGATATTTTAAGAGCATTAAAAGCTTTATTGCTGTCCCATTCTATATGATATACCGACATGTAGGAGTGTATAGTAAGATTGAAGTTTGCTGCTAGGCTGTTATAAACGAAGGCGTACCTAAGGGGGTTACCATGGCAATAACAAGACAACAGCGACAGTGGAAGCCACTTCTCACGGATCAACGACAGAACGTACGTAGAGTAGGTAGAGGAGCGGTTACCACGGCAATAACAAGACAACAGCGACAGTGGAAGCCACTGTCTCATGGATCAACGACAGAACGTGACGCCAGTGTCTCACTGAGTAACGACAGAACGTACGTAGAGAGATAGACTCGGCTAGGATCGTATCAGGCAGGTGAAGAGCGAAACATGACCTTGACGTAAAGGTCAGGGTCAGCACTCGTCAAACAGACCTCGGACTGATTTATTCCGAGACTCCACGGAGAATATCGTTCAACTTCAACCAGAAATGTAAGCCGAAAGTAGTGCCAGAAACGTAGACACAAATGTACTGGCAGCCAATTTACTCTCTAACCTTTGTACGATATTGTTGCTCACCAGAAGCGGACCCGCCAATGGAAACACAGCCCTCTCACCGCAAGTCCAAATAGACAAACAATAAAACTTTTTATTAAAAGTCCATTTCAACTTGAAATAATTGATAAGTAGTGTATTACCCGTCAAAAATGACGGAAGTTTTCAAAATAAATACATTTCAGCTGAAATCTATTTATTTTGAAAAATACACATCAGAATAAAAAGTAATTTAATACAGAACTTTCATTTATTTTATTAATTTTTATTTTATTCATTATTTTCATATTGCACAATTTTATGTGGAACGTTCGAAAAGAGTTATTTTTGGTGCAGTAATTTGGTGCGCTGCTTTCTAGAATTAGTAGCGTCACGGACAGACAGACGTGACATACATATAAAATTATTTTATGTTGATTTTTGAGTCGGTGTGTATTTTCCACAATTGTTACGCAACTCAGCACCACATGTCACGCGAGCATCACACGTTGACACGGTCCAGGCTGTTATTTAGTGCTGGTTCCACCGTTGAGTTGTAAACATCCCATGTCACCTCGGTGTGGGTGGAGATATCCTATCTGTCACGTGACTAAGGCAACTGGTGTAACAAGGCCACGGGAATAGATGTACGCAAATGTGATAAGAGAGAGGGAAAAAAAAGGGGGGGGGGCGGGCGTTTATTTATAAATATACCATTTATTTCTAGAATAAACTACACAAATAAGTCTACATAATGAACCTCAAATAATTAGTAGAAACGTTATTTCCTTCTCGGATGGCCTTGCTGAGAGAGCCAGTGTTTGGATGGTCATATGGAAGAGCTGCTGCTGGGGTGGCCATAACGTAAGTGCTCCTGCTCAGCACGAAATGTGGGGAACCCCAGTGATAGGAATAACGCTAGGCATTAAATTTGCTCATCGCGTAGGTCATATACGGAAATTTGTGCTGGGTTAATTTTAGAACGCACGTTTATTGATCGAAGTAAACGCGGCTAGAGACATTGTTCAATTTGTTCAGTTACAATGTAGTGGAGAGAGAGAAAAGTCGCCGCCGACAATTTGTTGATCTTGGGGGGGGGGATCTTTTATTCTTTTTAATGCCATCGTAACCAACGTTGGTCTTGTGGTTTTATCAGCAACAGGGGTGCTCAAACGTCAAACCTAGGGCCAGATCCGGCCCGTCAGCTGTCTTTAACCCGGCCCGCGTTATTGAACTTGAATAACCATGTTATTACGACATGGGTAATCATGCAGCAGTAGCGAAGATGGAAATCCATACAGATATTCTATTTTCACTTTAGAATACATAACTTTACTAAAAACTCTATTTTGTTAAAAAAATCTTTATTTTTTTTTAAATATTGTAATTGTATTGGACTTTTTTTTTCATTACGTATTTTATTTTTCTATGCATAAACAGTAGTATTAAGTATGCGTGCTTTTTGAATTGGAATTATTGATATTTGGTCCCATTGATATTTGGTCCCATTGATATTTGGTCCCTCCCTAAACAGTGTAATGGGGACAGTGAACCAGCACCCAAAAGTCTGAGGGGATCAGATCTGGGCCCGAAAAGGCAATGTTGTGAGGACCCCTGATCTCCATACATAACCGTCACGGTCACCCATGGCAGGTGCTGATGAGTCGTTACTTGTGGTTTCTTTATTGGAGTCCAACACGATTGTCACTTCCCATCCCGGGTATACAATTGTAAACCAAACCATCTATCATTTATTTCCGTTTTCAAGCCACATTTAATTTGTCATAGATTGTCGCCTTGGGCCAGGCAATGTAAGATCTAGTTAACTGCGCTGAATAACTTAGCCGAGTAGTTATTATAGTACACAAATTCACTGCCATCTTAGTACAATTAGTTAGCTGATTTTTAAAAAAATATATCTTTGAATTTGGGCCTTTAAAATTGAATTAGTTTAAATGATCATAATGACGGCATTACATTCAGTTAATATTTTTCTCTCAATAATGTATCGCTTTTACAATTCACTTTGCTCCTACAGGCATCAGGCATGCGGCCGTGACTTGACCCGCGGTCACCAACACAATAAAATTAATCGATTTTTTTAGCCCAGCCTGTGCTGGAAAAACTTGCTCTTGTACCTCCAATTACTCCATGACAACTAACTTATAAATTTTAATCGTAACGATACGTAGTTTGTTGGGTTTTTAATGTATTATACGACATTAACAAAGGATGACATTAAACAAGAGAGAACGCATTTATAAAGATTTACAAATCAAAACGATTCCCAGTTACATAAGTTTTAAGGAAAGTTCCTTATTAATATTCCAACGTTTCTAAACTAGAATTATCGATATTTACAAAAAAAGGACATTAGATATTAAATGTTCTGTTCTTATTTTTATGAAGTTTAAAATGGATCGTTCATCTAACAAACGTATCCTCATTAATAGTTATTGTTATCGATTACTAATGATAAGCAGTAGATCGATGGAAAACTCAAATCTGTTGAAGTTGAATACGTGTATGGTATATATTTATTAAATTAATGTAATCCCTTCATGTTCAGGGCTACTCTACTACCCTCTTGAGGGACAAGTTCAACCCGGGATGTGACATAACATGGTCGTCATGAACGTAATGCCACAAACCTTTTATTTTAACTTATCGTATCTATTACAGACGCTCCTTCTATACAAATGATTATTGCGTCCTACGGTTGTTATCCATGGTTTATGTCTAGTCTTGCATTTTCATAACAGTTTTACATTTTGACACAGTCTTGGTTTTTCTGGTTTCCCCAGGCAACCCTTTATTGCAAGTCCGAATTCCTGCCGGTAAGAACGAGAATTTGTATGTGTTTGTTCTTGGTACGGAATAAGAACAATGTTTTTATGGCTATGTCTATCTGGGGGTTGTATTAGGTTATCTTTGTGTTCTGTTTCACCAAGTCATGTGTATCAAACTAATGTCTTTCACTAACAACATCGCGTGTGTGTTGTCTCTCATCTATGTGATTTGCATTCAAGTTTAATGGCGACATGATTTTTATATCTAATAATATATAATATAATTATCTCTGTGCGCAGAAGGCAACGAGATGCACCCCCTATTTACGTATGTATAACAAATGATTTGATACGCATGACTGCATGTTCCATGACATCACTACTTACGTTCTGGGAATTCAATTTTTTTTTAAAAATAATAACAACAACCGATAATTACTTTTGACCGAATGAAACATAATAGAAGTTCTAATAGAAGAGGGTTTTATGTAAGAATGGTCGCTTCAGAATATCAGGTGCTAAGTTTTATCATTGTTAGATACTCAGTTACTCAGATTTTCATATGTGGGGAAGCTGTGTATTTTCATACTGAACATTGCTAAGTTGTCGTGTGTATTCTAATACTGAACATTGCTAAGTTGTCGTGTGTATTCTAATGTTGAACATTGGTAAGTTGTCGTGTGTATTCTAATACTGAACATTGCTAAGTTGTCGTGTGTATTCTAATACTGAACATTGCTAAGTTGTCGTGTGTATTCTAATACTGAACATTGCTAAGTTGTCGTGTGTATTCTAATACTGAACATTGCTAAGTTGTCGTGTGTATTCTAATGTTGAACATTGCTAAGTTGTCGTGTGTATTCTAATACTGAACATTGCTAAGTTGTCGTGTGTATTCTAATACTGAACATTGCTAAGTTGTCGTGTGTATTCTAATGTTGAACATTGCTAAGTTGTCGTGTGTATTCTAATGTTGAACATTGCTAAGTTGTCGTGTGTATTCTAATACTGAACATTGCTAAGTTGTCGTGTGTATTCTAATACTGAACATTGCTAAGTTGTCGTGTGTATTCTAATACTGAACATTGCTAAGTTGTCGTGTGTATTCTAATACTGAACATTGCTAAGTTGTCGTGTGTATTCTAATGTTGAACATTGCTAAGTTGTCGTGTGTATTCTAATGTTGAACATTGCTAAGTTGTCGTGTGTATTCTAATGTTGAACATTGCTAAGTTGTCGTGTGTATTCTAATGTTGAACATTGCTAAGTTGTCGTGTGTATTCTAATGTTGAACATTGCTAAGTTGTCGTGTGTATTCTAATGCTGAACATTGCTAAGTTGTCGTGTGTATTCTAATGCTGAACATTGCTAAGTTGTCGTGTGTATTCTAATGTTGAACATTGCTAAGTTGTTGTGTGTATTCTAATGTTGAACATTGCTAAGTTGCCGTGTGTATTCTAATGCTGAACATAGCTAAGTTGTCGTGTGTATTGCTAAGTTGTCGTGTGTATTGCTAAGTTGTCGTGTGTATTGCTAAGTTGTCGTGTGTATTGCTAAGTTGTCGTGTGTATTGCTAAGTTGTCGTGTGTATTGCTAAGTTGTCGTGTGTATTGCTAAGTTGTCGTTACCAGCTAATGAGATACAACAACGATCGAAGGCCTGGGTCTGTAAATCTCTCTTGGAATGATTGTATTGATTGTGTTCCCTGCATCGATTGTGTTGTCTACATTGATTGTTTGTTTTGCATTGATTGTTTTATATTTATATTACTTGTCCATTGGTGATTTAATGATTTCATTGATAGTGTTGTTTTTATTGGTGATTTAATGATTTCATTGATAGTGTTGTTTTTATTGGTGATTTAATGATTTCATTGATAGTGTTGTTTTTATTGATTACTAGCCGGGTTACCCGGCGTCGCACGATTAAAATAATAGTCAACAGATTTTTAAAAAAAATATTTCAATTCATGCATTGAAAAACAATTTAAAAAATAAATTGAAATGTAATTAAAAATAAGTACATGTAATTTATATATTGCTTATATTAAGGCTTGTCGATAGACTATATTTTTGGTTTTTCCGTCTGGTGCAAAAATGAAAAGATTTGTTGGTGACCCAACTCTAGAACATGCCACATATAGCTGTCCGTGGGCAAAGCATGCTTCCTCAAGTACAATGCCTGCCACTTTTAAAGACTGTCCCTGTGCCTTGTTGATAGACATGGCAAATGCAAGCCTGATTGGAAACTGGAGGCGCTTGAAATCAAAAGGCATATCTGTTGGTATGAGTGGAATTCTTGGGATGAAGACATCTTCTCCTTTGGCGCAGCCTGTCAAAATTGTGGCTTCTATTACATGAGGTAAGAGATGCTTGATGCTCAATCGTGTTCCATTGCATAGTTTAGGGGGATCCAAATTTCTCAGAAGTATGATAGGAGCTCCGATTTTAAGTTCCAAGTTATGTGATGGCATGCCAGGAGGATCTAATTAATTCAAAAATTCTGTTGGATAGTAAACAGCTTGGGCCGGATCTGTAACCGTATCAATAGATTTGTAGTTTTTTGAAATGCCTGGTAGAAAATTTTGAATTTGAGAATTGATGCTGTTGACACTTGAATTCTTTGGAGCAAGAATGGCCCTTTCGCACAACCACTCAGGATTTTTAAACTGGTCTTGGATGTTTGGAAAAACGGCAAGTTTCAACTCTTCAAGTGACTTTGCTACAGTGCAAAAATTTGATGGGAAAGAAACTGTTCCTGATGCTGGGTCTACCTGCCACTTTCCATCGCCAAGTTGAAGCAATTGATGTGAGAAGTAGCCTGCTGCATTATCTCCATGTAAATGGACTCTCATGTTGGTGGTCAAAGTCATTTTCTTGACCTGTTTCCACAGAGTTGAAGCTTTGAGGAAGGCATTCAACTCATCGCTTGGTGTTGACCTTGGAATGACAGGCAAAGTTTGTCTAAAATCTCCAGCTAACACCACAACTGTTCCTCCCATTAGTTTTGTGTTTCCTTTTAAATCCTGAAGAGTGTTGTTCAAGGCTTCAAGAGCTCGCTTGTGTGACATTGTACACTCATCCCAGACAATGAGAGAACACTGTTCTAGTACCTTGGCCTTTCCTGATCCTTTTGATATGTTGCAGGTTACATTCTCAGAATGGTTCATGTTCAAAGGTAACTTGAAGGCAGAATGAGCTGTTCTACCCCCGGCAAGCAATGTTGATGCTATGCCAGAAGAAGCAACGGCTAGAGCAATACCTTTATCTCGTCTGATTGTAGCCAAGAGCAAATTGATCACAAATGTTTTACCTGTACCTCCTGGAGCATCAAGGAATATGATTCCACCTTTTTTTGAGGTAACCAGTTCTAAGATGTGAATGTAGGCAGCTCTTTGATCCTCAACTAAACGTGGTTGATTTTCTGAGACATAGGTCATCAATTCATTTGTGTTATAATTTTGTTCTCGTAGAATTTCACTATTCTGAAGATTGTTTTCATTTCTTTGAGGCGTTGGTAACCCAAACTGGTCAAGGTTCCTTCCTGACATTGATACACACAAATCCTCCAACAACATAAGACACCTTTTGTAAATCTCATTAGAGAACTCAATTAGCAGTGTTTGATTCTCTCTCTTGGTTTGCAACATAATGTCCTCACTCAAATATGTTTTAAATGTATCCCAGAGAGCAAGTGGATTAGAAACAGAGCATGTTGTCAGCAAAATTGAAAACAGATGTCTCAAACGGGTAGGTGATTGAGATGTACATGCCTCCTCCATGGTCAAGACCCAATGGTGATCGTTTTCTAGTAGCCCTTGCATTTGGCAAGCTTCCCTAAATGTAGCACACACATGACCATCAACAGTTTTTAAGTCAGTGTAGGATGTTGGTCCTCTAACAACATGAAGTAGCATCCTCAAAACGAAGCATTCTGCATTAGATGGGTGAACGGTGTACACACTTCCCAATGCATCTGGAGATTTTATCCCTGGATGATATTCAACATCTGCTCCTTGTTTTCGGCGTTTAAATATTTTTTGAGAAGCATTCCAAGTATAGTACCTTGGAACAACACAATAGAGAATGGTTTTTGCAAAGTCGTCTTGTTGGCACAGTTGAAAAAAAGCTGTCAAAGTTGTTCTTGGTGGCTCCAGAATTTAATGATATATATTTTCTTGGTTGAAGTATACTCTTTGCCCATTTTCAAGATGAACACTCAAGTGAACAACTGTTGGATACCATTCATGAATTTGGAAATTCAAAATTCTCCAGACTGCTTCATTACTGCTGATGTAACGACCCATTAGAAATTTTTGCACCTCATCTGGATTCTCTTGGTTTCCTTCAAGACCAAAAACGGCCTGGTCACTTCCTTTATTGACGTACTTGCAGATGTATTTGATGGCCTTGACAGATTGGCAAGATTCGACATTTATGTGAGCTTGAAACATTTTTGTCAAAATTGGAGTGTAGGGAACCACCCATCTGTTGTCCATTTCTATTTCTTGATATGTTGAACCAACCTTCATTTTGATTTTTGCAGTAAAACCACCATCTCCTGGTTTACGGCGTCTGTACACAGGATAGCCATCTTCACCAGTTTTAGTTTCTTGTATCAAATTCCTTGGATATTTTTTTGAGCATTTCCCATCAACCATGCAAGCAGAGTTTCTGTTCAAGTTTCCACAGGGTCCATGCAGCATATTTTTCACAACAATTTCAAACAAAAAATTATCTTGTGTAGAGTTTGGTATTTCTGCTGAGATTACATTGTCAATTTGATTAGGTCGTAATTTTTTCATCAGCCAGATTAGGATGTGTGCATGGGGTAAGCCTCTCTTCTGCCATTCAATTGAGTACATCCAGCATCTCGTTTCACCATAGACATGACTTTTTGTAATGACTCCCATTAATTTTGATAGTTTTCGTTTGAAGACTCTAGCAACCAAATCATGTCGATCCACTGCTGATTGGCCAGGTAAAAGATGAGCCTGAATTTCTTGCCATAGTGGATTGCATGTAAAGGTGATAAACAAATCTGGCCTTCCATAATTTCTGACATAAGTCATAGCATCTTGAGTGTACTCATGCATGTGTCTTGGACTTCCTGTAAATGTTGCTGGCAAGATAACCATTTTCCCCAGATCATTTGGATTGGCATCATTTGCAATGGCATCTCTGAGGTGAATGTAGTCTTCAACTCTCAGCTTCTTTTGATTTAGACGGATGTAGAGCAAGCGTTCACTTTCAATTTTCGCGTACATATCTACGATGAATTGATGGAACAGCTGTCTAAATTTCAAGAGATGGTTATCTTCACCACTGCGAATCATGATTCGATATGCATAAAAGTCCATTGCTGTAACCTTTTTACCCAAAACATTGTTTCCCGTGTCTGGGTTTGTCTGAGGAATGCCAAAGGAGTACCCATCTTCACCTTGCCAAAACATTAGGGGATATTGCAGAGCATCATAAGAGCGATGAGTTTCTGCAACTCTTTGGAGAAGGTTGTTTCGCTTTTGAAGGACAATGTCACGTCTGTCAAATTCATTTCCTACCATGACAATGGCCACTTCATCAAATGTTGGTACATTGAACCGCCTTTGGTGTTCATGTCTTGGTGCTTTGTCAGCTCGTATCACAACTTTGTATTCATCAGTTGGCATTCTTTCTAGAGCTGTCTTGAAAATTTGAAGGTAGGCATTGTTTGCATGTAGGAGTTCTTGCAACTCCAAAACAACATTTTGTTGCAAGTCTGGAAAGTTTGCACATCTTTGTTGGACTTCTCTAGCTTGGTCTCCCATGAAATAGATCTGCAGAAACTGTGGTTCGCCTTCAGCTGGCAGCAGAGATCCAGCCCTGTGATAAATTTGGCCTTGAACTTTAAATGTTGGCATGAATCCTTGTTCACGAATTTCTTTGCTGGCACCAAAAGATGTCATTTGAAAGCATGAGTTGTATTTTCTGATGTTGGCTAGGAAGCGTTTAGACGTTTGAGATACACCTTGAAGCAAATGATCAAGTGGCTCAGGTGGATGTTGCAGAGTCTCTAGTTTAACTTTGCCATTTGAACAGCACATTCCAGGGTGCTCATCTTTCCATTTAAATGCACTGCAATGCTTGCAGATCAAGTTCATCTCACCAATGTTGACCTTTTCATGTTGATGGTATGGAATATCTGGGTCATATTGATGAGCAGCACCTTTTAGGTCTTGCTGCATTTCATTTCTTCTTCTGTTTAAATTTCCATTTCTCTGGTCTGCAAGTCTTATTTGGGTTTGTTTTTTTGTTTCATTTGCTCTTCTCATTGAAGATCTGACTCTTTTTTCATCAAGTCTTGCCTGTGCTTGTTTATTGGTTTCATTAGCTCTTCTGATTGAAACTCTTTCTCTCTCATCATCAAGTCTTGCCTGTGTTTGTTCACTGGTTTCATTAGCTCTTCTGATTGAAACTCTTTCTCTCTCATCATCAAGTCTTGCCTGTGTTTGTTCACTGGTTTCATTAGCTCTTCTGATTGAAACTCCTTCTCTCTCATCATCAAGTCTTGCCTGTGTTTGTTCACTGGTTTCATTAGCTCTTCTGATTGAAACTCTTTCTCTCTTATCATCAAGTCTTGTCTGTGTTTGTTCACTGGTTTCATTAGCTCTTCTTATGGAACCTCTTTCTCTCTCATCATCAAGTCTTGCCTGTGTTTGTTCACTGGTTTCATTAGCTCTTCTGATTGAAACTCTTTCTCTCTCAACAGCAAGTCTTGCCTGTGTTTGTTCATTCGTTTCATTTTCTCTATGTAAGGCTTGCTTCTTTGCCGTTTTAGAAACACGACCTAATTGAGTTTTTCTTTTTGGGGGCATGATTTCTCTGAAGAAAGATTGGAACATAATAGCTTATATATTGTTTTAGTGTACAACTGCTTTTAAGTATTTCCCTTTGTTAAAACTTTCTTCTTAAATACCATACTGAAGGTTCCCCCCCCCCTTTTAGCATCAATAAACTTATAAGTAACTTAGATAAATAAGTAACTTATAAGTAAATTATTAAATTAGTTTAAATTTTGCTACCCCATGACTATTTGTTTAATTCGGACACATCAATTGTGTTTAGACATTTGTAAAACAGGTGAAGTGTTAATTTAAGTTTTGGATATATAATTTGTTTAGTGATATTTTGTATTGATTATAAGATCCAAAAAAAAATATTCAGAAGAGATTTATTTAATTTAACCTTCACAAGATCAATAAATATATGTATTTAATTCATCCTTCTTAACATCAATGAACAGATGAATTTAATTTATTCTATTAGCACCACTAAATGGCTGAAAGGTATTAGATAAGCTAATATATAAACTTGTTTACTACTTCAAGTTTGGTTAGGTAGGGTTAGTTATAGTAAAATCTTAAAAAACACATTCTAAAGAGATTAATTTCATTTGTTCTTCTTAAGAATGTCAAGTTCTAATGATTTTTATGACTCACAAGGCTTCAACTCAATAAGTAAAAACACCATCAGAAGAATCAATATTTTAATTGAACAAAGAAATCCTTCAAGGCAAAATAATAACAACACTGTGCGTGCTCTCCGCTACAAAATCGTCCCTCTAGCATATCTCTCTATTGACGTCATCCCACACCAAACTACGTCACACCAAGCATGTGTCAAAATAGTGCGCACTGTGCAACAGTCAAACATTGACATTCCCAAAGCGGGAAAACCCCATCTAATATATAAAGATGAAAGTTTGTTTGTTTGTTTCTTTTGTTTGTTTTGTTACTCATAGAATGCCACACCGTTGGACCTAGGTGCTGAAATTTTGCATGGGACCCTCATTTGACCCGGGACAGGTCATAGGCTATGTAGTTTTTTTCTTATATAAAAAACTGACTCATCACTAATTGAATTCTCCAACTTCGCGTGTAGGTAGAAGCATGAAACTTTGGGAAGTTGTTGAGTAGCCTCTCACGACGATCATTTGCGTAAAAAAGTTGCAATTCAGTCATGGGGGCCGGGGGCACAAAGACGTTTTTTTCATTATATGGGCTATATGAAAATTGATATTTAAATATTTTTTTTGCTCGTTACCACCACGGAAGTGTACTTAACAACCACCCAGAGTTTTATGCTTCTAACTACACGGAATTAGTGATCTTTAGGTTCACTTGTGTTAAGTTTAATGACTTTCTTAATAAGTTCGTTAGCTAAAGTTTAAATAGTTAATTTGTTTAGCTTATGTAAACATAAAATTATGTAAACATGAAATGACAACATAGGTCCTAGGCCTTTATATGCATGTCAAGATCATTGATTCTTAACTTTAATAAGTAAGTTTATAGTAATGAGCAAGTTTTATTATGTTGTTGAAAATATTCAAATAGTTATTTGTTAAGTATGTATGTGTATGCAACGATTTACTTTCTTCTTATTTTTTTGTATTTCTCTTGATTAACTTCATTTAGTGCCCTCCCCTTTTCTATACTAATAAAAGCCTAAGCCCCCTCTCACTAATGGTCCAACTTCCCATTTGACTAAAAGTCTGTAAAATTTACGAATCATACTAAAAACAATTAAGCACGACTCAACTCTGAACTAAAAGTAATGAGTAAAAATCACCCTTTATCTAATTTCCAGCAACAAAAACAGGAATTTTTTTTTACAAAATATAATGTCTTATCTGAAAACGGGAATCAAAAAAGAATTGAATCCCCTGGTGAAACAGCAACATATAAGATTTTGGAATCCATCGCTAAATGGACCGTTTTGTAGAAAGGGACAAAAGTGAAAAAATTATAGTCAATTTTTAGTCAAATAAAGTTAATGTAAAGGCGTATGCTTAAAATGAAGTCTTATAATGCAGTACTGCTCCAAAAATAAATTTTATACTTGTTTATAGTCTTTTTTAATTAGTGTTTTAATATGGTAATGATATATAATGCTTTTTTATATTTGTCTCTATGTTATACGATTTAAATTTACGGCTTTTATGTAATAGGTATAATTTTAAAAAAGAATTCAAGTATATTTTTGACCATGTTTCCCGATGGGACGTCATAGTTTGTAAATTATATTTCAAACACCAGATTTAGTTTCTGAAAAATAAATAAATTATTTACGAAATAGGAAAAAAAGATGCTATGTTTGACTAAACATCTATTTTTAAAATGGCTTTTGTTATTCCGCAACAGCGTAATGACCATGGCATATTCAATTCGCTACCCAACTTAATTAATTGCTTATAGGTTCACTTGTATTGAGTTTAATATGCTTATGTTTATAAGTCCGGTAGAAAGGTTTAAATTGTAAATTTATAAAGCTTATGTAATAAAAAAAACAAAGCATTTGGCCGTAGGCTTTTATATGCATGTAATAATCATTGATGATTAACTTTAATAATTAAATTTAAGGGATTGAGCAAGTAAAATAAGCAAGAAAAATTAATATAGAACACGCAACAAATTTTAAGAAAAACAAACGTATAGTTCCTCTAAATTACGATTAAGCTTTTTTGACTTGGGCAATTTCTTTCCACATAAAATACCCTCACATAATTAGTATTTGTTTAAATTAAAATTTGAGTCATTAGAAACAACATAATAAAACTCTTAATTTAAAAATAAATACCATACATCGTGTGACAAATGTAATGAAATAGTGTTAACAGATCTATACTATCAAGAAAGTATTTGTATAAAAGGCCACTGTTTTGTACCGCAAGGCCAAAACAAATATGAATGTTATTATAATAAAATTACACTGCTCACTTTTAGATGCGTGCACGAAAAGGTGCGCACCGTAATTTGACAATAAAAGATTTTTGAAAGCGCACAGCTAAAAATAAAGTATTGTAAAAAATAACGCACCAAAATGAACTCGTTTTGAATGCCCGCATGAAGCTGTTCAATATCGAAATGAGAATTTATTTTGTCTTTATTTGGCTCTACATTTTCTGATTATGGGCCCCCTTACCCTAGGGGTGGTCACCTGGGGTTGAAACATAGCCTACGACCTGTCTAGGGTCGAATGAGAGCCCCATGCAAAATTTCAGCATCCTGGGTCCAACGGTGTGGATTTCCATTGGTAACAAACAAACACACAAACAAACAAACACACAAACTTTCATCTTTATATATTAGATTTTGTGATTTCATTGATAGTGTTGTTTTTATTGATTATTTTGTGATTTCATTGATAGTGTTGTTTTTATTGATTATTTTGTGATTTCATTGATAGTGTTGTTTTTATTGATTATTTTGTGATTTCATTGATAGTGTTGTTTTTATTGATTATTTTGTGATTTCATTGATAGTGTTGTTTTTATTGATTATTTTGTGATTTCATTGATAGAGTTGTTTTTATTGATTATTTTGTGATTTCATTGATAGTGTTGTTTTTATTGATTATTTTGTGATTTCATTGATAGTGTTGTTTTTATTGATTATTTTGTGATTTCATTGATAGAGTTGTTTTTATTGATTATTTTGTGATTTCATTGATAGTATTGTTTTTATTGATTATTTTGTGATTTCATTGATAGAGTTGTTTTTATTGATTATTTTGTGATTTCATTGATAGTGTTGTTTTTATTGATTATTTTGTGATTTCATTGATAGTGTTGTTTTTATTGATTATTTTGTGATTTCATTGATAGAGTTGTTTTTATTGATTATTTTGTGATTTCATTGATAGTGTTGTTTTTATTGATTATTTTGTGATTTCATTGATAGTGTTGTTTTTATTGATTATTTTGTGATTTCATTGATTGTGCTAATATTCTATTGCTAGTCACCGGAGCTCACGGAATGGCCTTCAAGAATGTGACGTTCATATTTATATGAAATCAAAAGGAATAAACTAGACAACAACAAAGTGGGACTGCTGAGAAGCAGATCCTTACATATACCATAAACCCTAAATGTAATGGGAAAGTTTGTAAGTTTGTTTACCATAGGTTAGAACTTTGTTTTCGAAGCGAGCCATACGATCTGCAGAAAAAAACAACAAAAGAACGATGTGAATTTCTGAGATGATTGTTAGCTTTTCTGGCAACCCATTCCTCCCTGAGATATTGCTTGGCCCTCCATCATTGTAAGAGGTGCTCACCCGCTCAAATCAATGTGTTGGGAGGAGATGAGTCAGAAGACGGTCATAGTTATATAATAGTTAGCCTATTTTTTTTATGTGTTGTTGTTAAGAATAGACCAACCATTTGGACTCTGATATCTGTTTCATATAATTGGATTTATTTTTTTATTTTAAAAAAATTAATGCAATTTATGACTTTATCTAAATTACAAAGTTGTTTAGTCATTAAAAAAACTTCTAATAAGTTATTTAAATAAGCCCATTCTGTAAAATATATTAGATAGGGCTGCGGAAATTAACGATTACTTTCTCGATTAATCATTTAACATTTTTAACGATTAAATTTTTTAGCGATTAATCGACCCACCACTTATAATATATACTGGGAGTCAGAAAGTAAAATATTTCGGCCGATATATATAAACTAATTTCCGGACAATTACACGAACATTTTTGTTTTAAAATATTCACTTAGGTGATTGTTCAAAATGTTGATAAAGGTGTTTCCATTGAGAGAAATCGTTTGCCTAAAATGCAATGTTCCCTCTAAGTCTAAGCTTCGTAGGTCCGTGTGCAAAGTTTAAAAAAAACTCGTGTGCAAAGTTGCAGAACGTCCATTTTTTGTGAAATATTTTATAAAATCTGCTCCGCGGTGATTCTAAACTCCTGCGTGGCGTCGGTAAAATATCTGCGCAGCGGCGCTGCTTAAAAGGAACATTGCTACCATGGTTCTAACACTTCGCTTACATATCAGCTGCAAACCAAACATCCACTACAGTATCAGAAACTTCAGCTGAGACAATCTAAAGCATGTGAACAATAGTTCAGCTCGGCTGGTTATATTGTCAATAAGACCCGCTCATCACTTGAACCAAATAATGTCAATACACTTGTCTGTTTGCGTTGTTGGTTAAAAGATGTCATAAAAAGAAGACATTCCAGTGTTATTTCGATTTTCGACAAGTACGTTTAATAAATGTTACTTATGACTTATGACACCATAAATTTCAATTTTTGGCTTTAATCGAAATTAACTATTAATTAATCGTTAATTTGTCAAAAGTTAGCGATTAGTTTTAAATTAATCGATAATCGATAACAGCCCTAAGATTAGAATGTCATAGCGAAGGAATAATATGAGTATAAAAATCTATAAATACATGAATGATTGATAACTGATCAACTCTCATCTCCTTATAGATGCCGAAACCTGTCTGAGTCACTTGAATACCTTGGCGTGTTTTATTGTATGGCTAAGTGAGCAGATGCCAATCGATAACACCCCCCCCCCACACCAGAGACAAACGAGCCGCTAACTAAAGGGTGGAATGACATTGGATGACATGACATGGAGATGGCATTGGATGACATAACATGGAGATAGCATTGGATGACATAACATGGAGATGGCATTGGATGACATAACATGGAGATGGCACTGGATGACATAACATGGAGATGGCACTGGATGACATAAAATGGAGATGGCATTGGATGACATGACATGGAGATGGCATTGGATGACATGACATGGAGATGGCATTGGATGACATGACATGGATATGGCATTGGATGACTTAACATGGAGATGGCATTGGATGACATAAAATGGCAATGACATTGGATGGGATAACTTGGAAATGACATGGATGACATAACATGGAGATGGCATTGGATGACATAACATGGAGATCAGATGGCACTGGATGACATAAAATGGAGATGGCATTGGATGACATAACATGGAGATGACATTGGATGACATGACATGGAGATGGCATTGGATGACATGACATGGAGATGGCATTGGATGACATAACATGGAGATGGCATTGGATGACATAACATGGAGATGGCATTGGATGACAACATGGAGATGGCATTGGATGACATAACATGGAGATGGCATTGGATGACATAAAATGGCAATGACATTGGATGGGATAACTTGGAAATGACATGGATGACGTGGTCGTACTATCCAAAGTTCTCATCACGGGGTGAACAGAGCACAGCTAATGAACTGTCAACAACTCTGTCTGTCTGGATTAGGATCTGGGGCTGGACTTGACCAAGTTGGACAGCAGCCAGGCGTGTGGAATCAATGGGAAAACATGACAAGGTACATGCGGTTAGAGAAAGGAAAGTGGACGTGTGAGGGTAGTCTAGGATTGTCTATAGGAACAGTGTAATGCCGGGGTATAGACGCAAAAAGCACAATGAATTATTCTGGTGAAACTCCATGTGTGTAGTTTTGTAACACACCACGACACGGTGTCAAAGTTGTCCGGATTGCGACATACTCGAGTATCTCAACGATTCGTGCCCGCATGCACTCAACTGAAAACTTTTAACCGTTTCAATCTACCGGTTGTGTGTAGTGTACATACTATGGAGCAAGGTGTTTGACAGCAAGCATCAATTGATATCTTTAAAATACAACTGCTCTATACGTATGTTATTGAGATGTTTGACAGCAAGCATCAATTGATATCTTTAAAATACAACTGCTCTATACGTATGTTATTGAGATGTTTGACAGCAAGCATCAATTGATATCTTTAAAATACAACAGCTCTATACGTATGTTATTGAGATGTTTGACAGCAAGCATCAATTGATATCTTTAAAATACAACAGCTCTATACGTATGTTATTGAGATGTTTGACAGCAAGCATCAATTGATATCTTTAAAATACAACAGCTCTATACGTATGTTATTGAGATGTTTGACAGCAAGCATCAATTGATATCTTTAAAATACAACTGCTCTATACGTATGTTATTGAGATGTTTGACAGCAAGCATCAATTGATATCTTTAAAATACAACTGCTCTATACGTATGTTATTGAGATGTTTGACAGCAAGCATCAATTGATATCTTTAAAATACAACAGCTCTATACGTATGTTATTGAGATGTTTGACAGCAAGCATCAATTGATATCTTTAAAATACAACAGCTCTATACGTATGTTATTGAGATGTTTGACAGCAAGCATCAATTGATATCTTTAAAATACAACAGCTCTATACGTATGTTATTGAGATGTTTGACAGCAAGCATCAATTGATATCTTTAAAATACAACAGCTCTATACGTATGTTATTGGTATCGCCCTATGAATTATGTGTGAATCCCAAGGGGACAATGACGGGCAAGAACGTCGTTGTGTTGAAGGAGGCATCTCTCCGACACGTTCCTTGTTTTCCTCTCTATCATTTAGAAGCTCCTGTTTGTAACTATATATATATAGATATGTGTGTGTGTGTGTGTTTGTGTGTGTGTATTACAGAGTCGATGACCACGGAAGTACCTGTATGTAATATCTTCAATCGGCGCTGAGTTTTTACTTTTTTCCTATCATGACCTAATAAATAACTAAATATTAAACTAATATATCGACCTAATATTTCCTTCACATCAACCAGAGACATAATTATTTGATCAGTTTGGACATGTTATACCCGAAGTTCAAGGACCTACGACGTAGAGTAAATCCCCCTCGATGGATGCCATTGGACGATGACGAATTATGTCACTCAACTCTCGAACCAACAGTCTCCAACTCTCGCTCCTTCCACCGGGAGTCCCAAGTCAAACAGAAATAATCAGCCTAGTCCCAGAGCTTTGTGACACACAAACAACGCTTCTCTAAAACAAACGCGTGTATTCATGGGCACAGATCAGTGGCCATGTCGTCTTGCAGAGCCGGCCTAAGGGAATTGGAGGCCCTAGGCGAAGTGAATTTGGTGGCCCTAAATGTAATAGTAAAATAAAAAATAAACATGGAAAGATTCTTTTGCGAGGTCCCAACTAATGATGAGACTAATCGGAGGCCCTAGGCGGCTGCCTAGTTTGCCAATGCCTAAGGCCGGCCCTGCGTCTTGGAGTAAAACAAACGGAGACCAGAAAAATACAAAGTTTCAATGAGGACAGTAATTACGGCATCCCACATTCTATAATATAGGGCTTACTGATTCGTAAAACAGCAGGGCAAACTGTTTCGTTATCCATATAGGCCTACTGATACCAAATACACCAGGGCTGTTAACAAATAGTGAACAGATGACGGTAAATACACCTGCCGCCCCAGGACATTGTCCCATCACAGTACACGTGCCATCAACCTATGCCTTAAACATTTCTGATGGTATACAATACACATCTGAGTCAAGCAAATAACTAAACATTTCTGATGGTATACAATACACATCTAAGTCAAGCAAATAACCAAGATAATTATTTTTTTAAATCTCCGGTCCAAAATCCGCCCCCGGGCAAGATTGATTCCCTCCCTCCCCCTGACTGTAATATCAGCCCATTCATCACAACTACAGCCCGCACACATGAATTGAACCATCACACGGTCGTTGAACACTGCTGATGAAGCTCCTCGGAGACCAGTATTTACAGCCAATCGCACATTCTCCAACAAGCGCAGCTATAATGTTCAACCTGCTCTATTTCAAACTAAAACCGCCGGGCCAACAACAACGTGCATTCTTTTCGTGGGTCTGGGTAAGGACTCGAATCAAGTTGATGAAGGTAAATGACAAGTAATAAACACGCTCCTCACGTTTGTGGTGCATGGAGTTGTTACGTTGGGCAGATGTGTGTGCGCCAGGAAACATGGAGCAGCCGATAAGTACGCACAGATCCGGATTAATCCCAGGGTTACACAATAGTGTTGACACGAATACTGCAAGAGGAAGTAAATATATGTCACCATTCAGAGACATCGGCCGAGCTTTATATCGATTCATTCATTTACTTCCTTGGCTGATTCAATAACGTCTTCACACGTCTGTGCTTGCTTCAATAACGCATTCATACGGCTGTGCTTGCTTCAATAACGTCTTCACACGGCTGTGCTTGCTTCAATAACGTCTTCACACGGCTGTGCTTGCTTCAATAACATCTTCACACGTCTGTGTGGCGATATTTCAACATCTTCACACGTCTGTGTGGCGATATTTCAACAACATCTTCACACGTCTGTGTGGCGATATTTCAACATCTTCACACGTCTGTGTGGCGATATTTCAACATCTTCACACGTCTGTGTGGCGATATTTCAACAACATCTTCACACGTCTGTGTGGCGATATTTCAACAACATCTTCACACGTCTGTGTGGCGATATTTCAACATCTTCACACGTCTGTGTGGCGATATTTCAACAACATCTTCACACGTCTGTGTGGCGATATTTCAACAACATCTTCACACGTCTGTGTGGCGATATTTCAACATCTTCACACGTCTGTGTGGCGATATTTCAACATCTTCACACGTCTGTGTGGCGATATTTCAACATCTTCACACGTCTGTGTGGCGATATTTCAATAACATCTTCACACGTCTGTGTGGCGATATTTCAACATTATCAGCAGCACTGACAAGATGGATAGCATTTTGTAACAGCTGGATTCATGTGACGTAACACCCAAGGTCAGATATCTTGGACATAACCATCTAAACATTAGGGAGTTCCTAATACAACACACCAAGCACTAGAGAATTCAATAGTCCTGAACAAGTTATACAAGACCTAATACAACACACCAAGCACTAGAGAATTCAATAGTCCTGAACAAGTTATACAAGACCTAATACAACACACCAAGCACTAGAGAATTCAATAGTCCTGAACAAGTTATACAAGACCTAATACAACACACCAAGCACTAGAGAATTCAATAGTCCTGAACAAGTTATACAAGACGAGCACTCAACTAAGACAAACTACGTCATAGTACGAGCAAAATTAATGGTTGATAGATACCACACATGACGTCACTGGTCTGACGACCACAGTAATGGAAACCCAGTTGTGTTCTTCTCACTTCATCAAATCTAGATATGCCAGAAATAGATTTCTTTTCATCAAAAATATGCCCGAAAATAGGTTTCATTTCATCAAAAATATGCCAGAAAATAGGTTTCATTTTATAAAAAATCTGCCAGAAAATAGGTTTCATTTCATCAAAAAATATGCCAGAAAATATAATTATTTCATCAAGTCTATATATGCCAGCAAGTATGTTCGTACTTAAGTTCTTATCACAAATCTCGAAGGCATTAAAAAATATAATTACTTCGAAATGTTTGAAGTATTAATCCACAATAATGTGATGGAGACAAATACTTTTTTTTCTTTTAGTCATCGACATTAAGATATCATCGACATTAAGATATCAGCGACATTAAGATATCAGCGACATTAAGATATCATCGACATTAAGATATCATCGACATTAAGAGAACAGCGACATTAAGATATCATCGACATTAAGAGAACAGCGACATTAACATAACAGCGACATTAAGATATCAGCGACATTAAGATAACAGCGACATTAAGATATCATCGACATTAAGATATCATCGACATTAAGAGAACAGCGACATTAAGATATCATCGACATTAAGATATCAGCGACATTAACATAACAGCGACATTAAGATAACAGCGACATTAAGATAACAGCGACATTAAGATAACAGCAACATTAAGATATCAGCGACATTAAGATAACAGCGACATTAAGATATCAGCGACATTAATATAACAGCGACATTAAGATATCAGTGACATTAAGATATCATCAACAATAAGATATCATCGACATTAAGATAACAGTGACATTAAGATATCATCGACATTAAGATATCATCCACATTAAGATATCATCGACATTAAGATAACAGCGACATTAAGATATCATCGACATTAAGATATCAGCGACATTAAGATAACAGCGACATTAAGATAACAGCGACAAAACAAAAAGAGACAAATATGAATGGCATCTCTTTGTTAGTCAGTCTTACAAATCAAATCACGTTACGGTCTATACAATTATAGAAAACAAGATACGACCCGCGGCGTATCATACGCCGCAGACTTGCTCATCATAGATAGTGCAAAGAGAAAAAAAAAGGGGGGGGGGTAAATGAAAAAAGCGAGTCAACGCGGAGACGTGTACACAGCGTTTATTGTTCCCTGCCCCCCACCCCAACCTTTACTACCATCCCTTGCCAACCATAAACTGTGATTTGCCGACCCTAGGGTTAGTCATGTTCGCATAAAATGGGGAAAAGAACGGACAGAAAAAACATTTAATTTTTTTTTATATTACGTTCCCTCTGGGGCTGGAACCCAGGACTTCCCGCGTGCAAGGCGGACGTGATAACCACTACACTACGAATCATATGTTATTCTGTGAAGGAACAATTCAAGTGAACGCAAGAAGCATTGTTGTTACCACCCCACCCCCACCCCCCACCCCACACTTTTTTCCTTTTCATCCCACTACGCTTGCCCACCGTGATCTGTCGACCCCAGCGAGGGTCATCTTATTCATTTCCACATGCCCGTTTAAGTGAATTATATATATATATATATATATATATATATATATATATATATATATATATTATATATATATATATATATATATATATATATATATATATATATATATATATATATATAGATAGATAGATAGATAGATAGATAGATAGATAGATAGATAGATAGATAGATAGATAGATAAAATGTTCATGACATGATCATACAGAATGGGTCTGCGATAAAGCTTTTAAATAACATACAAAATACACAAATAAATTGTGCAATTAAAACAATACATTTGAAAAGCTTTATCGCAGTCCCATTCTGTGTGATATATTAATCTTAAATTCTGACTGCTATTTGATATATGTCTTATGTCTAATTGTTGTTAAGCTCAAATTTATTGTTTTAATTGCACATTTTGTTTGTGTATTTTGTATTTTAATTACATGATCCTTTAATTACATGATCCTTTCATTACACGACGATTTTGTTTCCAAAACATGTGTTTAAATATCTCAATGCTGACTGGCGAAAACCTATTACGTAACACTACTTGTTGCAGTCTTGTAATGTGAAGTCTGTTTGGGCAATGACAGTCATTATCAACCTAACCTACTACTACTAGCTGACTAATACAAAGGGCAAAAGCTCGATATTCACACGAGAATTCCTGCGAGAGGTTAAATTGACACAAAAGTTTTAGCAGACATTCCAAAAAAAGAAGGTTACCAGATAACAGATGCCAAGTCTTGCTACAATCTGTTAAATTCTCCTACACCCCACAGCCCTAAAAATGTAAATGGCTGTCCTAAAGTAGGTAGGCCATAGACACAAAAAGGTTACGACGCCCTGCTAACCAGTGGATGGGTTGACATTCATTTCACGAACTCAACACATCTATACCCTCGCCCGGGTGATAACAAAGCCAGGCGCAGGGATGGCAGCCATTGGCAGGTAATTGAAGGTTCCCCCCGTCCTATAGATGCACTGTTACAATAAACTTTAGTCAAACATCAAGTAATGAGGTGAAATTCTGATGTTTTTTCGTGTAATCATTCTGATATTTTTAAAGTTCGTTTTTAAGACATTTCCAGTTAAACAGACATCAGGTAGTAACAGACATCAAGTAGTAACAGACATCAAGTAGTAACAGACATCAAGTAGTAACAGACAGCGGATTTTCCCTAAAAGCTGCCGTCAGAAACTTGTTAATTTTTTGAACTGACGCTTTCCTTAAAACTGTATTTCTTGATGCATCAACTCAACCAATATTTATACAAGTACTCACCAACTCTACTTCTACCAGTACTAACAAATTCAAGTGTAACCAATTTACACAAGTACTCACCAATTCTACTTCTACACGTACAAAAAATGCAAAAGTATCCAATGTATTGGGGGAAAAAATAACATAAGAAAAAAAAACTCCGCCACAGAACTATAATAAAAATATTGTCCCACACCTTGTACACCACACATTATTAAAGAGTAAAACGCGTTTGCTTGCGTATGATTTTTAAATATACTATTTAATGCGATTTAGGGAATTTTATATTATATCTTAATCTTACATTTTAATGTAAGCTAGAGAGAAAAAAAAGTTATTTTAAAATTACTCTAAAAACCTGGGAAATTCTGGAACAATGTAATAATGATGGGGTGCTGGAACAAGGTAATAATGATGGGGTGTCCCATTGCCGGGACCGATGAACAGAACGAATTCCAGCCACTTTTCAACTGATCTCCCTTTCTTGTTTCTAGTTAAGTCTTGTCTGATGAGGCAAGCTATTAGTTGAGTCTTGTCTGATGAGGCAAGCTATTAGTTGAGTCTTGTCTGATGAGGCAAGCTATTAGTTGAGTCTTGTCTGATGAGGCAAGCTATTAGTATATTAGTTGAGTCTTGTCTGATGAGGCAAGCTATTAGTTGAGTCTTGTCTGATGAGGCAAGCTATTAGTATATTAGTTGAGTCTTGTCTGATGAGGCAAGCTATTAGTTAAGTCTTATCTGATGACGCAATCTATTAGATGACAAGTTCCTGTATAATCCTGTCTTTGTGCATAAAGCTTTTAAAAAAACCTTGTTTTATGATCTCCTCTCTACAGACTGGATCCATTCCTTAGTTAAACTAGTCTGGAGCTTTAGGTCAGCAACCATTGTGCCACACCAGGCAAAACATTATTTAACCACCAAGAAGGGACTTCTTTAATTAGCAACATTTTACAATGTTTTTCTTGGATTAGTAAGTGCCAGATAGAGCACCAACATTTCAACACTGGTGAATATGGGGAGCTGGCCAGAAAGAGCAGCAACATTTCAACACTGGTGAATATGGGGAGCTGGCCAGATAGAGCACCAACATTTCAACACTGGTGTATATGGGGAGCTGGCCAGAAAGAGCAGCAACATTTCAACACTGGTGAATACGGGGAGCTGGCCAGAAAGAGCAGCAACATTTCAACACTGGTGTATATGGGGAGCTGGCCAGATAGAGCCCCAACATTTCAACACTGGTGTATATGGAGAGCTGGTGTATATGGAGAGCTGGTGTATATGCGGAGCTGGTGTATATGGGGAGCTGGTGTATATGGGGAGCTGGCGTATTTCTGTTGCATTAGAACGTGGCCCGTGAAACACTGACAGGAGTTATGAACCTACGTGTTGGCCAATGAATTGAACATCAACTATTGTGAGAGGAACATCAACTTTTGTGAGAGGAACATCAACTATTGTGAGAGGAACATCAAATATTGTGCGAGGTTTATTACAGATAGTGTGGATGTCTTTAATTTTACTGTGGACGTCTTTAATTTTACTGTGGACGTCTTAACTTTTACTGTGGACGTCTTAACTTTTACTGTGGACGTCTTAACTCTTACTGTGGACGTCTTAACTTTTACTGTGGACGTCTTAACTTTTACTGTGGACGTCTTAACTTTTACTGTGGACGTCTTAACTTTTACTGTGGACGTCTTAACTTTTACTGTGGACGTCTTAACTCTTACTGTGGACGTCTTAAACACTGTGCAATCGATTGAAATGATCAAATACATCCTAGCAATACTCTCTCTCTCTCTCTCTCTCTTTGTGTGTGTGAAAGAGAGGGGGGCAGATTGTGTTTTGATCTTTACAGAAATTAATTAACGTAAAACGTAGACTGACAAGGTGATACATGTACACAGCGAGGCATTGCTGGCTTGCTCCCAATAAAACAACCAACTAGTCAGCAATCAACTCGCAGTGTGGAAGGGGGGGGGAAGTCATTTGAGAATTATAATAAATGTATACCCTTAAGATGAACAAAACGCTTGTGTTGAATTACGCCTCCTTATACGGGAACAGTACACACGCGTAATTTGAACTTACAGCTTGCTATCAGCTACGACTAATTGAAAACATGCCAACGATTGTTCGTACTTTACATTGTTCTTTTTTTTAAATCAAGTTATCATTACGATACGTGAATTTACTTCCTTTTAATGCATAACCACTTGAGCCCCTCGACAAATGAGATTTCCTGCAGCTTAAAAAATACAGAAAAAACTGCCTAACATCGGCCCACATACATGTAGTTAAACAAAATATTAAATAATAAGATGATATAAGAAAGAATGGCAAAGCTCTTGATTGCAACAAAGGGCATTGAACAAAACTGCAGTCATTTAAATATTAACTAATGGGCTAGCAAGGCATGTTTGTTAGAAACGGGGGGGTGTCACCGAGAAAATGGTGCAAGAATTTAAGCTTGTGGGGTAGAGAGTCACCGAGAAAATGGTGCATGAATTTAAGCTTGTGGGGTAGAGAGTCACCGAGAAAATGGTGTACGAATGTAAGCTTGTGGGGTAGAGAGTCACCGAGAAAACGGTGTACGAACGTAAGCTTGTGGGGTAGAGAGTCACCGAGAAAATGGTGTACGAATGTAAGCTTGTAGGGTAGAGAGTCACCGAGTCAAACGGACATCAGAGACACGAGGAATCCTTGTAAGTGTACACAACTAATCCGTTTTAAAAGAGGTAATAAAAGTATGTGTACATGAGTGTGATTTAAATATCGGAATTGGATGTAATAGCCTGATGTCTTGCAGGAATTGCTGGAATTCACGCACCATGCTCAATCCATTTGTTTAAATGAGTGGGCGTTTTACAAATAAAATCCCGCACATCCCGTAGGCCACCAGTTAGATTGCAGACATCAAGAGGGAGATCAGCAAAGTCAGTCTATTGATTTTTGTATGTGAGCCAAGTATTGATTGATGTGCCAACTTATTCTAGACATAACCAAGAACACATAGCCGTAAACTATGACAACCATTCGGAGATTATGGCAACCATTCAGAGAATATGACAAACATTCAGAGAATATGACAACCATTCAGAGAATATGACAAACATTCAGAGAATATGACAAACTTTCGGAGATTATGACAACCATTCAGAGAATGTGACAAACATTCGGAGATTATGGCAACCATTCAGAGAATATGACAAACATTCAGAGAATATGACAACCATTCAGAGAATATGACAACCATTCAGAGAATATGACAAACTTTCGGAGATTATGACAACCATTCAGAGAATGTGACAAACATTCGGAAATTATGGCAACCATTCAGAGAATATGACAAATATTCGGAGATTATGACAACCACTCAGAGAATATGACAAACATTCGGAGATTATGACAACCATTCGGCGCATGTAACAATATTGGTCACTGAACCATCCCCTTCAGTAGGAAGCTAATTAATTGACATCCCTGTAGTGGCAACCACGACAGTGGGCTGATAACAGATTAGGGGGTGGGGCGGGGACTAAATCCTGGTGTATCTCTAGCAACTGATTAACTAATTGAACAAGCGTGTCTAAAGATGTGTCCTAGTGACGAGTTCACAACCAACCGTCTCCTACCCCCCCCCAGCTGAATCCCAATTCTTGTCATCGGTCAACGGTTCTTGTGTTATGTGAATCACCCACAGCTTTAACCCACATGGCGGCACGTAATCTTTATTTGATTGGGGGGATAGGGGTCTTCGTGGGAGAGGAAATAGAGAGAGAAAAAAAGCTTGAGACCTTATCATAGACGACCCCAACTCTGGCTACGACCCCAACTCTGGCTACGCCACTGCTCCATCCAAAGGTTGTTGTTTTTTAATGTTTTTTTTTAAAAACGACCCCCCCCCCAAAAAAAAGTAAGAGAATATAATTCAAAACTATTTTTTATAAAAGTAACTGGAAAGATCCGGAAATGAAAGTACATGTATATTAATCATAGGCTCGAAATTGAAGTCACTCAAAAACTATATACTGATGAAGTCTGCTGTTGTCCCGCTCTTTTGGTGAGATTTTCGGAGAACAGCTGTTTTATAACCGGTTGATTAGTGCATAGCCCAATAGTACTGACAATTACGTAGGCTTACTTGACATCACTAGCGTAGGCTTACTTGACATCAATAGCGTAGGCTTACTTGACATCACTAGCGTAGGCTTACTTGACATCACTAGCGTAGGCTTACTTGACATCATTAGCGTAGGCTTACTTGACATCACTAGCGTAGGCTTACTTGACATCAATAGCGGATGGGATCAAATATTTAACACTTCAAACATAATAGTCACAACATTAACATGTTCCTTTTTAATTAATTTTCTTTTTTTTTAAATTTTTTTTTAAAGCAAGTCTCGGCCAAATATTGGATGTGAACACTTTGAGAGTTTTCTATTTCTCCGTCCATAAAACTGCCAGAGAGAATGATGGATTTAGCAGCTGTCGGACACGGGCAACCAAAGAACATGAAACAACCAGCAGACATCGCCACAGACGGTCTAACTAAACAATGAACCAATGATTACCTGTAAACTTGAGGAGGACAGACAGCCAACCAACAACCCATCCAATCAAAATAATTATTTGTTCATGATGCACAGCAGATGACTCAGCACATTTTACAGTGCCAACCAGGTTATGGTTAGGTTACTTTAGTTGATGTGAATTGTAGGGATAAAATGTGATGTTTATCATTGCTCCAAAATTGTATGCTATGCCATTGTTAAAACATTGCGACAAATATCCTTAGACACTAGGCTACTAGGCTACTTGGACAAGATAGTAGAGGAGCAAGACAAAGAAAAAAGACTAGAATAAAGGAACAAGAAAAACAGACAAGAATTCATGTTCATGAAAAATGTTAACATTAAAAAATTGAAAAGAAGATAAAACTAACATAAGGCTTTAATTCATAATATCTTTATAAATAGAAAAATAAGTTTAAAATAGTACTAGATGAGATATTAAATCCTATTTAGTAATTAAGTAATGATATAATTAAAATGTATGTTACACTTTTTATGTTGCTTTATCTATATGAATGGTATACGACAACAATAAAAATGTAGCCCCAAAAGACATAAAAAGATTAATAGACAGATTTACTTATATTTTTTATTGCAAAGTCAAAGGCCTCAATTTTTTTTACTTATTTATTTATTTATTTTTTTTGTGACGTTAAATTCAGTTTCAATAATGTATACATTTTTTATTGACAGATCTAAGTAGCAAATAATAAATGCAAGGTCAAGGCCAGGGTAGTCTATTGAGTCTGTTGCCTTAGCTTTTGATACATCTTGTCCAATTATCTAAGCAGCATTTCTTGTTCAAACACCTACCCAAATAAATATCTATTTAGAGTGATATCTACTCCTAATAGTAGGTGACGTTAACATTTTCAGTAGGTCATATTTCATGTTATGACAATTTATAATTGTAATAAAAACTAACAACACCAATTAGAATTAGTGACAATTACAATCATCTTAAATCTTTAGTTTCAGTTGTATTTTTTTAATTCTATAAACTATAAAACTAATAATAATAGTAATAATAGTTCTTTTAAAACTAAATTCCCTCCTTTAAACTGCCTTCTTCAAAAGTACTACCGCACAGTGTGAAAGTTGTCGGCTGCTACACACTCACAAGACTTTACAAGATTCGTCAGTATAGGTATAATTGAAAAAGTAGGGTCAGGGTCAGGGTAGAAAAGCGACAATGAGAATTTAAATATGAAACAAGAAAATATCTAAAACCCAAAAAATAAATAAAGGTACAAATTGAATAAATTCAGGATCACTTAATAATGATATACAATATACTGTTTATACTGGCTGGAGTCTGAATGTGGCCCGTGCAGTATGGTTGTCAGATACCAGTTAAGGTTCTTTCATCAGTGAATGAGCACTTGCACAGCACAAGCAGTAACAGTACCAGTGTGTAACATGTAACATAAACATAACAAAAATTCTACTGCATGCAACTAAAATAAAACTTACCTCGTAAGTGGTTTTCGAATTCATTTACAATCTCCTTCTCCTTTTTGCTTCGCCGTTCTGACATTTTGAAAGACTTCAGTCATCAGATTATCCAAGTTGGATTATCTTGAAACTAGGCACTTCCTTGGTACTGGGTCGGGAGTCACGGCTGAGTGCTTCCGACACAGACTTTCTAAATACGCGCAATGGATTGTGGTACTTCCGTGTTAGTTCTCGCCGCTGGCGTGATTCCCGAAATGGGAGATCCTTAGCCAATCGAATAAATGTATTTTATAATGCCGAAAGAAGAGTATCCAATCAAATCATTTGTTTTAAATAAAAATAGTAACAACGTTCTGACACAGGAATCTCCATTTCATGGTTCAGACGGTGTCATTGTTTTTGTCCAAACAGACACATTTTCATCCCAGAACGTGTTCGAATTAATTTTTACCTGTTAGACATTAACGACATTGCTTTAGTCGAAATCCTGAAACATACGAAATAGACATTATCAAAGGAGTCGTAATCAAAGTAAAGTAAATGTCTTTAACGACTTACCATATAGCCATATTATAATTATTTGTAGTAGTCAAATTAATTTTAAATTTAATAAAAACATTTGCAGTGCAGTGTGCAGTGAACTGTACAAAACTGTTTTAAACACTGACAGTGACAGTTTATTGAGAATAAACTAAGTAAATTACTAATTTAGTTTTATTAGTTAGCAATAAAAAAATGAAACGTCATTTAAATTCTTATAAAAATATTCCAGTCTAAGTCTTAGCCTAAAGAATATTCATAGTTTCATAGTATAGTATAGTACTCTAGTCCTAGTTCTAGTCTACTCTAGTTAAACTTGCCTTACTTGCTCTGGCTCTAGGATTAAGTTTCAACATTAACACATATAGTTATAGTGAATATCATATAGTATTATAATAGTTATAGAGAGACTATAGACTAGTACTAGTATGGACATGCACTACATGTACATTAAATGATTCAATGGCATAATCATAATGACATAATGGACCATTAATGGACTAAGTCTAAGGCACTAATTTGATTTATTTTTATTTATAATTACACTTAGACTTAGTCTTAGTTATATTACATTAACATAGTCATATATTTATAATTACAGTTTACAGTTAGTATGAGTAACTTTAGACTTAGACTAATAATCATATAACTAATTATAATACTTATTATACAATGTAGTAACTTATAGTTATAGCTAAGTTGATGCCAATACTTTATTTTTATTAATTTCAAAAATGTTGCTTTACTTTACATAAATTATCATTATGTCATAATACATGGCATACTTGTAACTTGTAGTTCATCAACATTAATAATAATAAAGTGTAGCCTATAAGTTACAACTATAATAGAATAGAAATAGTCTTGAATAGTATCAGAATCTGGAGTAAAATTTGGAGGGTAGTTCTGAATTTAAACAACATTTATAATAGTCTAAAATGTGGTGACATTGATTGCAAAATTGATTATTGATGTCTATGAATTATTTTACTTACAATCTTATCATATAGACTTAATTTAGGCCTATAGCCTATGCCTATAGGCATAGGTCTACTTTTAAACTTGTACTGAAATAAATTAGGCCATAAACATTAAAACTAAAACCCTTTTCCTCAAACTGAAAGAACTTGAGGTCTCACATTCACATTTCAAAAGGCAGTGGGCCACCTAGTACTAGTTTCTACTTTTATTCATTGATATTTTTACTAAATTTAAATCTGAAAATTTTTAATAAAACACCAAAAACTGTTCTGTATACAAACTTACAGTTGATTATACTACAGTACAGAATTTAATCAAGGTTGTTTAAGGGCAAAAATCTGGTAAAACTCAACTTATACTCTACTCCAATAATTATTAAGTATGTACCATAATGTATGTGCTCTACAAAAAAATCAACTTTACTTTTGCTTGATGATTGGTGGTACCTCCTGCGTTTACTGTTTTAAAAATCAAATTAAAATTTTGAGCAAATTTTTCATTTCCTAACATTTAATGTATCAGCTTAAGTAGACAGCTATTTTATTATTGTGTGTATATAACATGCCTTCACTGGGCCTTATTTCATTCATAAAAAATAATTTTTAAAAAATTGCCTTGTATTTTCTTGCAAGTGTTTACTAGTAATTGTTGGTGTGAATTGAATTTGTTAAGATTTATTGCAATCTTAGTTTAACCTCATTATTAATATGAGTATAGAAAGAGTACCCAAAAAATCCTTTATTATTCTATCAGCTCAGGATAACTTGTCAATGTTTCCGTATAATCAAAATTTTAAAGGTTTGTCTATTTTATTTTCTAATTATAGGTTATTGAGAAGTTTAAAAAGCTGTAGCAGGCAATGGTTATAACAAATCTGCACCCAAGTTTTGGTAAAAAGGTTGTTTATATCTTGGATTGTAAAGTCTGTGGGGAAACAGTCTGCCGTAGGGGCATGTTAGCTGTCTTGGTTGCTGATGGAAAGACAGAGCTGTTTTCCACTGACAAATATGATAAAAAGTAAGCTATTTTTTCATTTGTATATAATTTTCTGTTGCTTTTGTTTTTGTTTTTTTATGGACACAAGCATTAAGTAAATTAAATTAGAAGACCTTGCCTTTATAAACCATATTTGTTAATTATGAAAAGATGTAAGGTAAGATATAAATAACAAACTGATGAATGGATACCATCACTGTCAACAGAGGATGTTGATGAGAATATAAACATTACAGTTTAAGAATATTTAAACCACATCCATTAAGGTTGATTTAATTTAATTTTAACAGAGTTATTAGAATGTCTTTTCTAATATCCATTCGTTACTTTTATAGTTTATCTTTTTAAAATGTAACACTTGACTTCACTGATTATGCTTTATAATTATAAAAATGAATAAGTCTGAGATCAATAAGATTTTTTATTGATTTATTTATTTAGGTTTTTCATTATTTGATATTTTGTTCATCAGATACATGTATTTGTACTAAAATCTTTTTGCAATTTTTTTAATAAATAAATTAATATACAATCATATTTAATGCACATAAGTTTGGGAATGCTTTAAAAAAGTAAGAAAAGACCAACAAATGCATTGGCCAGGAGCTGTGTTTCCAATATTATGCTTTAAAAAAAACACCCATCATAAAAATAATGAACTTTGGTGCTATTTGTATTTTCTTTTTTTCAACAGTGTTGTTGGTGTGATACCTGAAGTGTTCACTGCAAAAAATTGCAAGTGCAAAATTCAAAGTCTCGCCTGTTTATGTTGGTGAGAGCAGTTTGTCGTCATTTCACATGTTTTTACACTTATATAAATTGTCATTTCACATGTTTTTACACTTATATATATTGTCGTCATTTCACATGTTTTTACACTTACATATATATTTTAAACTTATAGCGATTACATTTTTTATTGGGCTTTCTTTGAATTATAAATATGTCAAATTAATTATCTCCACTCATTGTAGAAACTGTATTCAATTTCTACAATTTTTTATTCTTCAATTATGAAGACTGATTTTTAAAATCATGAAGAGTATAATAGCTTCAGTTATGAAAGCTTTGAAGGAAAATATATAGTATAAGACAGTATAAGTAGTACAACCTGCTTTGGAAATTTTGTCTTACATTGAATTATTTCAAGACCTCAAGTGTAATTACTATTAATTCAGCCGTGTATTTTTTTAAAGTACGCTCTTTATGACTCAAAAAGTAAAAATATTGTAAATGAATCAAACCAAATTCTGTTTAATAATATTTTGTTTTGTTCCAGTGGTGGAGTTGTGGGTTATCATGTTGTTTTGCCATGTATGAAGTGCCTGACATCAGTGAACAATGGACACCACTGCATGTTTGACAGCAGCCTTGTGTCACATTGTTACAGGCTGGATGAAGAAGGTGAGATGGTAACACAAAAGCACAATTATTCATAGACTAGTTTGTTGAAGGAAGCCCTTTGTCGAAGCGTGACGTCATGCCAGGCTCATACATACTCTGTTTGCATGACATCTATCTAATTATTCATATATCATTCACAAAATTACAACCGGTAAATTTTTATATTTTTATTAACTATGGTTTAACATATTCATTTGTGCCCTGTTGGGATTTAGATTGACCTTAGCACCATCTTACAGATATCTCTCATGTAAACATAAATTATTTAAAAATTATTCAATTATTGACCACTGCATAAACCCTGGTAAAATGTGGATCTATACAAAAATAGCCTATGGTTAGCTTATTTAAGTTAAACCCAGCCAAATCTCACATGTTTTATTTTACAACATAAAGGAAGTTTTGGTAAGATTTAGATCTATATTCATGAATTGTAACTTCCGTGTTTAAAGTTGTTTTCTTGTTTCATTTGATCTCCAGGTGGGGGATATCTCCTTTGGAAACAGTTAAAATCACCCAAGGATGATGACCTTATGTCTGTCGAGTGTCTTCGATAACATGCCCCTTTGGCCTGCCCGCCACAGTCTTTCTTCCCTGGCATGTTTTGTTTGAGGCGGTATCGGGAGATATTTTTAGAAACTAATTCATTTTGACCCTCTCAATTTCTCCAGGCAGAAAAATATTTTATTTTTAGAAATACCAATTCCCGTTTGCAAGTGAGTTGTTAATATTACTTAGGGACCAGAGACTCAATCATACCACTGTGAGTTGTTAATATTACTTAGGGACCAGAGACTCAATCATACCACTGTACTCAAATTGATTATTGTCAAACCCATTTTCATTAAATAACAATAGATTAATTTTTTTGTTTCATTAAATTTTACTTAATTTTACATAATTCATTAGGACTTCAAAACAAATGTTTGACGTGGCATTTAAAAATGACCGTTACATTCAATGAAAGCTGAACTAGATTGTCATTTCATTTCATTTGTATTTTATAAAGAAAAATAATATCACAAACAAAAAACATTGAATGCTTAGCTTCAAACAAAACCAATTAAAAATGAACAGCAAATTCATGTTTACACCTGTGACACCTTGATGGTTGTGAATGAATTTATCTGTATCTCTAAAGTATGAACTAACTGTGTTTAAATGTTGCTCCCTCTATGAACTAACTGTGTTTAAATGTTGCTCCCTCTATGAACTAACTGTGTTTAAATGTTACTCCCTCTATAGGTTTGTTATTACTTTCTTTTAAACCTGGAAATATTAAAAGTACATTAATATATATTTAAAAGTAAAATATATTTAAAATAGTTTTTGTAGAATTGGCCGTAGGGTTTCAGAGGCTGGCTAGATAAGATTCAATAACAAAGGGTGACCTTGACCTATTAAAAGAGTGGTCTTTGGTCAGTTGTTTTGGAACTTGCTTCTCTTTGTTCTGGTCGGGGTTAATTTTGTTTCTTAACACAAATAATATCAGTAAAATAAAATATCCCTTGCTATGATCTATCTGAACTTTACCTCAAAATGACAGTGACCTTCACATTGAGAGAACTTTAAGAAAGGCCCCTCATTCTTGTCCAAAAAAAAGTTAAATCTTCTATCACTTAGCAGTCATCACTTCATACAACATCACTTCATACTTCATCACTTCATACAATATTTTTCGCTCTTTGCATGATACACATTAACATTATTTTTAAGTGTCAGAAGTGATATGTCAAGTGTCATTATATTCTTTTTACTAACTTTCTAATTTAAGAAATAATCTCCACTTACTTCTTCGATTGAATAGATTAAGATCATTTTCTTAATTTAAGTCATGACTGCCAAAAATTAAACTTGATCTGGGATGATGTCTACCGAACTGATGTCTACCGAACTGATGTCTACCGAACTGATGTCTTTGGAACTGATATTAATCCACTCTTTTGGAAGTATCAGTGCATTTTTGTGTGTGGCTAATTCCAATACATCCAAATCATCCAGCTTCTTTTGACAAGTAATAACATTGTAAAAACATAATAACTGTAACTGTCTGATAGTCCTCTGGGCCATCTATTGGTTTGAATATAAATCTAATTTTGAAATATGGAAGAGATTCTGTTCCTAATTTTTGGCACCAAGCAATTACTTGAACCAAAACTAGACATGTAAACGTCTATAATTACTTGAACCAAAACTAGACATGTAAACGTCTATAATTACTTGAACCAAAACTAGACATGTAAACGTCTATAATTACTTCAACCAAAACTAGACATGTAAACGTCTATAATTACTTCAACCAAAACTAGACATGTAAACGTCTATAATTACTTCAACCAAAACTAGACATGTAACCGCCTATAATTACTTGAACCAAAACTAGACATGTAACCGCCTATAATTACTTGAACCAAAACTAGACATGTAACCGCCTATAATTACTTGAACCAAAACTAGACATGTAACCGCCTATAATTACTTGAACCAAAACTAGACATGTAACCGCCTATAATTACTTGAACCAAAACTAGACATGTAACCGTACTTACCTCTTAGAGTTGTTGAATCTGACTATTAAAAAATCACTTAATTTTTTTTTAATGTTCCCCCAACCTCAAAATAAAGTATTAGCCTCTCTGGGTGTGGCTTAAGGTGCCCATCTGTTGCTGTAGTAGGTGAACTGAATCACTTTTCAGTAGATGTGTGTATGTTGAGGATTGAGTAGTTTGTGTGATGAATGGAATTTGTCGACCATTTTTTAAGTGGATGCAGTCATGAACATATCATATCCTTAGCTTGGATACTAATTTGTTTGTATCAAAGCTTGGATTAGCCCTAACTTGATACTAATTTGTTTGTATCAAAGCTTGGATTAGCCCTAACTTGATACTAATTTGTTTGTATCAAAGCTTGGATTAGCCCTAACTTGATACTAATTTGTTTGTATCAAAGCTTGGATTAGCCCGAACTTGATACTAATTTGTTTGTATCAAAGCTTGGATTAGCCCGAACTTGATACTAATTTGTTTGTATCAAAGCTTGGATTAGCCCTAAAATTTTATGAATTGATAATGTACTGCAGTATTATTTTTCACAAAAAAACTTTCTAGCCTCTATTTTAAATATATCTATTAATAGAACTATTTGAGTTTTTAGGGATATATCAATCATGTTCTCCTATTCTATAACATTATTCACCTGTTATACTCGACTAAGAGAATGTTTCATTTCATAAGGTAATCAAATAATTACATTTTTTAGTCTTTTTCTTTTACCAATTTGTCAATACATGTACTATTCAATAAATGCAGCAACTCACAAGGAACTGGAATTTGTATAATGGTTGGTTTAATCCATAACATTAATCTACAAATTCTTGATGATATGAAGGAAATATTTTATCAAAAAGTTTCTTATTTGTTTCGTTTCTTAAAATTTCGGGCAGCTGGCAATGTACATTCAATGACAGTTTTTGGGGTTTTTTTTTAATATTTATTTAATTATTTCTCTATCATTTCTATTTTATAAATGCTGCTATTTTAAAAAAACAAAAAACATTTGTTAAATGTTGCACCATTTGTTTTTTAAATAAGAGATAAAAATGTGTGGACTGATATTTAGACAGATTTTGCCAGTATTTATTAAAAAGTAAAATTAATTTTTGTGTTATTTTGTTTTATTGTTAAAAGTTGAACAAATTTTAAATTTTCTGTAGTCAAAAACATTTTCACAAGATAAATGAGATTCAGTTGGAAAATTGAATTTTTACGCACACAAAATCCAGTCAAAATACATGCTTCTTTCAGCGGTCCTCATTCCATTATTCACTACAGTATATTGTATATGTTTTTACGACATACAGTCACGCTC
The DNA here is from genome assembly GCA_944989445.1 of Ampullaceana balthica. NCBI lineage: Eukaryota > Metazoa > Mollusca > Gastropoda > Lymnaeidae > Ampullaceana > Ampullaceana balthica. The sequence goes on along the minus strand of CALYLW010000015.1, from coordinate 4,672,188 downwards.
ACTTTTCTTCCAAAAGGTATGTATGGCAATCTTTGGTCGAGTTTATTGATTCATAATTATTAATAAATCTTACTTAAAGCTGGACCACTTTAAACTTGTCAAATTTGTCCAGTATATTCAAACTGTTTCTCCATCACCGAGTGACTTCCCATTAAATAATCTTTTACAGTTATTGCATGATTTAGTTTTAGCTAATCTTCTCAGTATGATAATGGTTTGTGTAATTGATTGTAAACGCTAATATAAATTGTGAAACTTGATTTTTTTTTCAAATCAGTTTTCTTAATTTTTACCCCATGGAGCATTCACATACAAGTTTGATCTTGATACCATTTCAGTTTATAGCCTAAAAGAAATGGTTGTTAATCTACTTATGAAATTAGAAGTATTAATTATGAAAATTATAAAATTCATGTGCAGTTTGCTGGAACTTGCAGCACGTTGGATTGTGTCAATGGTGAATAGTGCTAGAAACTTAGCACGTTGGATTGTGTCAATGGTGAATAGTGCTGGAAACTTAGCACGTTGGATTGTGTCAATGGTGAATAGTGCTAGAAACTTAGCACGTTGGATTGTGTCAATGGTGAATAGTGCTGGAAACTTAGCACGTTGGATTGTGTCAATGGTGAATAGTGCTAGAAACTTAGCACGTTGGATTGTGTCAATGGTGAATAGTGCTAGAAACTTAGCATGTTGGATTGTGTCAATGGTGAATAGTGCTAGAAAATTAGCACGTTGGATTGTGTCAATGGTGAATAGTGCTAGAAAATTAGCACGTTGGATTGTGTCAATGATGAAGAGTGTTAGAAACTTAGCACGTTGGATTGTGTCAATGGTGAATAGTGCTAGAAACTTAGCACGTTGGATTGTGTCAGTGATGAATAGTGCTAGAAACTTAGCACGCTGGATTGTGTCAATGGTGAATAGTGTTAGAAACTTAAATCTTGATAATAGTTTTTAAAAATAAAATTAATGCAGACCATCCAATGCTTTTGCAAAAATTTATGTGAATTTTAATTATTTTAATTCTTATGAAATAATCAAATCTCTTACACATGTTAAATCAAAGCAACCTGGGAACATGTGGGACGAAATGGCCCCACAATAAGAACCATGACAATAGATACCCCGTGGAACTTTTCTGGTTCTTGTTTTCATGCAGCATAAAATATAGATAATAACTATATTAAAATGAAATTTTCACACAGCAAAATAGGGTGGTGCATATAGTGTGATATAAAAGTTTCTTAAAAGCTCACTAGTGGCCCTACATTCATGCCATGACAGCACTTTAAAGCATTGCAGTTTATCAAGAAATAAACAAAAGCATATCATGTATTTTATAATAAATTTACTGCCCAATGTCAACAACCTAAATTTAATAGAATATTAGTCAAACAGTATTTTAGAAATTGTGAATAAATTAATTAAGATAGTCTATGGTAAAAAAAAATTTGCTGAAAACTTAAAAGCCTTATAAAATTAAATTAAAAATAACAATGTTACAAAACATCAACAAAAAAAAAGGCTTTAAATATTTTATCTTCAGTATATTTGATAGAAAAAGTGGTAAAAATAAACTTAATAAGTCCCGACACAAAAACCAGTGTAATAATTTAGTGAAAGCTTTCCCACAATTTTAGTCCTCCACACCCCCACATAAAGGCTGGCACTGTTCAAAATGATCAATATAATAATTCAGGATGTTGGTAATATTGTTAATACTTTCTTACTCAATGTAGCTTGTGTGCACCATATTGTCATTATATGTTGTAGTTAGGATGTACACCATATTGTCATTATATGTTGTAGTCAGGATATGAATGTTTTACCTTGAATACATCTATATTTATATGTGTGTTACTATGTTTATGTGAAGTACTCTTGAATACATCTATAAATATATGTGTGTTACTATGTTTATGTAAAGTACTCTTGAATACATCTATAAATATATGTGTGTTACTATGTTTATGTGAAGTACTCTTGAATACATATATAAATATATGTGTGTTACTATGTTTATGTGAAGCGCTGTGAGCCTAGCTGCTGGCTGGGGTACTGCGCTATAAAAATTATTAAATTATTATTACTGTAGCTCAGACAATTTAATTTTACTTATATTATTGCTGTTATCGCAGAAATGTTGAATTAAATAACACAGCCCCCAAAAATAATATTTCATTTAAATTATAGTTTTAAATATTTGAATAAATTCATTTCATTGTTAAGAAACAAAACAACCAAAAAACAAACATTCACTCATAAATTATGATTAGTTGGTCGGTCTGGCAAAAACTTGACCAATAAAAAAATTATTCAGTTTTAGATGAGCGTGAGACTGGGGCGGGGCAGAGAAGATTCAGCATCCAGAAGAAAAGGTCAGATCCTTTGATGGTAGCACCGCGGCTTGGATCAAACATGTTCTCCAATCCTTTGATGTTTACTGTACTTAGTTCAAACGGCAGCTAATTTCAAGAAATGAAATACAGCAGACTTTAGAGATGATGTAACAAAAAGTAAAATCATACTTTTAAAGAAATCAAATACTAATGTGTACTCTTTTTGTTTTATTTACGGTAATTAAAAAATTATCTCCCCTGTTAACAAAAAATCAGAAGGTGAAATGAAACTTTGATGACTTCTAATAAATTCAAACAATTAAAATAAAAACTCAAATTTTGAAAACCAACTGACCTCTTTGACCGTTACATTCTCTTGAACTTTGCCCAACAGTACGTAGCATTCACTGATGCACTGCTTCAAGATTTTCTAGAGATGAAGTAAGATGTAATAAGAATATTGATGCAAGTGAATTATACACCCATGATACACACATTTTTAAATTGTTTTATACATATGAAGTTGTTGCTACTTTTTTATGTCTTTTAATATTTGTTCCATCTACCCCAGTGCTATCCTGTCATATATTTTAAATGGCTCACCACCACTTGAGAGAAGTGTGTGATGGCTGTCAAAAAAATACTTTATGGTAAAAATATTCCGCCACATTCATTGATTTAGTTTTGTTTGGAAACCATGAGGGTACCATAGGGCATTGGTCCCCAACCTGGGGTCCGCGGACCACTAAATTTTTTTTACTGTGGTGTAAATCTCTAGGCATTGTGCGTCTTTCAACTCTTTCCATACACAAGATGGAAAAGCTTGTTACCCGTTTTGGCGGCACCACGTCCAAAGAACATCAGTTCACATAGCGCAGAGCGGACAACCGCCCTGAATTAAAAGATAAACCCATTGAGTATTTTGAAAGAAAGAAACTGGAACATGAAGAACAGACGAAATTTCTCAGGGCCACCACATCAGTAAATGAGAACGCACTGATAGCTTCATATTTGGTCGCTAAAGGCATTGCTAAGGCTAAAAAGCCTTTCACTATCGGTGAAGAATTAATCTTGCCCTCTGCTAAAGACATTTGCCATGAACTTCATGCTGCTGTTAAAAGGATAGCACATGTGTCATTGTCGGCTACCACTGTAACTAGGCACATTGAGGAAATAGCCGAAGATATTGAGATACAATTGTTGGAGAGGATTAATTCATCACCGTGGTACGCACTCCAGGTTGGCGAATCTACAGACATCGACAACAAGGCAATATTACAAGTTTATGTGAGATATATTTATCATGAGGATGTACATGAGGATTTGTTATGTGCTCTATCTTTGTCAACCAACACCACGCGAGCTGAACTGTTCAAGTCATTGGATGGTTCTATGTCAGGACACCTAAAATGGTCCTGTGGTGTCGGCATTTGCACAGATGGAGCTGCTGCCATGACCAGACGACTGTCTGGTTTAACAGCTCGGATTAAAGAGGTTGCACCTGAGTGTGAATCTACGCATTGCATCATTCACAGGGAAATGTTGGCAGATGAAAAATGTCACAGTGTATTGATTGATGTCGTTAAAGTTATTAACCTCAAGGCACACGCCCTTAACTCACGCCTGTTATAGCAGCTTTGTGAGGAGATGGACGCAGAGCTCAGATGCCTTTTTTGTATACAGAAATAAGATGGTTGTACAGAGGAAAATCGCTAAACAGAGTATATGAATTACGAGAGCCATTGCAAAGATTTCTCTCAGAAAAGAAGCACATTTCAGTGACAAGGTATGGGTTGCAAAACTTGCTTACCTGTGTGACATATTCAGCCAGCTCAATGAACTAAATCTGGCTCTTCAGGGAAAAATGACAACGGTTTTCAAGTTAGCTGACAAAGTAGCTGCATTTAAAGCTCAACTGGAGTTGTGCGAACGGCGAGTGAACAAAGGCATTTTGGATATGTTTCAAACATTAGCGGGTATTCTAGGCGAGACTGAGCCTGAACATTCTTTGTCCCAGTTGGTGCACGATCACCTGTCTTTGCTTTTAAAAGAGTTTGAGTGCTACTTCCCAACCACAAAAGACCCAAGAACTGGTAGGGACTGTAATCGTGAGCAATTTGACAAAAAACCAAGCGAATCTAGCATGACTGTGCAAGAAGTAGCTGAACTGCTCGAGATTGCAAGTGATGGTGGCCTTAAAACAACGTTCGAGAAAACAACCTTTGTTTCAGTCTTCTGGATTAAAGTCATGGTGGACTATCCTGAGATTGCCACCAAAGCAATTAAATCCCTATTGCCATCTCCGACATCCTATCTGTGTGAAGCGGGTTTTTCTGCAGTGACAGCAACGAAGACAAAACAACGGAATAAAATGGACCTAAGCAGCACACTTTGGGTGTCATTGTCTCCCATTACCCCCAGATGGAACCGTCTCGTTGCAGAAAAACAAGCTCAGGTTTCTCGTTGATTTAACATTCTAGTAAATTAAAATAGTAAATAATGTTTTATTCACTTTTTGTGTAACTGTATTTTATTTTGAAGGCATGTTTAAGTACAATTAAATTAAAGCTATAAACTTAAAATAATCTTAAATACCTGTATAAACAATCAACGCAGCCGCAAACCCTACTCCCCCCCCCCACATCCCCAACCCACCCATAACCCCCTACCCCCAGGTTAGTGGGCCGCGGTAAAATTATCAAAATTTTAGTGGTCCGCGGCGTTAAAAAGGTTGGGGACCACTGCCATAGGGGACGCGGTGGTTGAGTGGCAGCGCGCTCGACTGGCGCACCGATGGTCACAGGTTCGAATCCATGTCAAGGCAAGGATTTGTTGCCTAGGGCGTCCCTGAGTCACCCAGCTCCGAATGGCTACCTAACACGAGTTAGGCGGCTGGGTAATGCGTAGAACCCACAAAGCCGTGGCCTGTGATCGCTGCATCACTTGCCAACAGATCATCTGTCATGGTCTGTGGACGCAATTATCTTCTGCATAGAAGGAGCGTCTGTATTTATAAAATAAGATAAGATAAATTTGTGACAATTTGGGTAATGGATGTCACAGAAGTCAAGTGCCTGGACAGGTGGCAATAATTTATCTTTAAGCACATCAGCAGAGTAATAATTTGGGAAACACGGTGACTTAAAATCAGATACTATCTTCTTTCTGTTGTTTGAACAGGGAGTAGTTGCAGGGTATATAGTATCCTTACTTATGGTGTTTGGAAAGATTTATTTGAAAGCCAAATTTTACTGTAATGTAAAGTTCAACTAGTGAAAATATCAATAATGATGTGACTGATAACTTTATCAAATAAAGGAAATGACAAATAAAAATGAAAGCAAACCATATGATTAAAAGAACTGCAGTTTTTATTTTCAAATTTATTCTGTTGATAAGCTGATAATGTTATTGGATGAATGATTCGTTTGGCATGATGCATTAATTTATTGAGGACAGGGTAGTCCGTTTGGCATGATGCATTTATTGGGCAGGGTGTCGTTTGGATGCATTATTTATTGAGGACAGGGTAGTCCGTTTGGCATGATGCATTAATTTATTGAGGACAGGGTAGTCCGTTTGGCATGATGCATTAATTTATTGAGGACAGGGTAGTCCGTTTGGCATGATGCATTAATTTATTGAGGACAGGGTAGTCCGTTTGGCATGATGCATTAATTTAATGAGGACAGGGTAGTCCGTTTGGCATGATGCATTAATTTATTGAGGACAGGGTAGTCCGTTTGGCATGATGCATTAATTTAATGAGGACAGGGTAGTTCGTTTGGCATGATGCATTAATTTAATGAGGACAGGGTAGTTCGTTTGGCATGATGTATTAATTTAATGAGGACAGGGTAGTTCGTTTGGCGTGATGCATTAATTTAATGAGGACAGGGTAGTTCGTTTGGCATGATGCATTAATTTAATGAGGACAGGGTAGTTCGTTTGGCATGATGCATTAATTTAATGAGGACAGGGTAGTTCGTTTGGCATGATGCATTAATTTAATGAGGACAGGGTAGTTCATTTGGCGTGATGCATTAATTTAATGAGGACAGGGTAGTTCGTTTGACATGATGGATTAATTTAATGAGGACAGGGTAGTCCAAGAAAATGATCAACTCAAATTTGAGAGAATAATTCATGACTTGGAGTGAGAAGCCCGTACATTACATGTACATGTAATTGGATTTCTTTTGTAATGCTCTAAATAAAATTTTAAAAATCTTCACTCAGTAGGCAGAATGGGTGATGCCAGTGGCGTAGCTGGGGGACAGATGCCCCTGGCTGGACAGACCCACGCTATGCCCCTGGCTGGACAGACCCACGCTATGCCGCTGGCTGGACAGACCCACGCTATGCCGCTGGGTGGACAGACCCACGCTATGCCCCTGGCTGGACAGACCCACGCTACGCCGCTGGCTGGACAGACCCACGCTATGCCGCTGGGTGGACAGACCCACGCTATGCCCCTGGCTGGACAGACCCACGCTACGCCGCTGGCTGGACAGACCCACGCTATGCCCCTGGGTGGACAGACCCACGCTATGCCCCTGGGTGGACAGACCCACGCTATGCCCCTGGCTGGACAGACCCACGCTATGCCCCTGGGTGGACAGACCCACGCTATGCCCCTGGCTGGACAGACCCACGCTACGCCGCTGGCTGGACAGACCCACGCTATGCCCCTGGGTGGACAGACCCACGCTATGCCCCTGGCTGGACAGACCCACGCTATGCCCCTGGCTGGACAGACCCACGCTATGCCCCTGGCTGGACAGACCCACGCTACGCCGCTGGCTGGATAGACCCACGCTATGCCCCTGGGTGGACAGACCCACGCTATGCCCCTGGCTGGACAGACCCACGCTATGCCCCTGGCTGGACAGACCCACGCTATGCCCCTGGCTGGACAGACCCACGCTACGCCGCTGGCTGGACAGACCCACGCTATGCCCCTGGGTGGACAGACCCACGCTATGCCCCTGGCTGGACAGACCCACGCTACGCCGCTGGCTGGACAGACCCACGCTATGCCCCTGGGTGGACAGACCCACGCTATGCCCCTGGGTGGACAGACCCACGCTATGCCCCTGGGTGGACAGACCCACGCTATGCCCCTGGGTGGACAGACCCACGCTATGCCCCTGGGTGGACAGACCCACGCTATGCCCCTGGGTGGACAGACCCACGCTATGCCCCTGGGTGGACAGACCCACGCTATGCCCCTGGGTGGACAGACCCACGCTATGCCCCTGGGTGGACAGACCCACGCTATGCCCCTGGGTGGACAGACCCACGCTATGCCCCTGGGTGGACAGACCCACGCTATGCCGCTGGGTGGACAGACCCACGCTATGCCCCTGGCTGGATGCCCCTGGGTGGACAGACCCACGCTATGCCCCTGGCTGGATGCCCCTGGGTGGACAGACCCACGCTATGCCCCTGGCTGGATGCCCCTGGGTGGACAGACCCACGCTATGCCCCTGGCTGGATGCCCCTGGGTGGACAGACCCACGCTATGCCCCTGGCTGGATGCCCCTGGGTGGACAGACCCACGCTATGCCCCTGGCTGGATGCCCCTGGGTGGACAGACCCACGCTATGCCCCTGGCTGGATGCCCCTGGGTGGACAGACCCACGCTATGCCCCTGGCTGGATGCCCCTGGCTGGATGCCCCTGGCTGGATGCCCCTGGGTGGACAGACCCACGCTATGCCCCTGGCTGGATGCCCCTGGCTGGATGCCCCTGGCTGGATGCCCCTGGCTGGATGCCCCTGGCTGGATGCCCCTGGCTGGATGCCCCTGGGTGATGCCCCTGGGTGATGCCCCTGGCTGGATGCCCCTGGCTGGATGCCCCTGGCTGGATGCCCCTGGGTGGATGCCCCTGGGTGGATGCCCCTGGGTGATGCCCCTGGCTGGATGCCCCTGGCTGGATGCCCCTGGGTGGATGCCCCTGGGTGGATGCCCCTGGGTGGATGCCCCTGGGTGATGCCCCTGGCTGGATGCCCCTGGCTGGATACCCCTGGCTGGATGCCCCTGGGTGGATGCCCCTGGCTGGATGCCCCTGGCTGGATGCCCCTGGCTGGATGCCCCTGGCTGGATGCCCCTGGGTGATGCTCTGTTATTTGATGAGAACAATAAGTTACCTCTAACTGTGAATCTTTGTGGATGTTTGGTGACAGAGCTTTCAGACGCTGAGATTTTTTGGCCTTGACAACAGTTTGTGAGGAACCCTTCAATTCTAAAGATGTTTCATTTTCTCCCAGTGTTATTTCGGATCTTTCTGCCAAAAATGCAAGCCTGGAACAAGATCAATTTTGCATTCCTTTAATTTTACTTTAAAGAAAGGTAACAATCACAAATCTTTGTTTGAGAATTTTTATTAGATCCTACTAAAATTATTTTTATTCTGATGTAATTCAGTTCAATTTGTTCCATATTCTAAATTATCAAGTTTGAGGTTTTGAGGACAAAATAATTTTTCTAAAGTTAAAATTCTTCCAACCTGTCATGAAGATCGATGATGCTTTTCAGTGACACCCACAAGAAGCCAGGCTCCTGCGATGCCACGCCCCTCTGAACAAATGTGTACATCATGGCAATCTGCTCCTCTGGTGGCTGACTCTTGGCCGTGCTAGTCTCGGCTACAACCGGCGGAGTCGTCTCAGCCAGAACCGGCTGGTACCACTGTACAGACAACTCAGCATCTATTCCTAGAGGTGAGATTTTATCTGCTGGCCTGAAGGTGTCTGTGATAGAAGCTGGCGGCAGCTGCACGGTCAACTGAGTGAGAAAGTTCAATAAATGAAGTGAGAAAACACGCAGTTATTCAAATAGAATAGAAAAATTAAATAATAAAATTAAGAAGCGAGACAAGGTACAAAGTAAACATTATAAAACAATAGGTCTTCTCAAGCTTGTGTGTTTATCTTATCTAACCTAAAACAAGTTGTTTCCCCTAACGTAACACAAATTCCAAATTATCAGATACGGGTAATAACTCATCATTATTTATGTTTTCAGTTAATAATATGCTTCAACCCCAAAATACCTTTTTAAAACATCTTAATGTCAACATCTTACCTCGGTTGATTTTGTTGCAGTTGGTTCTGTAACCAGTAAATTTCCTGGGTACGACTTCATGATAATGTTTAGATCTTCAGGGTATGGACTACCACTGGCTGTGGCAAGGCTGCTCATAGGAAAGGGGCAGCTACAAGTTGTAGCGTATATTTTAAGGTTGTCTGTTAGGAATTTATGAATGTAGGTCAGCCTTGTGGACCAAACACCTGAAAGGGAAATAAGCATGAGAGTTAAATTACCGTACATACTCGTTCTAAAAACCCGTTTGTTCATAAGCCGACCCCCCTACTTTTGGAAGAGAAAAGTATTAAAAGTGTATAACCCGCTTGCAAGCCGACCCCCCCAAAAATAATAGGACAGCTTAAACAAAATGGTACAAATTTTTTTTAAATTACAAGCTAAATCGGTCATTATGATTGTTTACTTTGAACTGCCTATCTTTGTCTTTGTGCTCTCTGATAGGCAAGAGATACCGGTATTTAAAAAAAAATTCTTTGGTAAACAGTGACGAAAGTGCGTACATTAAAATTCGTTGTTGAAAACAAAATTTGTAAAACAATTTATTAAAACATTCACAAAAATAAATAACATGATTAAATAATGTAAGTCCCGATGTTTAATAATATATTATAGCTTCTGGTAGAGCAGTCGAATCTTGTAGAATGTAGAAAAGGACCTTGATGATCTACAATAACAACACCAATATTCAATATCCATGCAGAAATACGTTAATGACCCGCTCGTAAGCCGACCCCCCCAACTTTTTCCCTAAGATTTTGTCCAAAAAAGGTCGGCTTGCGAACGAGTATATACGGTAAGTTTATTTTCAAGAACTAGCATGAGTTACTGAACCTACTTGAATTTAGCATGTATCTGACGACATCATGATTACGGTCAGCATCCAACTGAACATGGCTTATGAAACCAAGGTCAGGTCCATATGGGCCTCTAGAGTCCTTCTCTCCCAGCTTCTCTTTTTTATCAACTTTTTGACTTGACAAAGCTACAGTGACTGAGTTGATGAGTCGTTGTAATATGGACTGATAACCTGTGATATTGACACCAACATAACATCAATTAAAACACACCACTTAAAACACACCACCCAAAACACACCACTTAAAACACACCACTTAAACAAGAAAACATCATTTTCATAAAGATCTTGATACATAGTTGTAAGACTGTTGTACCAGAACTAATAAAAATGCACAATTTTATGGAAAACAGAATGTTTTTAAGAAAAAAAAAGACCCATAAGTATAATTCTCAATTTGCATATTTCTTTCAATTTAAGTGTTATTTTGGGTTATTTTTTCTTCCTTCTTATTTTTCATATAAGTTTTAACCCCAAACAATCTTTTTTTCATCTAATCAAAGATTGAACTAAAAAGCGGGGAAACTTCTTGTCTTATCTACAAGATACGCTCCTTCTATTTAGAAGATTATTGCGTCATGTATTTCTGTTTGAATCAACAAGATGTTTTGGATATTACGAGCATATATATGAGAATGATACTGACCCAACACATGTATCCAACTCAGTTCTTTAGCCTCAGTTTTTGATCTGTTCACTTGATCATCATATGTTTCTGTGACCTTGACATCTTGGGCCTCAGCCATGGTAGACAACTCTTCTTCTATTTCATCTGTTGGACAAGTTACACAAAATTTGGAAACTTGAAGAATATTAGTAACTTATGAATGCATAATTATTTTACAGGATCATAATTGAAACCTTTTAAAAAAAATTCTACAACCTCCCATACATTAAATGAGGTCATAAGTTACAATTACATAACAAAATTAATTAAGACAAATCTTTATCAGAAAGTAGGCAGTTACATTTTTTCATATTTTTTTCTTATTTCAGTGCATTCTTAATCTATTTTAACAGGTAGAAAAGTTAAATTATTGATTGAATTTAGAGAATTTTTGTGTGATACAGTAAAAGTCCGATAATCCGGCGTCCAACAGTCCGGAATGCCCGATAGTCAGGCATGGCTCAGGAAAATTGTAACAAATTTGGTTTTCTCCAAAAGTGTGTCTTTAAAGCAAATAAAAACGCTTGAGAGCTATTCGGAAGTTTTCGGGGTAGTTCGGGGAAGCGCTGGGTATTGTTAGGAAACAATTAGCGGCCGGCTAGTCTCAGCTGCTGTCACAACAAATACAGGTGCAGTGCAGCACGAAGCGTCTCGCATTTTTTTTGGGCGTTGTTGTTTTGTGTGTGTTGTTGTTTTGTGTGTGTTGTTGTTTTGTGTGTGTTGTTGTTTTGTTCCTTTCACATCGCAGTAAACTGTGTCTCAATGCTTCAGAAATTATTGATTTCCATATCATTAGAAATAAATTTTATACTAAACACCAAAAGTCAAGAAACAAAAAGACATTCGTGACTTTTTAAAATCTAAGCGCAATATGTTTTACAGTACGTGTACATTAGTACATACATTATATGAAATGTAAAATAAACTTTGTACTTTGTTGTATTTGCATACTGTATTTGTAGTTTAATTATTAACCTAATTGTTCTTATAATTACGATTTATGTATGTATGTAGTTAAAAAAACAACGTAAATTTGTTTTACGGCAAGGCCTACACTAAAAAGAAGGGGCACCGCCCGATAGACCGGAATTTTCGATAGTCCGGCACCAAGCCGGTCCCGAACGTGCCGGATTATCGGAATGTTACTGTACTTCTAATTGTTATCCATACCAATAGAGATTATAAATCTCCAATAAACCAAATCCAGTCCATGTTTATGAGGGAGGCTACAATTCATAAGGAATAAGAGTTCCTCAAATAGCACAATTTATGATGACCTACTTTTGACAATTTATGATGACCTACTATTGACAATTTATGATGACCTACTATTGACAATTTATGATGACTTACTTTTGACAATTTATGATGACTTACTATTGACAATTTATGATGACTTACTTTTGACAATTTATGATGACTTACTATTGACAATTTATGATGACTTACTATTGACAATTTATGATGACTTACTATTGACAATTTATGATGACTTACTTTTGACAATTTATGATGACTTACTTTTGACAATTTATGATGACTTACTATTGACAATTTATGATGACTTACTATGGACAATTTATGATGACCTACTTTTGACAATTTATGATGACTTACTTTTGACAATTTATGATGACTTACTATTGACAATTTATGATGACTTACTTTTGACAATTTATGATGACTTACTATTAATAATTTATGATGACCTACTTTTGACAATTTATGATGACCTAATATCGACAATTTATGATGACTTACTTTTGACAATTTATGATGACTTACTTTTGACAATTTATGATGACTTACTATTAATAATTTATGATGACTTACTTTTGACAATTTATGATGACCTACTATTGACAACATATGATGACTTACTTTTGACAATTTATGATGACTTACTATTGACAATTTATGATAACCTACTATTGACAATTTATGATGACTTACTTTTGACAATTTATGATGACCTACCATTGACAATTAATGATGACTTACTTTTGACAATTTATGATGACTTACTATTGACAATTTATGATGACTTACTTTTGACAATTTATGATGACTTACTATTGACAATTTATGATGACCTACTATTGACAATTTATGATGACCTACTATTGACAATTTATGATGACCTAATATTGACAATTTATGATGACTTACTTTTGACAATTTATGATGACTTACTATTGACAATTTATGATGACTTACTTTTGACAATTTATGATGACTTACTATTGACAATTTATGATGACCTACTATTGACAATTTATGATGACCTACTATTGACAATTTATGATGACCTAATATTGACAATTTATGATGACTTACTTTTGACAATTTATGATGACTTACTTTTGACAATTTATGATGACTAACTTTTGACAATTTATGATGACTTACTATTAATAATTTATGATGACCTACTTTTGACAATTTATGATGACTTACTTTTGACAATTTATGATGACCTACTATTGACAACATATGATGACTTACTTTTGACAATTTATGATGACTTACTATTGACAATTTATGATAACCTACTATTGACAATTTATGATGACTTACTTTTGACAATTTATGATGACCTACTATTGACAATTTATGATAACCTACTATTGACAATTTATGATGATCTAATATTGACAATTTATGATGACTTACTTTTGACAATTTATGATGACCTACTATTGACAATTAATGATGACTTACTTTTGACAATTTATGATGACTTACTATTGACAATTTATGATGACTTACTTTTGACAATTTATGATGACTTACTATTGACAATTTATGATGACCTACTATTGACAATTTATGATGACCTACTATTGACAATTTATGATGACCTAATATTGACAATTTATGATGACTTACTTTTGACAATTTATGATGACTTACTTTTGACAATTTATGATGACTTACTATTGACAATTTATGATGACTTACTTTTGACAATTTATGATGACTTACTATTGACAATTTATGATGACCTAATATTGACAATTTATGATGACTTACTTTTGACAATTTATGATGACTTACTATTGACAATTTATGATGACTTACTATTGACAATTTATGATGACTTACTTTTGACAATTTATGATGACTTACTATTGACAATTTATGATGTCCTACTTTTGACAATTTATGATGACTTACTATTGACAATTTATGATGACTTACTTTTGACAATTTATGATGACTTACTTTTGACAATTTATGATGACTTACTTTTGACAATTTATGATGACTTACTATTGACAATTTATGATGACTTACTTTTGACAATTTATGATGACTTACTTTTGACAATTTATGATGACTTACTTTTGACAATTTATGATGACTTACTTTTGACAATTTATGATGACTTACTTTTGACAATTTATGATGACCTACTATTGACAATTAATGATGACTTACTTTTGACAATTTGTGATGACTTACTATTGACAATTTATGATGACTTACTTTTGACAATTTATGATGACTTACTATTGACAATTTATGATGACCTACTATTGACAATTTATGATGACCTACTATTGACAATTTATGATGACCTAATATCGACAATTTATGATGACTTACTTTTGACAATTTATGATGACTTACTTTTGACAATTTATGATGACTTACTATTGACAATTTATGATGACTTACTTTTGACAATTTATGATGACTTACTATTGACAATTTATGATGTCCTACTTTTGACAATTTATGATGACTTACTATTGACAATTTATGATGACTTACTTTTGACAATTTATGATGACTTACTTTTGACAATTTATGATGACTTACTTTTGACAATTTATGATGACTTACTATTGACAATTTATGATGACTTACTTTTGACAATTTATGATGACTTACTTTTGACAATTTATGATGACTTACTTTTGACAATTTATGATGACTTACTTTTGACAATTTATGATGACTTACTTTTGACAATTTATGATGACCTACTATTGACAATTAATGATGACTTACTTTTGACAATTTATGATGACTTACTATTGACAATTTATGATGACTTACTTTTGACAATTTATGATGACTTACTATGGACAATTTATGATGACCTACTATTGACAACATATGATGACTTACTTTTGACAATTTATGATGACTTACTATTGACAATTTATGATAACCTACTATTGACAATTTATGATGACTTACTTTTGACAATTTATGATGACCTACTATTGACAATTTATGATAACCTACTATTGACAATTTATGATGACCT
This sequence comes from Ampullaceana balthica, assembly GCA_944989445.1. NCBI lineage: Eukaryota > Metazoa > Mollusca > Gastropoda > Lymnaeidae > Ampullaceana > Ampullaceana balthica. Next base: position 4,656,936 of record CALYLW010000015.1, on the reverse strand, counting down.
GATATTGACAATTTATGATGACTTACTTTTGACAATTTATGATGACTTACTATTGACAATTTATGATGACTTACTTTTGACAATTTATGATGACTTACTATTGACAATTTATGATGACCCACTATTGACAATTTATGATGACCTACTATTGACAATTTATGATGACCTAATATTGACAATTTATGATGACTTACTTTTGACAATTTATGATGACTTACTTTTGACAATTTATGATGACTTACTTTTGACAATTTATGATGACTTACTATTAATAATTTATGATGACCTACTTTTGACAATTTATGATGACTTACTTTTGACAATTTATGATGACCTACTATTGACAACATATGATGACTTACTTTTGACAATTTATGATGACTTACTATTGACAATTTATGATAACCTACTATTGACAATTTATGATGACTTACTTTTGACAATTTATGATGACCTACTATTGACAATTAATGATGACTTACTTTTGACAATTTATGATGACTTACTATTGACAATTTATGATGACTTACTTTTGACAATTTATGATGACTTACTATTGACAATTTATGATGACCTACTATTGACAATTTATGATGACCTACTATTGACAATTTATGATGACCTAATATTGACAATTTATGATGACTTACTTTTGACAATTTATGATGACTTACTTTTGACAATTTATGATGACTTACTTTTGACAATTTATGATGACTTACTATTGACAATTTATGATGACTTACTTTTGACAATTTATGATGACTTACTATTGACAATTTATGATGACCTAATATTGACAATCTATGATGACTTACTTTTGACAATTTATGATGACTTACTATTGACAATTTATGATGACTTACTATTGACAATTTATGATGACTTACTTTTGACAATTTATGATGACTTACTATTGACAATTTATGATGTCCTACTTTTGACAATTTATGATGACTTACTATTGACAATTTATGATGACTTACTTTTGACAATTTATGATGACTTACTTTTGACAATTTATGATGACTTACTTTTGACAATTTATGATGACTTACTATTGACAATTTATGATGACTTACTTTTGACAATTTATGATGACTTACTTTTGACAATTTATGATGACTTACTTTTGACAATTTATGATGACTTACTTTTGACAATTTATGATGACTTACTTTTGACAATTTATGATGACCTACTATTGACAATTAATGATGACTTACTTTTGACAATTTATGATGACTTACTATTGACAATTTATGATGACTTACTTTTGACAATTTATGATGACTTACTATGGACAATTTATGATGACCTACTATTGACAATTTATGATGACCTACTATTGACAATTTATGATGACCTAATATTGACAATTTATGATGACTTACTTTTGACAATTTATGATGACTTACTTTTGACAATTTATGATGACTTACTATTGACAATTTATGATGACTTACTTTTGACAATTTATGATGACTTACTATTGACAATTTATGATGACCTAATATTGACAATTTATGATGACTTACTTTTGACAATTTATGATGACTTACTATTGACAATTTATGATGACTTACTATTGACAATTTATGATGACTTACTTTTGACAATTTATGATGACTTACTGTTGATAATTTATGATGTCCTACTTTTGACAATTTATGATGACTTACTATTGACAATTTATGATGACTTACTTTTGACAATTTATGATGACTTACTTTTGACAATTTATGATGACTTACTTTTGACAATTTGTGATGACTTACTATTGACAATTTATGATGACTTACTTTTGACAATTTATGATGACTTACTTTTGACAATTTATGATGACTTACTTTTGACAATTTATGATGACTTACTTTTGACAATTTATGATGACTTACTTTTGAAGATTTTTTTCTTTTCACCAAGAATGTATCCCCCTAACAAATCTAAAGACAGAAAATCTGGCATGGATGACGCAGCTTTCTCGCCAACTATCTGAGACGTCACCTTCTGATCACCGATGAGCAGACCTCTCGCCCTCTGAGCATTGGCGGCAGCTGTGGCGCATCTAATGGCCAGGAAAGCAGCTTTTTGGGGATCAAAGTCTAGAACAGAGTGTGAACTGCCAGGTTTCTGGTAAGGGGAGAAAATTGCTTGAAAATAAAAGGGAGTGAATAAAATATACTGCTGGCATGTGGGATACAAGAATATTGTCAAATCTTTTTCATAATCACTAATTCGATCGTATGCATGTAATATATTTTAAGCATTAATATATATCACAAAAGCTGCTATGATCCCAAATTGTTCATCATCTAGAAGAGTACCACACAGCAAACAAACTAAATCTGATTATCTTTTCATAGTCCCTCTTACCACAGAGGGCAATTTATAGTCCCTCTCACCAGAGGACAATTTATAGTCCCTCTCACCAGAGGACAATTTATAGTCCCTCTCACCAGAGGACAATTTATAGTCCCTCTTACCACAGAGGGCAATTTATAGTCCCTCTCACCAGAGGACAATTTATAGTCCCTCTCACCAGAGGACAATTTATAGTCCCTCTCACCAGAGGACAATTTATAGTCCCTCTTACCACAGAGGGCAATTTATAGTCCCTCTTACCACAGAGGACAATTTATAGTCCCTCTTTCCACAGAGGACAATTTATAGTCCCTATTACCACAAAGGGCAATTTATAGTCCTTCTTACCAGAGGACAATTTATAGTCCCTCTCATCAGAGGACAATTTATAGTCCCTCTTACCACAGAGGGCAATTTATAGTCCCTCTTACCACAGAGGGCAATTTATAGTCCTTATTACCACAGAGGACAATTTTATAGTCCCTCTTACCACAGAGGACAATTAATAGTCCTTCTTACCACAGAGGGCAATTTATAGTCCTTCTTACCACAGAGGACAATTTTATAGTCCCTCTTACCACAGAGGACAATTAATAGTCCTTCTTACCACAGAGGACAATTTATAGTCCCTCTTACAACAGAGGGCAATTTATAGTCCTTCTTACCACAGAGGACAATTTTATAGTCCCTCTTACCACAGAGGACAATTAATAGTCCTTCTTACCACAGAGGACAATTTATAGTCCCTCTTACCACAGAGGGCAATTTATAGTCCCTCTTACCACAGAGGACAATTTATAGTCCCTATTACCACAGAGGACTATTTTAGTCCCTCTTACCACAGAGGACAATTTATAGTCCTTCTTACCACAGAAGACAATTTATAGTCCTTCTTACCACAGAGGACAATTTATAGTCCCTCTCCACAGAGGAAAAATTATAGTCCCTCTTACCACAGAGGACAATTAATAGTCCTTCTTACCACAGAGGACAATTTTATAGTCCCTCTTACCACAGAGGACAATTAATAGTCCCTCTTACCACAGAGGACAATTAATAGTCCTTCTTACCACAGAGGACGATTTTATAGTCCCTCTTACCACAGAGGACGATTTTATAGTCCCTCTTACCACAGAGGACAATTAATAGTCCTTCTTACCACAGAGGACAATTTTATAGTCCCTCTTACCACAGAGGACAATTAATAGTCCCTCTTACCACAGAGGACAATTAATAGTCCTTCTTACCACAGAGGACGATTTTATAGTCCCTCTTACCACAGAGGACGATTTTATAGTCCCTCTTACCACAGAGGACAATTAATAGTCCTTCTTACAACAGACGATGATTTTATAGTCCCCCTTACCACAGACGATGATTTTATAGTCCCCCTTACCACAGAGGACGATTTTATAGTCCCCCTTACCACAGAGGACGATTTTATTGTCCCCCTTACCACAGAGGACGATTTTATAGTCCCCCTTACCACAGATGATGATTTTATAGTCCCCCTTACCACAGAGGATGATTTTATAGTCCCCCTTACCACAGAGGATGATTTTATAGTCCTCCTTACCACAGACGATGATTTTATAGTCCCCCTTACCACAGAGGATGATTTTATAGTCCCCCTTACCACAGACGATGATTTTATAGTCCCCCTTACCACAGACGATGATTTTATAGTCCCCCTTACCACAGACGATGATTTTATAGTCCCCCTTACCGTAGACGATGATTTTATAGTCCCCCTTACCACAGACGATGATTTTATAGTCCCCCTTACCACAGACGATGATTTTATAGTCCCCCCTTACCACAGACAATGATTTTATAGTCCCCCTTACCACAGACGATGATTTTATAGTCCCCCCTTACCACAGACAATGATTTTATAGTCCCCCTTACCACAGACGATGATTTGCTTTTCTGAGTTGATTCCAAGTCTTCACTGGTTCGGGACACATTCTCACGTACAGCTGTCTCTAGAATGATTCCATCCTTGACTGACAGAATGCCACAGCTGAACAGATAGATCATGGCTATCTCAAGATAGGCCTGTCTCATTAGTCTGAAGAGTGTAAGGGAGGTAAAAAAATATTTTAAAATGTATTGAGTTACAAGTTGAATGTATCAAGTTTTGTATTATTTAAAAAGTTACAAGGGTAAATTAATTTTGAAATAACTAAACTGATGAAAACAAATATTTTGATCATAATTTTTTTTCTATTTTTTAATTAGTACAAGACTTACCCAAGGTCATGGTCGTTTACATATGATATATTGATAGCTTTCACTAGAGTATTTGCTGCAGCAGCTGCTTGACATTTGTTGAGATAAACCAACATTTTCTGAACTCTCCCTGGACAAATTTTGAGACCATTAACAAATAGAGAAAGTAAAAACAAAAATTTGGCTATTACACTTTTGTGAAACAACTAAATCCAGATCCAACCAGCTTTCTTCTCTTCTTGTCCTTGAGGTGCAATGATCATTCATCCTCGATATCTGCAATATTTTCAGTGGCGTCACTAGGGGGGGCGGGGGGGGGGCGGGCCGCCCCGGGTGACACCCATCAGGGGGTGACACCCGAGCCTAAAATTTTACTGTGCACAATTTTATGTCAGAAAACAAAAGATGACACATTTTTTAATCTATAAAGAAATTAAGATATACTATGAAATACGTTAAACATGAAAATGCTTTAAAAAAAATATCAGTTAACTTGCAATAATAAAACAGTCCCAACACACGAACAACATTAAAACAAATTAGGAAAAAAAGAAAAGAAATAGTCGCAGCAGACAGATCTTTAAAAAAGGCTGGAATGAAAGAGGCAGTGTCTTCTGTTTTAAAAGATATAAAGCCATTTGGGCTTGGAGGACACACCGACAGCATGAACGAATCCCACCTCACGACTCCCTCCAGCACAGTGGGGTGGGGGGAATACGATTTTTATCACCACCTCCTCCCCCCCCCCACCCCAAAGAAAAAAAATCAAAAGATGGGTTTTCTTTGTTGATGTTTTTCTTGAGGAAAATTATGATTTCAATGTCTTTGAGTTAATATTTTATATATATATATTTATTACAGGCGTGAAAGCATAGATATGCATGTTTGTATACAGGTAGTCCTCCCGTTACGACGGTCCCATCCTGACTTACACTGTTTAGTGCTTACGAACGTGCCCCTGTAAAGAATAGTATTACGCGTTATTCCGTATTTAAAAAAAAATTTCATGAGGTAACGAATTCTTTTCTCTATTTGAAATAACAAAAATTATTGAAAAATATGTATGATTATTATTTCAACCTACAACTTTCGTTTGCAAATTTTTCAAATGGCGGAGTTTTCAATCAAGTCAATAAAGCTGAGTAAGCTTACAAGTTCCTTTTCAATGCTCGTTAGAGAGAGCATATTAAGCCTTTTTCGTCCCATGCAAATTCTAACTCATTATATATTCTTTTCAACTTTGAAAAGGATCGCTCTCAGCTGCAGTTTGATGTCATCATTGAAAGATAGATGCGAAGTGTGATGTGTACATTTGTAAAGGACTGTGTGAAGCATAGCTCATTCAAAAGCAGCAACATTTTTAGCTCTGTGCAAGTTTTTTGAGTTTCGCTTTGTGCTAATTCCTTTTCCTTACCCTGAGTCTGAGGCTGGACAATAACTTTTTTAAGAGTTCTGAAAATTGGACTAATTCTGAAGGAATGCAGTCTTCGAAATCACTCATGAACCTACATGTGGAAGAAAATCAGAAGCCCCGATCCTAGTGCTCTTTATGGGTCTTCCCGGAAGACCCCCTTAGCCATCTGGCCACCAAAGGGACATAACAGCTGAGGACCCCCCCCCCAAAGCGGTCGCTTCTGAAGCGGTCACCTGGGCATCCAGGACATGCAGTCGAAGATGCCTCCCACTAAGTTGCCCTCACAAGGAGGTGGTGAAATTTCCAACTAAGACCCGCTACCACTTTGGCGCCATCTTGGCAAAGCACACGGGTCTCCATGGTTAGGACCGAACACAGACAGGGGGATCATCAAAGACCTACCTAGGGTGCAACCCCCACTGGAAGGTTTCCTCAGAGCTGGCGTTCAATGCGTTCTTCGCGGCACTTTTTGCTAATCCGTACATGGCGCTCCTGGCCCTAAACCGGCACCGCTCGATGGCGTTGCTAGTAAATTTTGGGGGACGAAACGGTTGCTTTGGATTTACCCCACCCCTTCTTCGAAATCACTTGAATGTTCTTTCATTAACTTGGCTGCTGCCCATCGGGTGGCGAAAGTGCTGAGCTCAGTTAGGTTTGTAAGAAAGCTAAATTTCTCATGGATGTATTTATATGCACCTAACCAATGTTGTAGGGCTTAAGAAAGTTTGTCAATGATTACCAGAAATACCTCAATCTTGAATTTTTTTCTCCAGGAGAATACTGTTTTGTTGATGTCCATTTATCAAACTGATGCTTTCTTTTTTGTTTGATAGTATTGAAGATTGTTTACACTGTTTTTACCACGGACTTTTCCTTTCCTTTGTCTTCATAGGAATAAAATTAAGAATGCTATTTTTTAACAAACTCAATGAGAGACTTGCTTTCTAAAATTGTTTCCCAAATTTCAAGTAAAATAGCGACTTACAGTTGTTCAATTTCCTTTAGAAATCCTTCTTCTTCAAGTCGTCAGTCACGTGGCTGATTTTCATTCGTTGCTAATTCTTCCAGTGCTGCGATATTCTCATGGTATGAGCTATTAACAGACCTTACAGCATAATGTCAGACTGACCATCTTGTGTCAGACAAGGCTTTGTTAGCATGTATCAATTTCATATGTTTTTGAAGTAACTGTCAATGATGAGTAGATGCAACAAATCGGCTATAAAGATTTTGCAGAAGACAAAAAAATCTGACCGCAGTAGGACAACCTGCTGCTCTTTTCCCAACCAAATTAAAGGAATGAGCTGTGCACGGCACATAATGAGCTACAATGCACTTCTCACGAAGAATAGCCTGGTTTCCGTTATACTTCCTACTCATTTGCAGCATTGCCGTATGACTGTCCAAGGCATTTTCAGGGATTCGTACAAACATAATGGCCTGCATCTTTATTATACACTATAATTCATAAAAAGTTTGGGGTCCCTTAAATTATTGGGGGCTTTAGCCCGTTCAGCACCCCCCACCCTTTTAATCCGCCATAGGGGGGGTCCACGCATCTGTGACGATGTGGTACGAGGAGGGGGGTGTTTAAGAAATGTGACGTCACATCAAAAACGCGAAACTTTAAATAAAAGTTCCACTTAAATATTTGATTGTTTACCCTTTATTTCAATGACTTCACGCGTGTTACGTTATTACAGTGCAGACTTACCCTAAATACATATTTAAATTACAAAAAATAATTTGCAACATGCTAATTTTTATTGAGAAATTACGGCTTGGGGGAGGGGTGTCAAAGCTTTGTGACGTCATATTGTAAAAAAGGGGTGGGGTCTAAGTTTTTGTGACAAAGTATGACGCTGGGGGAGGGTGGGGTAAAAATCGGCAACCTCGCATGACGTCATTTATGGACGGCCCCTTCAGTCGTGAAGGGGTGACACCATGAGCTACCGCCCCGGGTGACACCAACCCTAGTGACGCCTCTGAATATTTTCAAGGACATATGCCGCCTACACGAATCCTCAAGACATCCCCATTCTGGGCCAGTCTCTTCAGTATCCTCAGGGATATGGCCAAGTCTTTAAATTTCTGCCTCCTCATCTTGGCGCCAAGTTGTTAGTGTCTTCTGGTCAACATCCCTTCTTTTCCCCCGAGGGCTCCAGTTCTTGGCTTCCATTGTCGTGTTGGAACCAGGCTCTCATGGCGTATGACCAATCCATTGCCACCATCAATGGAGAATCCTTTAATTTATTGGCCTCCACCTCATCAGCTGCCACAACTCCAGGTCGCTGACTCTGCCAGGCCAATGAATTCTTTGAATCTTTCTTATGCAATTATTAATAATGGATTAGATACTCTCTATAGATAAAACCATGCCATGCTTATGAACATCTCAAAAATTTTGTTTTAAAAATGTTTTCAGCTTCTGTTTTTGACTCCAGTCTATAATTATTTTAACGCCCTTAATTTTTGTTAATGTATGTTGTTTTTCATCAAAAACATTTTTATTTTTAATTCTCAAAAGCCTTATTGAGCTTAAATAAAATTAAAGATTTCACTGTATTTAAAATATTTAGGGACTAATTGCTGAAGAAGTTGTCTGACCATGGCAAAGATTTGCCTTCCTTGAATATAATAAATAATTTTCTTAAGGTTTGATTAAAAACGTGTTGATGTAATTCAAAAGACAATCTCTATCAAGCTGATTAAAATGCATTAAATTCCATAAACTATCAAAAATAAGTTACAATAAGAACATTGCAATTGCTAATGGGTCCTTCATCCTTTTTTTTACCTATGACAAATTATGATTTCTTGTGATATTTGTTGATATAAACATTATCTTAATTTATCTTATCTGTTACAGACACTCTTTCTATACAAAAGATTATTGCGTCCTACCATAGTTTGTGTATATTCCTGCATTCCTATTAGAGTTTTAAATGATGATAAAGTGTTGGTTCTCCTGGTTTCTTCAGGCAACCCATTCCACATCCGAATTCAGAAGAACGAGAATTTAAATGTGTTTGTTCTTGCATACGGAATAAGAAAAGTGTTGCACTAAAACTTAAATTATCATTTATAAAATAAATTTATTGAATTTTCCTACAACATAATAAAATTAATTCTCTTAAACTAGGTTGTGCTGCGGGGCCGTGGCGCCTGCGGCGCCAACTTTTTTTTAGGGCGCCTACAACACCCACCTTTTTCAAAAGCCCAACTAACTTGTCCTTGTATGATAAATACGTAATATTAAACTTCCTTAAATGTACACAAAATATTTTATAATAGGGGTAGTAGGGTGCCTACGGCGCCCACTTTTTTTGGGTCAAAAGCCCAAGTAACTTAACCTTGTATGATAAATACGAAATATTTCTGAAATGTACACAAAGTATTTATATAATACTTTTTACAGTGCTAATCACAACACGATTTTTTAACTAATTTTAGAAAGCAGCGCACCAAATTACTGCACCAAAAAATAACTATTTGAGTCAGTCAGCACTGTTTACAACACAAATGCTGACGTCGAAGGTTCGTGCGATGTTTGGTTAATGTTAATCTGGAAACCAAAATGATTATGATTTTTAAGTCTATATTTTCAATTTTTTAAAAAGCAGAGGGATGTCCCTTAGCGTTAGACCAAAGAGAGTCAGTCATACATAATTGATCGTAAATATATATATGATAACTTAAAATTAAATGAATAACACTTATGAGTAACGAGGAAATACAAATTGATAAAACTGATTTACCCAATGCTAGAAGAATTTCTGCCTCAGTTGCTGCCTCTCTCCTGGCACAGACTTGTGATAACTCTAAAGCTGTGTGCAGCACTCCTAGACAGTCAGTCCACATTGACAAGGGATCTTCTTTATGTTTTCTGAACAAGGACATAATACATTGTAATACATTATCCCACTGTTCATTAGTTAACTAATTTTTTTTGCTGCACACAAGGTCTAAAATGTTTTTAAATGTAAAAATTTTTAATGTAACTTTTTACAAATTAGGACATTGTTTGCAGCGCAGTTTTACACCAAGCTTTGACTACGCCTGTGCTTTCCTGATTTGTTTTTTTAATTTGTTTTTACACTCAAGGGAGTAAATCTATATCCATAATTATGGAGAGTAAGATCAGCAGTAGTGATAATGTGTTTTAATATCAATAGTCTAAAGATCTGTAGAAATGACTGTATTCTGTCATAACATTCATTCAATGTCAGTATCATAGACTAAAATCTCTCACTGTTCTCATTAAGAAGTTGAAAGAAGCAACTGACCCAGCCTTTATCATCTTTGCCGTGAGCCTGGATTTTGCGTGGCCAATCCTTAGCTTGATTTGGGTCAAAGTCTGGACATGCACCAGGTAAACATTCTTGAGAGGACTAACAGGTGATGAGTGGTGATCAAGTTGACCATCAGAATGGTAGTGTTCTATTCTCTCCCCAAGTAGTTCCATCTAACCAACAGTAATGATAATATCATTTTTGGAACAATACCTTTAAACAAATTAAAATTTCTTGTAGAAACGCATTGACAATTCATGTGAAAATGATTTTCTTTTAAATTTTTATGTAACTGTCCACTTTTTATCTCTATCCCTACAACATGATGTTAATAAATCTGTCCTCAAAATTTAGATTGTTTAAGCAATAACTTATAACACTAATATATACACAACTTTTAGAGCTACAATTGCCCACAGACCATTTAGCTGAACTGTACTGACAATGGAGTGATCCTCTCTCTCTGTAACAACCAAGAAATTTTCATTTTTCAAAGATTTAACCAAATCTGACCTGATTCAATATTATCCTGTGAGCCTCCAGGTAGGGTGTGAGGACCTTGTCTCTGTAAGACTTTAGGTCAATGTCTGCCTTGGCAGCTAAGATTTCCAAGTCGGCCTTGAAAATAATGGAAGTTGCCAGAAGTTGTTGCCCCTGCTCTGACCGTAGCTGGACTTGATTCAGGGATTGTATGGCATCCTTAATGTTACAACAAATAAACCAATAATAAGTTGTTTTTATACTTGCTTTCAAGATGGTATAGTTGTATTGGATAAAAATATTCTTCAAAAATGAACATGAAAACTTTAAAAAAAATTTTTTTAATGAAATCATTAATATAAAATAAATTAAAACCTAATAATAATAATAATAATAAATTGATTATTTATATAGCGCTGTATCCCAGTAAGGAACTGGGCTCACAGCGCTTTACATGAAAGAAATAACATACCTATAAGTATTAAATTAACTTTCATATCATAACAAACACAAAAATTACAGTACATTATACATAAGCTACGTTAATCATTTACAAGAAATGTTGTTTCATTAATTTTGAAAAGATGTGTCTTAAGTGCGGTCTTGAAGGACTTGGTTGTTTCAATACTACGTATGTGTAATGGTAGAGAATTCCATTGTTTGGCTGCACAAAAAGAGAACGACCTTTCACCAAATGTTTTGGTGCGTGTCGTAGGAACAGACAGAACGCGTGTGTCTGCAGAAGATTGTAGCTGGCGAGTGGGTGAGTAGCAGTGGCGGATTTAGGTTTGTCTTCGTGGGGGGGCGAGGAGAATTTCAAGGGGCGCCGCAAAATTTGTTTTATTCATGCACTTAGTGCAAATATTTATAGGTGCTGAAATAAAATTCATTTGTCTAAATTGCTGCTTCTGCAATGAAGATTAGAAATTTGATATGAGATTCACTCTTATTGCTATATTTTATGTTAAAAAACTTTTCTGCTCACTTTAAATGTGAGTTTTACTTTAATAAGTTTTCATCATAAGAGTCTGCTGCAGTCTCAAATATGAAATCTAAAGTGTTTTGTTTATGTTACATACATTTTCAGAGTTTCCCTATGGCAACTTGCTAGACAAAAAGAAACATCTAGTCTTAAGTAGATATGGTTAATCAATTGAATTTATGAAAATGGTAGTTAATTTGGGAGCTGTTATTTGTGACGAAATCTAAATTTCTCATAATCCTTTGTTTCACTTTCAATTGCTGAATATCCTAGCAGACTTTAACATAGAAAACTCAGCATAATAAGTTTATAGTCTTTGGGCTAAATAAAACTTCTAAAATGTTTTGATAATGAGGTAGAATTTTATTAAATTTTGTATAGGCCTCCAATAGTTTGTTGTACTATCTGCAAGATGACTCATCAGTGTTCAGCTTCAGCTTGCCATAAATAGCACTGACAGTAACTCAAACGAATAACTAAGTGTTAAATAATAAATGATGTGTTGATCATTCAAAGTACATTATTTAATATTATTTTTGTTTACATCAAACCATTGCAATGAATCTCTTCAATATACAAACAATTGCTTTATATTCAGGAGAGTAATAGGTCAAAAATGCAAACAAAATGTAATGTATTTTAAAAAATGTTGATCATTAATAAAAGGCCTAAGTAATTAAAGAAATCATTTATCGTATACGTATTATATGCATATATCAGTTGTAGATAAAAAGATGACAGTAAATTATGAACTTAGTTTCAAAGAGAACAACTTCTTTTTACTAATCAAATTTTAGAGCTACTGTTTTTAGTTCTTGTAATAGTTTTCTATCTGAAAAAAATGAAATGAGAATTGTATCTGGCAAAATAGTTCAGTTTAAGTCCAGGTAATCTGATGCTACAAATAATGAAAAACACAGAGACTTTAGTGGAGTGGATTGGTTAGGATTAGTAACACTGACACACACACACAAAGAGTGTCAATAATATTATACTTATAAATAAACTAAACAATTTACTTCAGAATATAAAAAAAAATTAATTTGTCACTGTAAGTTTGAGCATCAAACTTTGGGGAAATCTATGAACTTTACACAAACAATGATTGTAAGTTCCTTAAATAAGCATTCAAAACTCTAATAAGAATGCAGGACTAAATACAAACCATGGATAAGCATATGACGCAATATTCTTCTGTATAGAAGGAGCGTCTGTAACAGATAAGATAAGATAAGATAGAGCCATGAGCCCTATATAAATTGCTTTCTACGTGATTTCATTTAAGCAAAACGATTTATCGTTGATTCAAAGTCAACGTTCTCAGCTAGATCACGTTCAATTGAAATTAATGCCAATTCAGACAGACGTTAGTTTGTCATTGTTAAGTGCAAATAATTTTTGATGAGTTTCAATCTACTGAAACATCTTTAAGCAGTAGCACTGCTAACAGGAAGAGGCATGTAAATTTTATAGAGTATTGACAAGCTAGTGAGACCCGACCGATGCCATTAGTTTTTCAGTCAAGAATGGCTGAACCTTTTTAAGTTGTAGTCCACTAGTGAAGGTTGCCTGTATTAATGCATACAAATCTTATATTCTACGATTGCTTCTTCAAGGTTAATGTCGTGTTTGTAAATTTTGCGTAAACTTTGAAAAGAATCTTTATTTTCCTCCGATATTTGTGATTGATCAATGCCATAGAAATAAGTAACTGTGCTCCGAAAGTCATTAAATCGATCATCTATTTGTGTTACAAGTGTATCCATGATAGTGAAGTACGTTTCAGATTTAAAGAGTGTAGTTGGATCATCAGCCATTTTATCTCTGCTAAGTTCGCCTGCCATACTTTTCTGCAATTCACTTTTCTTTAAATTCTGTTTTAACATCTAGTTTGGAACAATTTAATTAATAAATGATTTGACATCTACATTCAACATTTCAAAAGCTTCATCGCTTCTCATTTCAACAAACTTATTTTTTCCAACTTCGATCAACTGTTTTGCAAAGGCGTTGCAAGTAGTTTGATAACATGAAGATATCTTTTGTACAAATAGCATCAGAAAAACAAAAGAATATTTTGTTATTAAAACAGATAGTCCCATAGCTTCTGCTCTGACACCTCCTTTCTATTCTGTTGATTCCCCTGAATCAAGTGTGGCTAGAATAGCAGAGAATGATCCAACAACTGCATGAACTGCATGCTTACGGCTTGCACATTTTGTATAAGAAAGTCGTTTGAGAGTATCTACTGTTGATTCATATTGAGATTTCTGGTATTCTTTAAGATTATGTAGACGTGGTAAACTAGACGTAAGGAATGCATACAACCTTAAATCTGCGCCAAAAAACAACTGTATACCACTGTTTACAGACATTGCTTCGATAGTAACCAAGTTCAAAACATGGGCACAATAATTGGGTGAAAGTTTCTTTATCTGAGTTTAAAGGCCACTCTTATTTCCAGATTATGCCTGTCCTCGACAGAGTGTGAAATCAATGTTTCACTTTTTTATTTCTGTTAAAATCTTCTCAGCAAATAAGGGAGCATTTTTTATTTATGAGGGCGATTATGAGGTTTTACATATGCATTTCACTCATTCTCTCACTTATAGATCTCTCTTTAACTTTTATACCAAAAACCCGCCCCAAGTTTTTAGTCATATTAAATCAAAGTACATGAACTTGATTTCATAAGTTTTAAATTATTTTCTTACTTTTAGTACACTTATAAAAACTTGGTTTTTAAAAATCTTTTTTTACCTCTATTTATTTTTTTATTGTGGCTTTAACATGGATAGATGCCACGCCCCTCAGCTTGTGAGGTGAGCGCACTATTCGCTATCCAGCTGCTGTTTACCAAAGTATAAAAGCCTATAAATCTTTCCACAACATGTCCTGATTTTAAAACTGAATGTAAAGAAACTGACATCTGATCAATTCTATATCAATGGTTGATTCAATAATTAAAGAAAATAATTGTGCAGACTTAACTACATTATCAATTGTCGCCGATAATTCAGATGCGAGTGATTGATTTAAACCAGATATTACCGTTTCATCATTTGATATACAATATTTAGCAAGCAGTTTGGTGTTGATTACAAGTTTCGTGTTAAGAAATCATTTTTCTGCTCTTGTGACACCTTTTTGATGTTCATCGAGGGCGTCTTTAGGGGGGCGCCAATTTAGACCCAACAGGGGCGCGGGGGGGCAAGCCGCCCCCCCTGCCCTATAGCTAAATCCGCCACTGGTGAGTAGACCGACAAAACTTCAGTAAGATACGATAGGCATGAGTCCGAAAAGAAATTGTGGCAGAGAACGGCCAGTTTGTAATCAATATGGGCTTGTATAGGCAGCCAATGAAGTGAGCGAAGAAGTGGAGTAACATGGTCATGTTTTTTTGCCTTGAGCACCAGTCTGGCAGCTGAATTTTGAACTTTCTGTAGTTTTTCAATGCATTGTTTTGGCGCACCTGACAGAAGAGAATTGCAGTAATCCATACGAGCTAGTACAAGAGCACAGAATAGAGTTTTTGTTGCACTAACTGTTAAGTAATGACGGATTGAGCTGATCTGACGAATGGCAGTGTAGGCAGAGCGACAGATGTGATTGATGAAGTTGTTATGGACATGTTGTCAGAAATAATGTAGCCAAGATTCCTAGTCGATGTTGTGAACAGAATATCCGAACTGGCTACGTGAATTGACTTCGGAAGAGACAAAGTACTGCGTGATTTATTGTTGCAAAATAGAAGTGCTTCAGTCTTGTCATCATTCAGCTTAGTTAAATTAGTTTAATTAGTTAAATCATTAAACCTTGAAACACTAGAGGATAGAAGAACAAAGAGCAAAGTAGTAATCATACATAAAGCAATTAATTCTAATTTAGAAATACAACACAAAGATAACTTAATACAACCCTCAGATAGACATAAGGATAAAAACACCTTTCTTATTCCGTATGCAAGAACAAACACATACAAGTTTTCCTTCTTCCCGTCCGGAATTCGGGCGTGGAATGGGTTGCCTGAAGAATCCAGGAAAACCAACACTTTATCAACATTTAAATCTCTAATAAAAATGCAGGACTAAACACAAACCATAGATAAGCGTAGGACGCAATAATCTTCTGTATAGAAGGAGCGTCTGTAAACAGATAAGATAAGCTTGAGTTTGCTTAACGTCATCCAAGACTTTACTTCACCAATGCACTCTTGCATCAATTGGACAGCAGAGTCCATATTAGAGGGATCAGTGTGAGTATATAGCTGAGTATCATCTGCAGATGATTGGCTTTTAACTGAATGCTTTTCGAGCAGTAGAAGTAGTGGCCTTGTATACAGTACAAAAAGTACCGGACCCAAAACCGAGTCAGCTTTGTGAGAGATACAGCCATCTACTGATACTACCTGTGATCTGTTAGATAAGTATGATTGAAACCAAGCCAGAACTGAGCCAGAAATTCCAAAATAATTTTGCAGGGCTTTCAGCAGTGTTTGATGGTCGACAGTGTCAAAGGCTGCACTAAGATCTAAGAGGACCAATATAGAAATTTTCCCACTGTCTAGTGCGAGTAGGAGGTCATTTGTTACCTTCAACAGGGTGGTCTCTGTGCTGTGAGAAGGTCTGTAGGCCGACTGATTAGGACTTAGAAGAGTGTGGTCATTTAGATAAGAAACAAGTTGTTTTAAGACTAGTTTTTCAATGACTTTCGCCAAAAATGAAATATTAGACACAGGTCGATAGTTGTTTAAATTGTTTTGGGCTAACCCTTGTTTTTTCAGCAAGGGTTTTATAATAGCAGATTTACATAATGAAGGAAATGTGCCAGATTTTAGACTTTCATTAACTATATTAGTTACTGCTGGGAGTAAGAGATCTAATGACTCAACCAATAGTGGAGTGGGGATGGGATCAAGAGGGCAGGACGTTGGCTTAGATTTTAGAATAATACTTTTGACCTCATTTTCCGTAACAGGCTGGAACATGTCAAAGCTTGACCTCACAGCAAAAGAAGGAGATAAATCATGTGGTGGCAACAACGTTCTGTCAAGTTCATCACGAGTTTTAGCAATTTTGTTGACAAAAATAATAATGAGGAGAGCAATTATTTTAAATTAACAAAAATAAACATTCACATTTATCATTTGTATGTCATTATACATTTATACCAGTTAATAAACCTATGTACATAGTTTATAAATTATGTACAGTTTATAAATGTATGTACACAGTTTATAAATGTATGTACACCGTTTATAAATGTATGTAAACAGTACCTCTAAAAGAGAAATTGTGTGCTCCAGGCTCTTGCCCTCTATAATATTGAGCTGAGCTCCCAGGTAGAAAAACTGTGCTTGAGTTTCTTTGTCTTTACACACTTCAGCCTCATCCAGACCCTCAGCACAGTACTGACGGCAGTCAGCAAGTTCTGACATGACTTTACTTTTCTGATCTGAAAAAAAAATAATAATAATAATTACTTATTACTTTCCTTATTTTGCCTGATGTCAATGTTTGCAAAATCTTTTAAACAAAGAATAAGCCTAATACAAAGCAAATTGGTGGGAAAATAAATGCTCTCCTGACTTATATTCAAGGAGTTTAAATCCTGTTTGTAAAGCTTACAAACAAAACAATACATGTAATTTAAAAAAGATAATATTAAAGCTAAAGCTGCGGAAATTAACTATTACATGTAATCGATTAATAGTTAAAAATTTTAAAAGATTAAAATTAATTTGATTGATAAAAATTCAATTAAAATTTAATAAAATATTTCTATTTTTTTTCTTCAATATATTAATAATTATATATTTTTTTTTACTTACATACTTTTCGCTCGTATTATTATTATTTATTTAGATATGCATACGTAAAGCAAGAAGGTTTTTCTTCCTTATATCTTTCATAGCAGAACAAATTTGCTGTGATATGTCACAAAATTTGGGAGCCATGGAATTTCAGCAAATTAACTGATTTGCCAAAATAATGAATCATGACTTAAAAATATGATTAATCAATTACATTTTTTTCCAGATTAATCAAAAAAAAATCATCAGTACCAGCCCTAATTAAAGCCCTTTCTACTTGAGTAGTATGTGTCCCAGCACTAACAAAACAATTTATTGATGAAGGTGAGCTGGTGGATGAGCTGGTGGTTTTTAATGTCTAGTGATGGGTAGGAAATTTATTTTCCTCATCATTTTTTATTATATTCCAGTAGTGAGATTGTAAACAAATGTTGACTGGATCTATTACATAGTAACTATTGTTGTCATTACCTTTAACCTCCCCCATTCCCCTGATCTCCATCATGAGACTTTGAACTAAGGCTTGTCGACACTGAAGCCATAGTTTGGCATCTAGCCTTGACCTTGCTTGAAAGTTCTGGTATTGGAACTGTGCATCCTCTGGCTCAGCTAGCCTGACGTCCTTATGTTTTCTTGGACTTTTGCCAGATGCTCCCTTCATTGATGTGGGCCTGTTGGGTTAACAGCAGAGCAATAAATCAGCATTTAATAAATTGTGCTAATTTCTTTAGAAACATTTCAGTATTATAATTTATAACAATTAAAGATTATAACATTCCCATTAAACAGAACTTTTATTGTCATTTTTTAAACTTTTTTATTCCTGTAAAGTAAAGAAATAAATTTGAATTTGTTTTTTAGCAACTAAATAGAAATTTAAAACTTAGAATTAATTTTTTTACAACTGCATTATTTTGATATGAAGATTTATAAAGAATATTGTTTAAAATGGTTTTAGAAGGAAAATATTCATTTTAAAAATTTCAAAACATAAATGAAGTCACTTCGAAATTGAAGTAGGTTTATATATAGATTTATTGCATTAAAATAACATTAATATAACAGTTTAAAGTGTTTACAATCCTAAATAAATATCAATTGTTTTTCTTTTTCTTTTTTCATGCTTTTTGGTTGCCACCATCAAGTACAAAAAACTATAACTTGAATAATTATATCAAATAATCTACATAAAACACAACTTTTAAACACATATTATATACTGTAATGTAAAATAGATATTGTCTCCCATGTTATCACTTATTTCATTACTTTACTTCTTAAGGGTTGCTTTAAAAAAAAATGAAGTTGTTTTGTTTTTCATATTTATCATATTAAATATAAAACATTTATAATATCTTATCTTATCTTATCTATACAGACGCTCCTTCTATGCAGAAGATAGTTACGTCCACAGACCATGACAGATGATCTGTTGGCAAGTGATGCAGCGTTCACAGGCCACGGCTTTGTGGGTTCCACGCATTACCCAGCCGCCTAACTACTGTAGTGTTAGGTACCCATGCGGAGCGGGGTGACTTAGGGACGCCCTAGGCCCCGAGAACAAACCCTTGCCTTCGCACGGATTCGAACCCATGACCATCGGTACGACAGTCCAGTGCGCTGCCACTCGACCACCGCGTCCCCGTTAATAATTAACATTTATTAGTATATATATATAGTAAAACATGGAGGAGAATGAAGTTAAACCAGTTTATAACTAGTGTTATTGGCAGAAATGTTATATTTTAATATATGTTTGTTGGGACAAAAATAAAAGTCAGAGAAATTTTTGGCTGGCCCATTCCTTATACATTACAAATCATCAATGTTTCCCCTGAGAATTAGAGAAAATTGGTTTATGAAAATATAATTTGTTTTAAAAAATGTAAGTAGAAACCTGATTAAGACATAGACTCTTGGTTTTATGAGAAGCATTATTTTAAATAGGAGGTAAAAATATGATTTTAAATTTAGAATGAGGTGTGGCAAATAAAAGATAATCAAGTTTAAAATGTTGAGTTACCTTTCATAAAGAGTACGATCATCTCTGAAAATGAGACCATGTGTTTACAAATATTGATGCATGATTATTTCATTATATCTTTATATATTATGTACATTGTCCAATTTCAAAGTTTTTTGGGTTTTTTTTATATTGATGAAAACTTAGCAAAGAATTTGTTAATAAGGAACCACACAATATAAGTCAACAGTTATAAATGCCTTTTAAATAAAACAAAAATCTCAAACAAAAAGGCTCTTTACTACAAAACACTTGTCCGTTGAAGAGCTCCAGAAAATGATGGGTAAATTATAGTGCAAATTTATTTATTTTAAATAAATCATCATTCATTTTGTAAATAGGACATTAAATACTGAGTTATTTTAAAATAAACAAATTTAAAAATAATATGAGATAAACTTCCTTTCAAGTTTTTAAACCGTAATAATCACATATATATCATTTTATTTAATTAATAATGTTTACTTTACTTAAAGTAAATCATTGTTTTTAGGTAGTTTAAGAGTTTCAAAGCAATATATTAAAGAATTTGATTGGCATCAAGATTCTTTTAACAATGAAATGAATTGTCAAAATAAAAACTCAGTGCAACATTGAATTATTAAAATTTTTATTAATCAAATACAGCACTTGTGAGACTATATCTTGCCAAAAATCACTTCCACTTCTAAGAAAACAATAAAATAAATATCTTGCTGTTTATGAATCTTGTCATACCTTGGTTTTGGTGGCTGAGGCTTATGGGACTTGAATATTGCCGATTGTTGGACCATTTTGATGGCTGCCAGCACTTTCCGGGCAGCCATTGGGGCGTGGTGCTTTTGTAAGGCGATCTGAGCTTGTTCCAGCTGGCATTTTATGACAAGTTCCAGTTCAGCTGGTAAAAGGTTTTCAACACCTTGGAAATAATCATTTTAAATGAAGGTGAAACGCCACTTTTTATCTCCGTAAATTATATGGATATTAGTTGACAGCATTTTTTACACTTAAAACTCTTACAACATATTTTTAAAATCAATAGTAATCTAATAATATCCTTGATAGTACAAATTTAGAGCTTTAAATTACTTCGTACTAATTACAGGATTTTTTTTTAAAAACCTGATAAAACTAAGTAATACTAATTAAAAAAACAAAAATTGATGAGAAGTGAAAAAATGTGAAATTTCCCATGTTAGCTATTATAAGCAAAAACTTGATTTACAATCTGATGAATTTCTTAAATTTTGAGGCTATTTGATGAGTTATTGCCAGCAGCCCTATGCATGAGGAACTTGGATTAATCTGCATCTAAATGTTGGTATCTTTGATAATAACTATAAAAATCAGATTGCATGCGACATTAACAAAGCTGAGTGGTAAATGACTAATGTCTATGGAGATGGGGAAGAATCATGATGCTATAACAGATATTCCTGAAAGTAAAACTATGAAGATCCTCCTACCTATACAGGGATTAATAAGACAGACTAAATAATTAGCTGGAGAGCACTGAAGAACATTTGGATGTGAGAACAGAGTCAATCAGTCGAGTGAACCATCAGATGACATTCAAAGTGCCATAGCCATGAAATAAAGAGAACAGCTATAAGCATCCCTGTATGGTTACATAATTCTTGTAGTGCCAATAATGGAGAAAGTAAAAGCAGATAGAGTCGAGTAGAGTGACAAAGTTCTATACAATATTATTAACATAACCAAAGGTAACACAGTTAAGAGTAGAATAATTTTATTATTAACATAACCAAAGTTAACAGTTAAGATTAGAATAATTTTATTATTAACATAACCAAAAGTAACACAGTTAAGAGTAGAATAATTTTACTGTCTACCACATCACTATATAATTTATAATGGTGGATACAGAGAATAAGAAACTGGAAATTAAAGCTGGCTACTGAGTGCTATATGTTTTTACCAGATCCCATATTTAATGTCTCAGCATTTTTTACTGGATCCCATATTTAATGTCTCAGCATTTTTTACTGGATCCCATATTTAATGTCTCAGCATTTTTTACTGGATCCAAAATTTACTATCAAATTCTAAGTCATTTGAGGACTTAATAATATTGCAGTTAAATAAAGTCATTGTGGTAAATAAAATTAACATTCTAGCAAAAAATTAATTTAATTGTATAAAAACAATTTTATTGCCTAAAATATGTCACCTGATCTTTCATGTTCAACATTTTCCACAACTACATCAACCATCGTCGTCACCATCTGATCTGCTGCTGAGAGCAGGACACCTTTGATTTCTTCAACACTCAAATTAGTGGTTGGCCCAACAAATCGTGGTGGCTTATGATATCCAAGATAGTCACTTTCATTACCTGCCAATCACAATCATTTTACATTCACATTTACGCGATTCTTGTCAAACTTTAAACCTATATCTAAGGACAAGTGATTGTGATGATATGTAAAAAACAGTACCAAATTAAATAACTTGAATGTCCCTTGATTTTCTTCGACAAGAGAAAAACTAAAAATAATGTACTCATTTTCTATTTATTACTTGCCTTGTTTTATTATAGTCAAAGATCCACTCCGACTTAAAGGTCTGCCTCTTGCATTTCTTCCGAGGCCCGCAGAACCAATCCTTAAACATTTAGGATATATTTATAGAATGGAAATGTAAGTTTAACATGTAAAATTAGATATTATGATATGATAATAAATTTAAAACATTTTTCATCTTCTTCAATATTTCATAACTAGGGGTCGTAGGTCGCCTATGGCGCCCACTGGGGTCGTAGGTCGCCTATGGCGCCCACTGGGGTCGTAGGTCGCCTATGGCGCCCACTGGGGTCGTAGGTCGTCTATGGCGCCCACTGGGGTCAAAGGTCGCCTATGGCGCCCACTGGGGTCGTAGGTCGCCTATGGCCTATAGCGGATTAAGGGGGGGCTGAACGGGCTAAAGCCAGGGGCCCCCAATGATTTAGGGCCCCCAAACTTAGCATATTTTATAATAAATGTAGACAAATGTATACATGAATTGCTGAAAATATGATAAATTAATAAAATCTCATATATTAAAATGATCTCTTTTCCCACACGATAGTCTTAGCAGTCAAAAAACCTGATTTGATAGGCTCAATAACAGAAATTATTAAAAAATATTATATATATATTTTAAATTGACAACCCTAAATAAACTCTCGTGGCCGAATGTGAAGTACTAAGGCTTGTGATGTAAGCGGTGGCGGGTTCGATCCCCGGGTGGGGTGTGAATTTTTTTTTCATGTGTTTTTTAATTTTATAAATTGTCTTTTACACTCAATTTTAGGATACCGTCAAAAAGTTATTTCTTCGAATTCGGTTTTCTCATGAATAATCATTTTGGATGAATAATTACAAGTTACAGTCTTATATTAGCTGCTAGCACAATCATTTTATCTAAAGGTACACTGGCTGGATAGGGCCCCAGTTTGAATTGCAGCCAGGGGCCCCGTGCAGTCTTAATCCGCCCCTGCCTATGGCGCCCACTGGGGTCGTAGGTCGCCTATGGCGCCCACTGGGGTCGTAGGTCGCCTATGGCGCCCACTGGGGTCGTAGGTCGCCTAGGGCGCCCACTGGGGTTGTAGGTCGCCTACGGCGCCCACTTTTTTCAAAAGCCCAACTAACTTGTCCTTGTTTGATAAATACTTAATATTAACCTGACTGAAATGTACACAAAGTATTTTATAATAGGGTTGTAGCGTTACACATCCAACCCGGCTGTTATATTGTATATGAGCTTTATAAGAATCTTTTGTATTAAAAATTTACTATTAAAGCCCTTATTAAAGCTCTTATTAAAGCGCTTATTAAAGCTCTTATTGAAGCTGTATTAAAGCTATATTAAAGCTCTTATTAAAGCTATTAAATGTGGCTGTTTATGCAAACCAAAAAAAAATTAAATAAAAATTAACATATTTTTAGAAAGCTACAATGGTTCCATAAATTAAAACGCAGTAAGTTAAATATGAAAAAGCTGCACACAGGTAATCATCATTCTGAGGTACAACGGGAATGGTGTTGGCCAGTGCTATCAACAGGTGAGCTTGAACCAAGTTCAGGTGACAAGTCAGGTGAGGACCAATCAACGTCCCAAGACTGGAGGAAAGTCTCATATCCATCAATGCTCCAATCGTCTATCGTTAGAAAAATATATTGATTTTTCTCAGTGTTGGAAGACAAATAAATATAATAATAAAACAGATTAGTTGTATTTATCAACAACATTTGCAAAACAAAATTCTTACTGCATGGCACTGCATGACGCTGCATGTTTTTTAATGAGGGAGGAAAATATTTTTAAAAATATTATATTCTTTGTTAAGTGAGAATGGTACTAAATAAATATTTTATTTTATTATATATGTTCCAGAGCAGAGCCGTCTTTACACCGTTTTGGGCCCCAGGGTAAAGAAAGAGTGCGCCCGCAGCAGGAAAAAATATATATACATAATATATATAAATAAACATATTCCCATGGGGCCCCTATGCTTGAGGGCCCCCGGGCAAATGCCCAACGGGCCTATGCGTTAAGATGGCCCTGTTTCAGAGGCGTACTGAAGGGCAGGCAGCGGGGTACATATGTCCATGGGTGCCGAGATACAGGAGTGCCAAAATGAGGCTTACAGCGTTACATTATAATAAGTGAATCAGGGTCATAATTAAGGGGTGGGCCACCAATTTTATTGTTTGTCCCCAGGAACAAAATATCCTAGCTACACCACTGATATCTTCCCTCTGTCTTGCAAACCCACAGTTTGATACCATATTAAGTCCTCATGTTCCTTTTACTCAAATGTATTGCTAATTTTCTTTAAATTAGGTTTTTAAAAATGATTCTCAACAATAAATTGATGGTAACCTTATAGAAATTTGAGTGACATTGGAATGGGAAATTTCAGTTTCATTAGTTTTTATCGGTAACTTGGGATAACAATCAGGTATTACTGAGAGTTTAACTACATATATTCCACTGTTCATGTATTGATAGAAAGTGATATGTGTGATTACTATTACCTTTAAGCTGCGTGACTGTGCACTAGTTTATTATTTTTACACACGGACCAATGCAACTTAGAGGTAACATTGTGTGTGATAAGAAAATTGATTTTAAAAAATTTGGAAAAAATGTTGAGAATTTAAAATATCTTAACTAAGAGTCATCAGTCGTACATGTATAGATAAATAAGTAAGTGAATTCTATAAAATACTCCCTGATGTCTTTATTTAAAATTTTAATTAAATATTTTATTAGAAAATTAAAAACTTAATAAATATTGAAAGGATCAATATGTAAATGAAAACTGGAAATTAACATTGCAAAAATTAAACTGCTTTTGAAAGCTAAAATGCATGTAATTGTGAACATTTTAGAAAGCCAAAATGCATGTAATTGTGAACATTTTAGAAAGCTAAAATGCATGTAATTGTGAACATTTTACAAAGCTAAAATACATGTAATTGTGAACATTTTAGAAAGCTAAAATGCATGTAATTGTGAACATTTTAGAAAACTGTACCAAGTAATTCTGTGTGTTCCATACAGCCAAGCTGCTGTCAAAGGTTAAAGGTCCTTTGGTTGGTCTGACAGTCTATCAATATTTGGCACAACACAGATGAGAAATAATGGCACTGACATTTTTGTTTTAAAATAATTTTTAATCTTACTGATTATTACTTACTTTTCTTGTAAGAGAGATTGTGCCATGCCATTTTTTATAAATAGCAATAATGACTAATATTATTTTTTGATAGATAGTAATATTAATATATTTTAATTATATGACATATATTATAAGAACTCTCAATAACTCTGCAAATTTTGTTTAGAATTTCACAAACAGATTTAAAATTATAATCTAATGTTCAAAGTAGTAACTTACTGTCTCAATATTATCAAGTGATATGAATGAAGCCTCATTGTTCAACATTTAGATGGCCCATGGATGGCCTACTCATCATCAATGTTCTCATTTTAAATGGACATATAGCATTTAAGTTTCCTTTTGTCCAAATTTGAATTTTTTTGCAAAATCAATTTTTCAACATGTGTTTCGGGTAAAAAACATTTCTTTCTAATTTAATTGAAAATCTGTACAAAATCCAGTTTGGTTGCAAACAAAAACTATTTAAAGTTGATGAAAAATCAAGCAGGTTGGCATGGTTGTACTTTCCCTTGAATTTCTATTTTCTTGATTTTTGTTGAAATAGTTAACTTGTCACCACTATAAATCTATCAAATATATTATGTGCCATGTCTACCTTGAGATTTTGAGGCTCTGAGATTGGTCTGTCTCCTGCAAACTTCTGTGTGTTGTGAATAGATTCATTCTGTCTGAAGCCACTGCTCCCAGTCTGAGGCAGGTGCTGTCCATTCAGTAGTTGCTGGAGGACAATAATGGCCTCTGAGAACAAGTTCAGGTCAGTCAAGACTCTGATCTTAAGGATTCTGCAATCAACTGTCCGCTGTAGGTCTCGGCACACAAATGTTGTGAAGTACTGGTACAGTGTTAGCAGAGGTAGAACCTGTCACAATCAAAATTATAATTGAAAGTGGTGTTTTGTGCTGCACAGGTAACTACTCATTTAAATCAAAAAATTTTAAAGTCATTGTTACTCAACAAAAAATCAATTTATAATAAAAGATAGAATAATATCTACTTGTACACATTTTTTATACAAGAGAGAGAGTTAAATTTCAGTGAGTTGTTAACACATACATGTCAGACCAAACTTACAAACAGATTGTGCTGGGCCCTAGAGAGCTCTTCAACAACAAATCTCAGTGCTGCCACCAGCTGGCGACCATCACACCTGAATCTGTCGGACAAGAAGTCAACACCTGGGACAAGACCTGTCACCTCAAAGCTGTCACCTATATCATACAAGGCGTAATCCCTGTCTGCAGTAGGGTGAGGCAAGGAGGCACGGAACAATGCCTGAAAGTTTAACAGATTTAGAAATAAGCAACATCAAATAAGCAATATCAAATAAGCAACATCAAATAAAAAATAACATATTTTTGAAAATGTTTAGATATGTATAGTTAGATACGTATGTTTAGATATGTATGTTTAGATATGTATGTTTAGATATGTATGTTTAAGTCACTAATGTAAATTTATGTGATCAGAACTTGCAAAATTTTAACAGGCCACATTTTAAAGAAATGCAAATAGTTCTAGACCCATATCTCTAAACTAAAACCCAATAAACTTCTCCTCTAATGTGAAGGATGATTTCCAACAAAAGCATCTAAATAATTAAGCCTCTAAATTTTTAACTTTTCTACGACAAAAACATAAATTTAAAGGAAATTTTCAAACCATTATTGATCAAAGTTAATTTAAAGTTTTTGGTTTCTTGATATTGCTGAAATGTATTTGAAATATTTGGGTCAACATTTATTAATGAAACTATAAATCTATCAAATATATTATGTGTTCATTCTGTTTGAGATCTCTCACCAACCATACTTCAACAGAGAACATAAGGCCTACCTTGAACAGGTATCCAGCAAGAAGACAGCATTCAGTTCTCAGTCCCATGTCACACGTAACAATGTATCTGGGGGGGAAAAGCTCAACTATCAGAATATATTTAAATTAGGGCTGGTACTGATTTTAAAAAATTAGTTTGATTAATTGGGAAAAAAATTAATTGATTAATTGATTAATTTTGATAAATTATATTTTTATAACGCATATATCGTTCTCGTAAAGTTGTGATTCATTATTTCGCGAAATCGGTTAAGACGCTGTAATTATAGGGCTCCCAAATTTTGTGACGTAACACAGCAAATTCGTTCTGCTGCGCAAGAAATAAGGAAGAAAAACCTTTTTGTTTACGTATGTACGTCTAAATAAATATTAATAATACGAGGGGAAAGTATGTAAGTAAAAAAAAAGATTAATAAATTGGAAAAAAAAATTATAAATATTTTCTTAAATTTTAATCAAATTTTAATCTATCAAATTAATTTTAATCCATTAACATTTTTAACGATTAATTAATTGTTAATTTTCACAGCCCTAATTTAAATATATCTTTATTTTGGGTAATGAATACTTCTGTAAAATTTTAGAGCATCTCATTGACAGCCTTATAGATAGTGAACTCTACAGGAGTTCAACATGTTGTGACATTTTTATGCAAGATGGAAAAAATGTACATTTTTATTTGATCTCTTTTCAAATGGACATACCCCAAACATGAAAAACTACTTCATTTAAAAGCTGTCACTCACTGCACTATGTTAGAAGCCAAAATTGCCAGTGAGGACACACTCCTAAACTAAAAACCTGTCACTCACTGCACTATGTTAGAAGCCAAAAATTTCCAGTGAGGACACACTCCTAAACTAAAAAACCCATCACTCACTGCGCTATGTTAGAAGCCAAGACCCCAGCCAGTACACAGCCCCACATCCCACATCTGTCTAAAAGTGCTGCACTTATGTCTTTGGTGTTCAAAAATTGTTGACGCCATGAGTTCAAAGCATCACTGATGTTGAGTATCTTATCCAAGGAGTGGCTCCACCACTGGAATGCAGCCCTAGGAATAACAAAATGCAATATTTATTTCTTAAAAATAGAATGATCCATGTAACAGCCATAGAAAAAAGAATATTTATTACATGATTCTTATTTAGAGATGGATTTTGGTTTACAATATTTATTTAATTATGCATGTACAAAATAAATCAATGGACAATCTCAAAAGTTTATAGAACCAGGAAAAATACAAAAATGCCATTTGAAAGATTAATTTTTTTTTAATTATAAAAAATCAAAAATCAATGGGAACATAAAAAAACCTTTAAGTTAATATTTCATCAATTTTATCATTGAAATTAAATTAAGACTTGAAATAATTTTGTTCATCTTACTTAGAGTTTTTTGCATGGAAGAAAATATTGCCCAATTCATGCATGGCTTGAGCTGAAAGACCTTTTTGGTTTTTTGCATTCAGAATTTCTGAAAGAGGCAGATGTTATTGTTATTTCAAAAGAGTAATTTTATTTTGGTATCATTATTATTTTCCAAGAAATTACAGTTTAAATTAAAGTTTAAATTAAAATGCTATAAAATTTCTTTTTTTTTCAGGTTACTATAAGTTTTGAATAACTTTATCTAATAATTTTGATTATTTTTTTTGTGTGGATCAAATGGAAATAGAAAATTTTTATTATTTAACTGCACAACAATTTTTAAAATAAAGTTATCAGATTAGCCCGCTAAATTCTACTTTACTTCATGAAGAAAAAGGCAAATGCTTCTTTTTAAAAAAAAATTATCTGACTTAAAAATCAACTGTGGAAGATATTACATGTTCCTGATTTCAAAGTCTGAAATGCAATAAATATTTATCTTTAATTATTTATCAAGTTTTTAATTATTTTTTTTAAAGACTTAATGCAGGTAATTATTACTTATTCACCTTTACACACCATAAGATTTGTAGATTTCTAAACAAGAATAAAAATAGTAATGAAAGTCTTACCAATAGTTTTTTCATATGAGTTTATAACAGTTCCCAGCTGTGACTTTGGTAGTGGTGTGAACTCAACCTCGTCTGCTCTGATAAACTGAGATTTCATCTTGTTGGGTGGCAATGCTGGGTGAGGTTGACCAGTGGCCAGATTAAAGTCAACTTTTGATGCCTCTCGAATGAACAAACTTTCTTGAGCTGAAGGACAAGAAGAAAAAAGTTTGTTTTTTTTAATTAAAAGGTCTAAAAAAATAAGAAAAATAATCTCAGATTTGTGAAGTGCACCGAATTATTAAGAGCTCATAAAAAATTTTAAAAGTCCCTTTTTCATTTATTTGGCTGCTCAACATTGTTCATTAATTTAATTTTGAGATGCAACTTAACCAAGAATATATCATTCTCAACAACAAAATCAATTCGTATAAAATGTACCATTTTGCTGCCCTGCCAAGTACAGACATAGGAGCTGTCTGCTGTGCTGTAATGCCCGTGCCGTGTAGTTGGCCTTGCCCAGTGTGTCATACAATGTCTTCAGACTGACATCAGTGTCCAGGGGAACAGCAGACAAACGGAAAGCATCAGCTTCTATTGAATTCATTGAAAGGGACAAAATGAATGTGTTAAATTTAGCTCTGAATACCAATAATAAATGTATAAATCATCAACAGTTTAATATGTTATATTATATGCTAAAAACAGTAAGGCTAATTCATTCAAACAAACAAAAACTTACCACTCCAAAATTGATTTCAAAATATATGTTTCAAAATTTCTATGTATTTGGAATAAGGCTCATCTGTACAAACCATCTGGGCTTAAGAGTGGAAGAGTAGAATAGACCTAATCCTAATACAAGACTTAGCTATTTGGTAGATTTTATGAAAGCACACACGCACGCACACGCACACACACACACACAGTGCATATGCCGAGGCAGATTTTAACTCACCTGTGTAAGCAGGTTTTAACTCACCTGTCTAAGCAGGTTTTAACTCACCTGTGTAAGCAGGTTTTAACTCACCTGTGTAAGCAGGTTTTAACTCACCTGTGTAGGCAGGTTTTAACTCACCTGTGTAAGCAGGTTTTAACTCACCTGTGTAAGCACCATGTCCTATGGGATCAATCTGTGAACCTGGGTTTACAAGGTCAAGGTTACTGGGGTCCAAGTTGACATAGAGCTGAGCTTTGATGTATTCTTTGGCTTGAATCACTGACCCTAGTTGCTCCTGCAAGGCCAGAAACTGGGGCTGGGGAGGCAAGGGTCCGCCAACACTTTTAATTCTCTCTTCAATTGACCTCTGACCTCTAACAATCAGTGGAATGACTTGTTCTGCATAACGATTCCTTTAACAAAATATTTTATCAAAGTCATAAAAATATAAGTAATTATTTTTGGCTTAAGCAACAAATTTCTTTTTAAAACAAGAAATGCTGATAAATAATCAAGAATCTTACAATAAGAAGCATCAGGATTTTGAAGCAGGATAAATTTTAAAATTTGGACTATTGTTGTCATTTATTTTTTTACAGTCTGCTAGAAATTTGTATAAATAACCTTGAGTTTATTTTAATTGTATTAATATTTTGACATATAAGATCAATGGTAAAATAAAAAGCGTGTACTTACTTGGAAATAAAACTGAACCTCAAGGCAATGTCAACTAGTTTCTCCCACTTGTGCTCAAGGTAGAGCATCTCAAGTGTTCGTAACACCAATCTACGGATCCAGCGAGCATCCACAACACTGGTGTCATCTAGCATGGTGTCAAACTTCAAAGGGGCACCACCATGCTCTGAATGTACATCTCCCATCCATGACTCAAATAAGTTACCAAGTAGCTTCCCTTTACTTTTGGCCTAAATTAGGACATTAAAGTAAATTAAAGGTTTCATTTTTTAATGACTGGGACAAATTATTCTCATAACACTTAAACAAGTTTATTTAGAGTTCTGGTTTATTCTTCATATCATAATGTAATAAAATTCAAAATAAAAGCCACGCGTGAAAAAAAATTCCCAGTAATCCTTGACCAAAACTGTTAAATCTTTCAGAACTATCCATACTAAAGGAAACAGCCTTAGATCACAGCAGAGTAACAAATATAAGAACAACAACAAAAACTAATTTAAAAACAATTTCCCACCCTTGCTGCTTGTTTCTCCAAGGATTCCTGTAAGATGGCCAGCATGTCCAAGAGGCAATCGGCGGCCATGTAGAATGTCTCCCAGACAAGTGACCGCAGCTGTTTGACAGTGACTAGACCCGAGTTACTTCCCTCCTGATCTGTTCCACATGCTCTCAGCAGTGCAGTGTGGGTACAGTTCCAAAGTGACCTCCCAGCATTCTGCAGCAGGGTCCAGTGCTGACCTCTATGTGCTAAGACCTAGTGAAACAAAAACAAATTGTGTAGAGGGGTTCTCATTTTAATGCTAATATGCCCCAAGTTTTGGAATATTAACAAATTGTGTAGAGGGGTTCTCATTTTAATGCTAATATGCCCCAAGTTTTGGAATATTAACAAATTGTGTAGAGGTGTTCTCATTTTAAAGCTAATATGCCCCAAGTTTTGGAATATTAACCAATTGTATATTTTAGCTAATACATAGATTTTAAATTAAAATTCCATAATAAGACATAAACCATGGATATACAATAATCTTCTGTATAAGAAGGGGTATCTGTAGTATGTAAGATAGATATGTGCAGAGTAATGATTTTTTATATTTAAAATCCTATTTTAGTTTTTACCTTAATTAAAAACATAATAAATGTATATATAAAATTAGATGACATATATTTCAAATGAGCTAAAATTCACTTCAGTGACGATCTTATTTAATAATGGCAGGCAGCTCAGACTTGTACATATTAATTATAATAAACACATGAATTCCCTTCAATAATAATCATTCATCATATTTTATTCATGCTTAATTTTTACATTATTTTTAACTCTTGCAGAATCATTTCTATCAAAGAGTTCAAGACAATGTAACAGGAATATCCTTGGGATTGATGAATGTCCTTGGGATTTATGAATGTCCTTGGGATTGAACAGTTATTAAAATTCTAACTTTATGAACTAAAACCTGTAACAGGCAATATCTAAAAGGACAAAAATTCAACAATTCAAACTTTGTATTTAATAATACACAAACTTTTTGAATGCTTATTTTTATCAAATGTTTAAATAGCAAAGGAAAATTTAAACTCTCTCTAATAGTTACACAAAGGAAAATTTAAACTTTCTCTAATAGTTACACAAAGGAAAATTTAAACTTTCTCTAATAGTTACACAAAGAAATATTTAAACTTTCTCTATTAGTTACACAAAAATAAGAAGTGCATACAAATGTAATCTTCTTTTCTTTTGTTGTTTTTATTCCCTAACATTCAGTCAAGTGAGGTCATCTAGTGAACTTTTTAAGTCTGGCTGATTTTAAATAATATTTATATATATAACATTATCTTAAGCTTACCATATTTCTATATGTAACATTAGTTTAACATATTTTTATATATAACATTAGCTTACCATATTTCTATATATAACATTAGCTTATCATATTTCTATATATAACATTAGCTTACCATATTTCTATATATAACATTAGCTTACCATATTTCTATATATAACATTAGTTTACCATATTTCTATATATAATAATAATAAAAAATTGGTAATTTTTATAGTGCTGTTTCCCAGCAAGGAGCCGTGCTCACAGCGCTCTACATTGGAGATAATAACATACATTTAATAATTTAAATATACATTGTCTACATAATAACCCCATAAATAACGGTACAATAAACATAAGCAACGTTAATCATTAAAAAGGAATGGTCTTTCTTTAATTTTGAAAATAAATTTTGAAAAGATGTGTCTTAAGTGCAGTCTTGAAGGATTTGGTAGATGAAATACTCTTGATGTGCAATGGTAAAGAATTCCATTGTTTGGCTGCACAAAAAGAGAATGACCTTTCGCCAAATGTTTAAGTTCGTTTCTTAGAAACACAGAGAATGCGCGTGTCTGCAGAAGAACGTAGCTGACGACTTGGTGAGTAGACCGATAGAAGCTCAGTAAGATAGGAAGGGCATGAGTCAGAAAAGAAGTTGTGACAGAGAACGGCCAGTTTGAAATCAATTCGGGCTTGTATAGGTAGCCAATGAAGTGAATAAAGTAGCGGAGTAACATGGTCATGTTTTTTTGCCTTTAGAACTAATCTAGCAGCTGAATTTTGAACTTTCTGTAGTTTTTCAATGCATTGTTTTGGCGCACCTGACAGAAGAGAATTGCAGTAATCCATACAAGCTAGTACAAGAGCACAGACTAGAGTTTTTGTGGCACTAACTGTTAAGTAAT
Source organism: Ampullaceana balthica (assembly GCA_944989445.1). Classification (NCBI taxonomy): domain Eukaryota; kingdom Metazoa; phylum Mollusca; class Gastropoda; family Lymnaeidae; genus Ampullaceana; species Ampullaceana balthica. The sequence continues at coordinate 4,623,482 of CALYLW010000015.1, read as the reverse complement.
GATGGATTGAGCTGATCTGATGAATGGCAATGTAGGCAGATGTGATTGATGAAGCTGTTGGTAGACATATTGTCAGAAATAATGTAGCCAAGATTCCTAGTCGATGTTTTGAGCAGTATATCAGAACTAGCTACCTGAATAGAATTCGGAAGAGACAAAGTACTGCGTGATTTATTGTTGCAGAATAGGAGTGCTTCTGTCTTGTCATTGTTCAGTTTGAGCTTGCTGAAAGTCATCCAAGACTTTACCTCACCAATGCACTCTTGCATCAATATGACAGTGAAGTCAATATCAGATGGATCAGAGTGAGTGTAAAGCTGAGTATCATCTGCAAATGATTGGCTTTTAATTGAATACTTTTCGAGCAGTAGAAGTAGTGGCTTTGTATACAGCACGAAAAGTACCGGACCCAAAACGGAGCCCTGAGGCACACCATAAACCAAGTCAGCTCTGTGAGAGATACAGCCATCTACTGATACCACCTGTGATTTGTTTGATAAGTATGATTGAAACCAAGCCAGAACTGAGCCAGAAATTCCAAAAAAATTTTGCAGGGTTTTTAGCAATGTTTGATGGTCAACAGTGTCAAAAGCAGCACTAAGATCTAAGATAATATAATATTAGTTTACCATATTTCTATATATAACATTAGCTTACCATATTTCTATATATAACATTAGTTTACCATATTTCTATATATAACATTAGCTTACCATATTTCTATATATAACATTAGTTTACCATATTTCTATATATAACATTAGTTTACCATATTTCTATATATAACATTAGTTTACCATATTTCTATATATAACATTAGTTTACCATATTTCTATATATAACATTAGCTTACCATATTTCTATATATAACATTAGCTTACCATATTTCTATATATAACATTAGCTTACCATATTTCTATATATAACATTAGCTTACCAGTGCCCGCCTAAAGCTCTTCAATGTTTTGCTGATGGCATCGACTGTTTCTGTAGTTGTCATGGGAGATAAGTTATCTGGCAAAGGGGAACCCATTGAAATTCTGTCAGAACGATACGTGTGAGGGGTATCTAGCCTCATAGCAGACTGCTGGATAACCAGAGGTTCTTCTGGAAAATCATTCAGTATAGTCTATGATGTCAAGACATTAGAATTTTCTATAGTGCTCAAGGTATACAGAAGAACCCGGTTAAGTCGACGGCCTAGGGGTTTGCCAAAAGGCGTCGAGATAACCGATGATCGAGTTCAACAAAAACCAATATGGTGGCACAATATTAACATGTGCTTGAAATTTCTTATCTTATCTTATCTGTTTACAGACGCTCCTTCTATACAGAAGATTATTGCGTCCTACGCTTATCTATGGTTTGTGTTTAGTCCTGCATTTTTATTAGAGATTTAAATGTTGATAAAGTGTTGGTTTTCCTGGATTCTTCAAGCAACCCATGCCACGCCCGAATTCCGGACGGGAAGAAGGAAAACTTGTATGTGTTTGTTCTTGCATACGGAATAAGAAAGGTGTTTTTATCCTTATGTCTATCTGAGGGTTGTATTAAGTTATCTTTGTGTTGTATTTCTAAATTAGAATTAATTGCTTTATGTATGATTACTACTTTGCTTTTGGTTCTTCTATCCTCTAGTGTTTCAAGGTTTAATGATTTAACTAATGGTGTTATTCTTGTCAGTTTCAAATATTCTCCAGTAATGAATCTGGCAGCTCTTTTTTGAATTTGTTCTAGTTTATCAATGTTTTCTTTGGTGGATGGGTCTCATACAGAAGATGCATATTCTAGTACAGGTCTCACCAAAGTGAGGTAGCATTTTAGTTTTATATCTCTATTACATTTGTTAAAGTTTCTTTTTATAAAGCCTAAGGTTTTGTTTGATTTTTTCTTTATGTACATGATGTGCGTTAATTAGTGATGGGACGATTAATCGGAATCCTATCGGAATATCGGGACACTAATATTTCTTCACTCTTTCCTAAGGTTGTTAAGACAGTTTGTTTTTAAGGACTGTTTAAATATAACCCTTTGTTGCCTTAGCGCTGTTTTTTTCCCTAGTACATAACGAATTCAGCTACTCCTGCCCCACCATGCCACCTTGCCATGGTCCATTGGTGACATTGTGTCACCTCTCTTGCGCGCTTCCAGTTAACATTAAGTGTTTGTTTTTTTAATGGGGCTTGATGTTTGTTACACTGTTTCTGAAGAGTTAGCATCATTCACAGCAGTGATTCCCAGATTGAGCGATACTGTGCCTTGGAGGGAACTTGCGTGACTTTCCTTACAAGCTACACAAATAAATAACCTGCCCAGTGTACCTACACATCCGATCATTGTCCCCGAACCACTCTCTTCCAAACCATCTTCCTTGGGTCCGTCCCCTCAGCTTACAATAGACTCAGAATTCCTTCGGTAACTTGATGCTAATTGGACTAACCAACAACAACAATGGTGTGGGATATTGAGAGTGGGGGTGGATAAACTGTCTGTAGTCTGTTATATTATATATCCTAAAATCTGGGGAGCCTTGTAAGCACCCTATGATTTTGTTATCATCCCACGACTCGCGTTAATAAATGAGAATGTTTTTTTACACAACAGCGTTATTGTTATTGTTATTGTTATTGTTATTGTTATTTGTTTGATGAAGCGATCGGCATGCTATAAAAAATGTATATACATGTTTGCTAACAACAAAAGGCATATGTGCACCAACTAACAGCAGAAATTTACCAATATAAAATAAAAACCACCGTCGATTCTCGATACAAACCTTTATTTTATTTTCTAAAGATATTCGTTTATCTTAAAAAATAAAATTATTAATGCATCAGGAAATGAATTAAGTTTAATAATAATATAACATGAACTGCGAAATAATGATGATTAAAGACCGATAACGCGATTTTCGAGCACCTCGTGTGATTACATACTCGATAGAGAGACGTCAAACTAATTTACACACCGATCAAAGTGAAACAAGATAAAAACATCCGGCAATTTTTATTGAAATCTCGTAGAGTCTCACAATAGCCGGAAGTCTCGAGGAAAGCAAGATTGCGATGCTATTTTTAACTAAAAATCCGAGAGTGCGTCTCTAGGTCAACAGACAGGGATCGAAATAACCAACGTTAAGTTGCAAATTTGACCCTCTTTTGTGTTCGAGGTATTAGGGTTCGGCAACTTAAAGTAATCAACATAACTGATGAGAAAATGCTAAGACAAAAAGAGAATTTGGTGGTTCCATAAAAAAACGCGGACTTAATAGGGTTGGTGAGTTAACCGTGGTAGAGTTAAGTGAGTTCTACTGTATTAGCAAAGTAGAATACTTAAATAAGGATTTTTTTTTAAGAGCAACTTTCCTATAGCACAAATTTCTCTTGATTAACAAACCTTAATTTCTCATATGTAAGATGTCACCTCAATGAGGTTACACATAACCTTCACCCAGGGTGCGACTTATATAAGGGTGAGTCTTTTTTAAATCCTATACATTAACTCGTGGTGTCTGTTTGCTTGCGGCCTTGCCGAAAAAATTTGGATCGATTTTAACCCACTTCCTCGTAAGCTAGCAAGCTGAAATTTTGCAGGCAGACTTGTGCCGATGATAAAAATGATATATCAAAATTTGAGATCAATCGCATGTACTGTAATTAAATTAATGAATTTTTAGATTATTTTTATTTATCTCTATGTAACATGTTAATTTTTGTGCTAGAGTGTCGCGGTGCATATTATATTGAACGACCTTTTTAATACTTTCCTATTGCGCTGTGCAGTGCCTATTATATTGACAATGCTTTTTTAAAATTATATTCCCGATCTGTAAATGTAAATGCTATTAATTGTTAATCTGTCTCATGGTGCGCACTATGTTAGACATGTTTTTATAACCCTTTTCCCGCTTTCAAATCAAGCTGAAATTTAGCAGGCAGACGGTAGAAGTTTTTTTTTACTATAAATACTTTATACTTTATATATTTGATACATAACTAAAATTTTGGAGTTTTGGATTGTCTTGTGAAGCGTATTATAATGAACATTCTCAAAAAACTTGTTTTCTAATGTTTTTTTGTAATTAAAAATATTTTAATACAATTCATTAAAATCTGCTAACTGCATAGATCGGGCATGTATTAGTCTTTGTACTGTACTAATCTCACTCACTGAAGACTTGCCCTAGCAGATCAGTGAAGCCACCTTTACATCAGATGTTTATTGTTTGTAAACTCTAGATACCTGTCCCATCTACTAATGGCCCAGCAGCAGATAAGTTTTATTGTCCTGTCTTAAAAATTATTTCATTCTAAACTAAAAATGATAATGAAGAAAAAACCCACCACTTTTATCTCTCCCCATACTCCCCCACAACCAAACATCACCCTCCCCTCACCCCATTCACCCCCATCACCTTATCCCCTCTCATCACTTCTTTAACATAAACATACCCAAAAATAAACCCCCCTACTCCCCCTTAACAAAAATCCATTTATTTTTTAACAACACTTCATTCGTTTCACAAATACATCCTCTTCCATCCCCCCCCCCCCCCCTCCCCAATAAACAACATAACACATATAAAATCCTTTCTCAAATCTCACTATGTCTATCCACTAAAACCCACTTGTACCTCAAATAAATTAAATCCTCAAATTATCACACATTTTCTCACCACCATCCTTTCCAATCATTCTCATTTACAAACCATCTTCCCCCCCCCCCAAACCCCCAAACCCCCCCCCCCCCCCCCCATCCAACAAAACTCACACACCCCCACTCACACTCACACACAATCCCCCACCCCCCTCACACATCCCACCCCCCACAATAACCCCACATCACTCACCACCTACCCCACCACAGAATACTACTCAATCCATACTACACTCCTTCACTCTTCATCAAATCCCCCACATCTGTCCCCCCATACACATCCCCACTCTATAGACCTCCCAGATATATCACCCACCCCAAACACCCATAAACACTTTCAACAACAGTGTATTTTGAATTATATATTGATCTCCAACATCATATCCAACTATCAAATATCACAATGAGATACAATAGAGATATAATTATTAATCTTTATTATATCTCGCGCTATATTATCAATGTCAGCTATTGTAGTGATAATCCACTCCTCTCCACTCAAATATAGATACTAACCACTACCCCCCTTATATACTTATTAAGATACTTCTCACATATAGATGTGTATAGAGAGTGTAGTGAATATAGAGTGTTCGTCGCGCACACTCACCCTCTCTCCCTCACTCACCCCCAGCTCTCCCCCTGGCGCTCACTCTCTCTCGGGGCCTGTAACATACTTCCCTTAGATAGAGAACTAGACCCTGGTCCTACCTGGTATTGTCTCCATTACAAACACTAACCCAGAGATATAGACTTGTGTTGTTTTTTTGTATTATATATATATTCCCCCCTCCCTGTGTATATGTCCTATTATTGCTTGGGCGCGCTTATAGATTTACTGTCAACGCGCCCCCCACCACCCACCACCACTCCTCTAGTTGGTAGATAGAGATTCATCCGTGTATATGATGATCCCCCCATCAAATGATTCCCCTCGCGCCATAGTTGGCGAAGCTTATGTTCCAATCGACGCTAGAGCCGCCGCACACTGGCCATTTACTGTATGTACAATATCTTATAGTTCCCTGACATTTACCTGTATGTACAATATCTTATAGTTCCCTGGCATTTACCTGTATGTACAATATCTTATAGTTCCCTGGCAATTACCTATATGTACGATATCTTATAGTTCCCTGGCATTTACCTGTATGTACGATATCCAGAAGATCCCATCACTTTCTCTCTTTTCTCCAGTTTTTGCAGGAGGCCATTGAAGATACTCACACCTTTGATGACATTGAGCTGTGAATATTGTTGGAGATATTTACATTTTGTATTCATGCTTGAAAACCTTCTTCATCATATCAAACAGTATACAACCAGTTTACAAGAGGGACTGAACTTATATAGCATTAGACTACAATCGGCTGTTTCTAAGAATGTATGATTCAATTTTTTCAGAATCTTTTTTAGAATTGACATTCACTTAAGCCAAAGTGTTCTTTGTGTGTATGTGCTTAAATGTGTGTGTCCCCAATTTTTGCGTGTGCTAACTTTTATATACGTGTTCCCATTTGTTATTTTTATGCGTCCCACTTAAAAGTTTGTGTCATTTTGTTTATATTGGTCTTTTTTTACATTCTTGCATCACCATTAGTTTACTTTGAAAATTTTCTTTTCTCATTTGTCATATCTAATGATGCAAAACATTTATCTTTTCTTTATCTACCTTTATATTACAAATGATCAGCTAGTTAGCATTAATTCAATTTAAGTATTCCAACAGACTACATGAGCACAGATAATTAAAAGAAATTTATTTTGTCCATATTTTAATAGTGTCATCATAAGTATGACTGCACAGATACCTTCTCCAGGGTGCCTCCTCTGCACACATACAAATATAAATACCTGACTTCTCCAGGGTGCCTCCTCTGCACACATACAAATATAAATACCTGACTTCTCCAGGGTGCCTCCTCTAAACACATACAAATATAAATACCTGACTTCTCCAGGGTGCCTCCTCTGCACACATACAAATATAAATACCTGACTTCTCCAGGGTGCCTCCTCTAAACACATACAAATATAAATACCTGACTTCTCCAGGGTGCCTCCTCTGCACACAGATTTCTAAATTTCTTGGCTCGGAGATGATTGTGATAATTATCTACAAAAGTATTAGCTAGAGTTCGTAAGGCCTGCAGGAGCAATAGACAATGTCATTTTAGGAGGGAAATAACATTTAATTAAAATTCTTTTAACATTTCTTAACCCCTTTACCGGTTGTCCCGACTATAGTCGTCTTGATCTATTGACCTTAACACGGTAGACCCGACTATAATCGTCCAAATGATATTATGATCTGCAGTATGCGGCAGACCCGATTATTTGCGTCCAAAATGCTATGACGTAGTTACAGTGCATGTAGCTGGGTTTTTTTTAATAAATAACAGTGTAAAAGTGTTTCTTTTTGAGAGTTCTACACAACAACAAATGTCACAGACTTTCCAGTTGTTCAGATCCCTTGAAATATTTTATTTTGATGGTTATGAAACAATCAAATTTTTGTGTACACTATGACTTCTTCGGTCTACCGTACTGTTATTTTTGAGCATTTGACGTCATCAATAATTGTGTAAGCACATATGAGTCTGTATTTCCGACGATAGAAAAGCACATGGTGTGAATCTTTTAGAAATTATTTTGTTCCGGTTTGTACTAAATTCATTTATTTATTCGATATTATAAATATCTTCTTTTTTATAAGAACATTTCTTTGATTTTTGCTATGACTACTCGCAAACGTGGCTTTACAGCAGACGATGTTCATGCCGAATTACTGCGTGATAATGACGATTCTTCTAATTTGGTTTTTAATTTTGAAAATTTTCAACAACAAAAAATGTGAAAAAATTTTTTTTTAATTTATTCGCCAAATAAGGGTTAGTTTTAAAAATTTTAATACCCGGTAAAGGGGTTAATAAAAATAAAATTAAGATTAACTAGTTATTTACTAATAGAGAAAAAAATTCAAAGATGTTTACTTATGGACATCAAAAAAAATTTTAATGGGAAGTCTGAAGGGAAATAAGATTTTTGCATTGGATGCACTACAGGATCTTTTTAAAAAGACAAAAAAACTTTAATAAAAAAAAATGTAAAAAAAACTCCTAAAATTATAAGGCAAAAATCAACCTGAAGATAAATTGTTGGACATTTACCAGTGACTAAATGTATGTAAAAAAAATAATTGTATTTTAAATTTTGTAAATCAAGTTTTGAAAGAAATACATCCAGGGGAGTTAAACGTATCTTAAAACAGGAGAGTAGCCCAGCCTAAAGCTACAATCTGAATAGTTACCTCCAACTCCAGTTGTTCCTGTTCTTGTTTCATGGCTTCGGTCATATTCTCTGTTATTCTCAGAGGCTGAATAATTTTAAAATAAAAACACTATCACTAATTGATAAATAGGAACTATCTCGCAAAATAAAAATATTTTCTGCTGAAGATATTTGCTCTCAAAACCTTGGCCCAACATACAAAATTCTTAAATACCATTGTGTAATCAGAAAAAAAACAATGTAACAAGATTTCAACTTTGTTTTTAATGGTAAAAGTAACATAAAAATTATCCCAAGCATGTGGTACATAAAATATTTTGAGTTGGGTAAAGATTTTGATGATACAATATTAATTTTATCTTTAAAATTATCATTTTATTTCTATTTTTATAAATTCAAAACAATTAACATTTTATAGATATTGACTAGCCAAATAATTAGTTCTATTGTAAATTAACCACTTTAAACCACTGTTGTTAAATCAATTAAAGAAATAATCTAACATAAACTTTAAATTTGTTATTAAAAAATTGTTATTAAAATGAAATACCTTATACTTCTGGGCCTTCTTCACTGGCTGGGTTTGTTTTTTACCTTTTTCATCCTGTAACACAAAAGTTTGATGGGTGATTATAAAGTTGGCACATTAATTAAGATACATAAGACTTTGGAGCCATTCAGTGCTGTTGCCATTACAAATTACAATATTTCACTTTAAAACTTAGGGCATCCTATTAAAATAGTTTTACAGCTAGTCCAAAGAAATGTGCATTCATAAAAATGGCCAGGCATAGAAATGCTAGTCATAGAATGGCCATTCATAGAAATGACCAGTCATAGAAATGACCAGTCATAGAAATGGCAGAAATAAAAAGCAGACATAATTATGTCATAAGCTTTGAGTTGAACATATTAAAAATGCATCATTATTGAAATAATTACATTAACATACATTAAGATACATTAAGATACATTAAGATAATCATGAAGCATATAGTGAAATGTTTTGGTTGATGCATATCTGGAGTTTTAAAGGCTTACAGAAAAATATTTCAGTACATGTGCAATGAGATTCACAACAGTGTTTTCCTCATTTGAGATATACAAATTAAAATATGACATTGAAAAGTGGCCAGGTCAGTCATGAGTTTTTGTTGGTGAACAAAAACAAAAGTGTGCCAGATAGATTTGCTCTTTACATGAGAACATTTTGTTCAGTTGTAATTGACTTGACGTCGTTACTTAAGTGATTGATACCTGTCAATTTTAAATATCCTTCCTGGACCAAAGTGGGAAATCTTTTTCTAGAAAAATATAAAAAGTCAAAATCGCCACGCTATTTATAAATCATAAATCACTACAATTTAATCAAATTAAATTAAGATTAAACTTTTGAATCATTCTAACTGATGACATTTTGGCCTCACCAAAGTTCAATAACAAACATAATAAACATGTACAGCTCAATGATCCCCCCCCCTCTTACCACATTCTTTTTGCCACTGTACTCAACCATGGCTGCTGCAAATTTCTTTGGTTCATTGCCAATGCCAACAAACGCGCCAGGCTGCTTGTCCATGAAAGCTTTAGGTCCAACAAGAAGTTCATCACGTCTAGAGATAACAAACAATGGATGTCACATGATAGTTTGAACCAATGGCTGTCACATGATAGTTTAACCAATGGCTGTCACATGATAGTTTGACTAATGGATGTCACATGATAGTTTGAACTAATGGCCGCCTTAAGGAACAATCATTCAGCATTGAGTAACATTCATCATAGAGTAACATTCATCATTGAGTAACATTCAGCATAAAGTAACATTCATCATAGAGTAACATTCATCATAGAGTAACATTCGGCATTGAGTAACATTCATCATAGAGTAACATTCATCATAGAGTAACATTCATCATAGAGTAACATTCATCATAGAGTAACATTCATCATAGAGTAACATTCATCATAAAGTAACATTCAGCATAAAGTAACATTCATCATAGAGTAACATTCATCATTGAGTAACATTCAGCATAAAGTAACATTCATCATAGAGTAACATTCATCATAGAGTAACATTCGGCATTGAGTAACATTCCTCATAGAGTAACATTCATCATAGAGTAACATTCATCATAGAGTAACATTCATCATAGAGTAACATTCATCATAGAGTAACATTCTGCATTGAGTAACATTCATCATAGAGTAACATTCATCATAGAGTAACATTCGGCATTGAGTAACATTCATCATAGAGTAACATTCATCATAGAGTAACATTCGGCATTGAGTAACATTCATCATAGAGTAACATTCATCATAGAGTAACATTCGGCATTGAGTAACATTCATCATAGAGTAACATTCATCATAGAGTAACATTCATCATAGAGTAACATTCATCATAGAGTAACATTCATCATAAAGTAACATTCAGCATAAAGTAACATTCATCATAGAGAAACATTCATCATTGAGTAACATTCAGCATAAAGTAACATTCATCATAGAGTAACATTCATCATAGAGTAACATTCGGCATTGAGTAACATTCATCATAGAGTAACATTCATCATAGAGTAACATTCATCATAGAGTAACATTCATCATAGAGTAACATTCATCATAGAGTAACATTCATCATAAAGTAACATTCAGCATAAAGTAACATTCATCATAGAGTAACATTCATCATTGAGTAACATTCAGCATAAAGTAACATTCATCATAGAGTAACATTCATCATAGAGTAACATTCGGCATTGAGTAACATTCATCATAGAGTAACATTCATCATAGAGTAACATTCATCATAGAGTAACATTCATCATAGAGTAACATTCATCATAGAGTAACATTCGGCATTGAGTAACATTCATCATAGAGTAACATTCATCATAGAGTAACATTCGGCATTGAGTAACATTCATCATAGAGTAACATTCATCATAGAGTAACATTCAGCATTGAGTAACATTCATCATAGAGTAACATTCGGCATTGAGTAACATTCATCATAGAGTAACATTCATCATAGAGTAACATTCGGCATTGAGTAACATTCATCATAGAGTAACATTCATCATAGAGTAACATTCAGCATTGAGTAACATTCATCATAGAGTAACATTCGGCATTGAGTAACATTCAGCATAAAGTAACATTCATCATAGAGTAACATTCGGCATTGAGTAACATTCATCATAGAGTAACATTCATCATAGAGTAACATTCGGCATTGAGTAACATTCATCATAGAGTAACATTCATCATAGAGTAACATTCATCATAGAGTAACATTCATCATAGAGTAACATTCATCATAGAGTAACATTCATCATAGAGTAACATTCATCATAGAGTAACATTCATCATAGAGTAACATTCATCATAGAGTAACATTCATCATAGAGTAACATTCATCATAGAGTAACATTCGGCATTGAGTAACATTCATCATAGAGTAACATTCATCATAGAGTAACATTCGGCATTGAGTAACATTCATCATAGAGTAACATTCGGCATTGAGTAACATTCAGCATAAAGTAACATTCATCATAGAGTAACATTCATCATAGAGTAACATTCATCATAGAGTAACATTCGGCATTGAGTAACATTCATCATAGAGTAACATTCATCATAGAGTAACATTCATCATAGAGTAACATTCATCATAGAGTAACATTCATCATAGAGTAACATTCATCACAGAGTAACATTCGGCATTGAGTAACATTCATCATAGAGTAACATTCATCATAGAGTAACATTCATCATAGAGTAACATTCATCATAGAGTAACATTCATCATAGAGTAACATTCGGCATTGAGTAACATTCAGCATAAAGTAACATTCATCATAGAGTAACATTCATCATAGAGTAACATTCATCATAGAGTAACATTCATCATAGAGTAACATTCGGCATTGAGTAACATTCAGCATAAAGTAACATTCATCATAGAGTAACATTCATCATAGAGTAACATTCATCATAGAGTAACATTCGGCATTGAGTAACATTCAGCATAAAGTAACATTCATCATAGAGTAACATTCATCATAGAGTAACATTCATCATAGAGTAACATTCGGCATTGAGTAACATTCATCATAGAGTAACATTCATCATAGAGTAACATTCATCATAGAGTAACATTCATCATAGAGTAACATTCATCATAGAGTAACATTCGGCATTGAGTAACATTCATCATAGAGTAACATTCATCATAGAGTAACATTCATCATAGAGTAACATTCATCATAGAGTAACATTCGGCATTGAGTAACATTCATCATAGAGTAACATTCATCATAGAGTAACATTCATCATAGAGTAACATTCGGCATTGAGTAACATTCAGCATAAAGTAACATTCATCATAGAGTAACATTCGGCATTGAGTAACATTCATCATAGAGTAACATTCATCATAGAGTAACATTCATCATAGACTAACATTCATCATAGAGTAACATTCATCATAGAGTAACATTAATCATAGAGTAACATTCATCATAGAGTAACATTCATCATAGAGTAACATTCATCATAGAGTAACATTCATCATAGAGTAACATTCATCATAGAGTAACATTCATCATAGAGTAACATTCATCATAGAGTAACATTCATCATAGAGTAACATTCATCATAGAGTAACATTCGGCATTGAGTAACATTCAGAAATAATGATTGTTAATAGTTTGGCACACACAGAAAAACAATTCAAAACTTGAACTTGCAGGCTTGAATTCTTCTAATAATGATGAGACATGTTTTTAAAACAAGTCTTTCATAATTACTAATTCTCTTTTTTCTAGAAAAGTCACTTTTTCTTCTTGAATAGAAACAATTTTTTTTAATTGACTTCATTAAATAATGTCAAAAAGAGTTGGAACATAGAGAAAAATAAACTGTGATTGTTTATAATGTCTTCAATGGGTGACTTCTTGTTCAATCACTTAATGAATGAGATATCTTGACCTACTTGTTCAACCATTAAATGAATGACATATCTTGACCTACTTGTTCAACCATTTAATGAATGACATATCTTGAGCTACTTGTTCAACCATTTAATGAATGACATATCTTGACCTACTTGTTCAACCATTTAATGAATGAGATAATATCGTGACCTACTTGTTCAACCATTTAATGCCCTCATCACACCATTCCTGCACCACCTCTGACAAGCCTTCGGTCAAGCCCTTCTGAGCCACCTGAACAAGGAACTCCAGGTAGCGATGTTTCCGCTTAAATTTGATGACTAGCCAAGAGAGATAAAGACGTTGATAGAAATGGTGTTCTAAGTAATATAATTTGTTACATATTCTATCTAGCTTTATACTCATATAAATTTAAATAAGAAATCTTTTAGTTTATACCATGCCAAGCCCTAAATCACATTGATGAACAAATTAGGTTTAGTTATTTTTGTTATTAAATAATTTTATCAACTTAAAAAAATTTTCTTCAAATTTTAGACCAATGACTTGAGAAAGTATGAGAGAAATTAAACAATCCGTAAAAACAAAGTTTTTACTATAAATCTCTTATATATGAGACTTAACTAAAAGTAAGGGTCTACCCAGTGGCGGATTTAGCTATAGGGCAGGGGGGGCGGCTTGCCCCCCCGCGCCCCTGTTGGGTCTGAAATGGCGCCCCCTAAAGACGCCCTCGATTAACACTAAAAAGGTGCCACAAGAGCAGAAAAAAAGATTGCTATAGACGAAACTTCTAATCAACACCAAACTGCTTGCTAAATATCGTATTTAAAATGACGAAACTGTAATATCTAGTTTAAATCAATCACTCGCATCTGAATTATCGGCAACAATTGATAATTAGGTTAAGTCTGCACAATTCTTTTCTTTAATTATTGATTCAACCATTGATATATCTAGAATTGATCAGATGTCAGTTTCTTTACGTTAACTTTTTAAAATCAGGACATGTTGTGGAAAGATTTATAGGCTTTTATACTTTGGTAAACAGCGGCTGGATAGTGAATAGTGCGCTCGCCTCACAAGCAGAGGGGCGTGGGATCTAGCCCAAGTTAAAGCTACAATACAAATGGAATGACTAATTATAAGAAAGTCCTCCACTGACCTGGAAGGGACATGGGGCGCCCACCAAGGTCTACCAAGCACAACCCCTAGTAGGTTCTAATGGAAATATTAGGACCCCCTACGACCACCGTTTATGGGACTTTAAAAAAAAATGCTGCCGCATTTGCTGAGAAGATTTTAACGAAACTACAAAAGCGAAAAATTGATTTCACACTCTGTCGAGGACAGGCATACTCTGGAATTAAGAGTGGCCTTCAAACTCAGATAAAGAAACTTTCACCCAATTGTTGTGCCCATGTTTCGAATTTGGCTACTATGGAAGCAAAGTCTGTAAACAGTGATGTGCAGTTGTTTTTTGGCACAGATTTAAAGTTGTATGCATTTCTTACGTCTAGTTTACCACGTGTACATACTCTTAAAGAACACCAGAAATCTCAATATGAATCAACAGCAGATACTCTGCTATTCTAGCCACACTTGATTCAGGGAAATCAACAGAATATAAAGGAAGTGTCAGAGCAGAAGCTATGGGACTATCTGTTTTAATTAAAAAAATATTCTTTTGTTTTTCTGATGCTATTTGTACAAAAATTATCTTCGTGCTATCAAACTACTTGGAACGCATTTGCAAAACAATTGATCGATGTTTGAAGAAATAAGTTTGTTGAAATGAGAAACGATGAAGCTTTTGAAATTCTGAATGTAGATGTATAATCATTTATTAACGAAAATGGCTCAAAACTAGATGTTAAATCAGAATCTAAAAGTGAATTGTAATAAAATAATCTAAAAGTTCAATAATTTAATTACAGTAAATGCGATCGATCTGAAATTTTTATTCATCATTTTTATCATCGGCACGAGTCTGCCTGCAAAAGTTCAGCAAGCTTGCTTACGAGGAAGTGGGTTAAAATCGCTCCAAAGTTTTTTTCGACAAACAAGCAAGCAATCAACCAGACACCACGAGTTAATATAAAGGATTTAATTTTTAAAAAAACGTTAAAAAAACCTAAGTTTTTGACTATAAATCCTTTATGTACGAGACGTAACTAAAAGAATGTTCATTATAATACGCAGCGCAAGACCATCCAGAATACAAAGTTGTAGTTGTGTCGTAAAACATGTTTAATATAATGCGCACCGATCAGGAATATGCTTATAAAAAGTATTGTCAATAAAATACGCACCTTATTGCGCGACAGGAAAGGCTGTTCAATATAATACGCACCGCGACACTCTATATACAAAATTTAACATGATAAATAGAGATAAATATAATACACAAAAAATTCAATAATTTAATTTCAGTATATGCGATCAATCTGAAATTTTGATACATCGATTTTATCATCGGCACGAGTCTCTCTGCAAAATTTCAGCTCGCTAGTTTACGAGGAAGTGGGTTAAAAATCAATCCAAAGTTTTTTTCGGAAAGCAAACAATCAACCAGACACCACGAGTTAATATAAAGGATTTTAAAAAAGAAAAACATGGCAGGCGAACTTAGTAGAGATAAAATGGCTGATGATCCAACAACACGCTTTAAATCTGAAACGTACTTCACTATCATGGATACACTTTAAATACAAATAGATAGTCGACTTAATGACTTTTGGGGCACAGTTACTTATTTCTATTGTAATGATCCATCACAAATGTCGGAAAAATATTAAATAAAGATTCTTTTCGAAGTTTATGCAAAATTTACAATCACGACATTAACCTTGAAGAAGCAATCAGGAAATATGATACCTTCAAAGATTTGTATGCATCACTACATTCATCATTATCTAGTGAAATACAACTTAAAAAGGTTCAGCCATTCTTGACTGAAAAACAAATGGCATCAGGTCTCCCGAAATTGTCAAAACTCTATAAAATTTATTTGACTCTTCCTGTTAGCAGTGCTATTGCTGAAAGAAGTTTCAGTAGATTGAAACTCGTCAAAAATTATTTGCGCTCAACAAGGACAAACGAACGTCAGTCTGGATTGGCATTAATTTCAATCGAACGTGATCTAGCTGAGAACTTTGACTTTGAATCAACGATAAATCGTTTTGCTTCAATGAAATCACGTAGAAAGCAATTTATATAGGGCTCAGGGCTCTATCTTATCGTATCTTATCTTATCTGTTACAGATGCTCCTACTATACAGAAGAATATTGCGTCCTATGCTTATCCATGGTTTGTGTTTAGTCCTGCATTCTTATTAGATGCTAAACATTATTAAATGTTTATTTAAGGAAATAACAATCATTGTTTGTGTAAAGTTCATTGATTTTCCCAAAGTTTGATGCTCAAACTTGCAATGATGGATTATTTTTTTTTATAATTCTGAAGTAAACTGTTTAGTTTATTTATAACTATGATATTATTGGCACTCTTTGTGTGTGTGTTACTAATCTTGACCAATCCGCTCCACCAAAGTGTCTGTGTTTTTCATTATTTGTAGCATCAGATTTACTATAAATCCCAACGCGCATAACTCAAAATAAAGTCTTGGAAGAAATACTGCACCAAAATAACTCGTTTTGAACGTCCGCGTAAACGTTTTCACTATGATTGGCTGTAAGAGTCATATGTGTTTGAGGGACCAATCGCTATCGATGACCGGACAGAACATTGCCTTTTCTTATATAAGGATTAACAATTTTTAAAATACACTATATTTTGTTTGCATTTGTGACCTATTACTCTCCTGAATATAAAGCAATTGTTTGTATATTGAAGAGATTTATTGCAATGGTTTGATGTAAACAAACAGAATATTAAATAATTTACTTTGAAGAATCAACGCAGCATTTATTATTTAACACTTAGTTATTTGTTTGAGTTACTTTCACTGCTATTTATGGCAAGCTGAACAAACTGATGAATCTTGCAGATAGTACAACAAACTATTGGAGGCCTATAAAAAATCTAATCAAATTCTACCTCATTATCAAAACATTTTAGATGTTTTATTTAGCCCAAAGACTATAAACTTATTATGCTGAGTTTTCTATGTTAAAGTCTGCTAGGATATTTAGCAATTGAAAGTGAACACAAAGGATTATGAAATATTTAGATTTTGTCACATATAACAGCTCCCAAATTAACTACCATTTTCATAAATTCAATTGATTAACCATGTCTAATTAAGACTAGTTGTTACTTTTTGTCTAGCAACTCTAAAAATGTATGTAACATAAACAACACACCTTAGATTTCATATTTGAGACTGTTGCAGTCTCTTAAGATGAATACTTATTAATGTAAATCTCACATTTAAAGTGAGCAGAAATGTTTTTTTCAAAATAAAATATAGCAATAAGAGTGAATCTCATATCAAATTGCTAATCTTGATTGCAGAACCAGCCATTTAGACAAATTAATTTGATTTCATCACCTAGAAATATTTATACTAAGTGAATGAATAAAAAAAATTTTTGCGGCGCCCCCTGAAATTCTGCTGGCCCCCCCCACGCAGACAAACCTAAATCCGCCACTGGGTCTACCGATATATCGACCCAGCCGATATATCTGGATATCGGCAATATCGGTATTGGTAGCCTGTAAAGGTCCCGATATTGACGTCACCGATATTTAATAATAAGTGACATTTTGACCACAAAAAAAAAGAAAAAAACCCTATCATTTAGATTTACAATATCTCGACAAATTAATGTATCGACCCCGATACCGGTATTGAAATAGCCAAAAGAGTCCTAGTATTAATATGTACAGCCGCGATACAATGTGCCATGTGCTATGATATTGTTTAGGTATCAGCCGATTTTTGTATAATTGGAAATATTGTGTAAATAGTGCCCATTCCAAGTAAAAAGTATACCGTCATTGCTCTAATAAATGGATAACATGTAAACATGATGTTCACGTGATTGCTCTAATGGCAAAGATGCACGCAAAATCGAAGGTGTCTAAAACATTTCGTTTCGTATGGAATAACAAAATGTACCGTGTGCAGACTTGTTGTCATTGGCAACCATTCATCCTTCAACATCATTTTCACTCTATTACTATTACTTTGTTCTCATTTTTTCATTCATAAAAGGTGGCCGTGTGCACCATTGGTTAGAATTAATAATTATGAGTCAAAAGTTGAAGTTTCAAAAGGCGTTTCTAATTTTGCTTGTACATTTTTATAAAGAACGGTTCGTTTTGTCATGACTACATGAGTCCTATGTGGGTCATGATCTGGAACTTGTAAAAACATCAGAAACTTCGTTTCGGCAAAAAATAAAATCGGTAATATCTGCAAAACTGTATATCGGTAGACCCTAAATTATAAAATATAAATAATTATGAGTAATAAATTTAAGATTGATGTCATAAAATATGACAGCTGTTATTTTTGTCCTAACAAAGACTCATATCGGCAAAAAAATATCGGTACTATCGGCAAAAATGCATATCGGTAGTCCCTAATATAAAAGATAAATAATTACGAGTCATAAATTTAAGAATGACGTCATCAAATATGACCGCTGGTTTTTGTCCGAACAAATACTCATGTCGGCTCTCATATTGGCAAAAAAATATCTGCAATATCGGCAAAAATGCATATCGGTAGACCCTAACTAAAAGTATTGATTATGTTCACTTTAATATGCGCCGCGCGGCTGACTAGCATAAACATTTACAGATCAGGTAAATATTATAAAAGTATGTTCAATATAATAAGAACTCGTATAAACATTTACATGCTACATAGAGATACATAGAGAAAATCTAAAAATTAATTAATTTAAATACAGTACATTGGATTGATCTGAAATTTTGATAGAATGCATTGTTAGGGGACAAAAGTCTATTTGCAAAAATTTCAGCTTGATAGGATCCCGGGAAGTGGGTCATTTTTTACTTTTGTTTATTCCGCGGGACCATGCACGACAAGACGGTGAAGTTAATATAATGGATTTAAAATGGGAAGTCATTCAAAAGGTATGGAATTAAATTCTACACACAAAAAATAAAATTATCTAAAGGGCAAATTGGAGTACAGACTCCAAGAAACTAAGGTGATTAAACTGAGAGCAATAATGTGAAAATCAGATGATAATATGCCATGGCATTTTCAGCTATTTTTTTCTCTTGAGCCTCAGAGCTCTGGGCATATTCTATCCCTTGGGTGCTTGTATGTTAGATCTTTTGCATATCAACATTAATATTTCATCTCAAAATATTGGTATAAAAATCCAAACATTGGTTGGCATCAGCATCTTTTTTGTGAAGTAAAAATAGCAGAAATGTCTGATTATTATTTAGACAGACTCCGGTTACTTTGGTTACTATGGTGAAAGAAATGCATTACCTTGATTGTAAGCCATGTTGCTGGGCAGGTGGGAGATGTAGGAATGAAGGACGCTGACGCTCTCACTACCACTCAGGTCAAGCTCTGACGCACCTGTCAGATGTTTTAAAAAAGTTACAATTTTTAAGTGTATGCAGTTCAATGCTAGTGCCTACGTGGTCCTTGAAACACATCATCGCTGTAAGGAAAGAGACAATTGAATAAGTTTCAAAGAATAATACTGTGGTCATTTCTTACAATACTGTGGTCATTTCTTACAATACTGTGGTCATTTCTTACATTACTGTGGTCATTTCTTACAATACTGTGGTCATTTCTTACAATTCTGTGGTCATTTCTTACAATACTGTGGTCATTTCTTACAATATTGTGGTCAATTCTTACAATACTGTGGTCATTTCTTACAATACTGTGGTCATTTCTTACAATACTGTGGTCATTTCTTACAATACTGTGGTCATTTCTTACAATACTGTGGTCATTTCTTACAATACTGTGGTCATTTCTTACAATACTGTGGTCATTTCTTACAATACTGTGGTCATTTCTTACAATACTGTGGTCATTTCTTACAATACTGTGGTCATTTCTTACAATACTGTGGTCATTTCTTACAATACTGTGGTCATTTCTTACAATACTGTGGTCATTTCTTACAATACTGTGGTCATTTCTTACAATACTGTGGTCATTTCTTACAATTCTGTGGTCATTTCTTACAATTCTGTGGTCATTTCTTACAATAAATTCGTCATTTTTTACAATACTGTCGTCATTTCTTACAATACTGTGGTCATTTCTTACAATACTGTGGTCATTTCTTACAATACTGTGGTCATTTCTTACAATACTGTGGTCATTTCTTACTTGCTTTGCCAACAGATGCAATGTGTGCCTCCAGTGCTTTGAGCTCTTCATTTTCTGGTTCAACCTTGTCTTCCTTTCCTTGTAGCTTGCCATAAGGTTGAGGGGACAGAACTTTAACCGTTTGTTTGCCTCCCTTGGCTTGAAGAAGCAAGACAAGGGGAATGTAGCAAGTGAGATAATATTAACAAAGTATGTGTTTAAAATAACAAGAATCTGGGAAAGAATGTCTTGTATTATACAGGGGAGACAAATTGTTGACTTTAACTCTGGAGTTTTGATCTCACAATTGACTACCCTGAATAACTTAGACCAAATACCACAAGTTATTTAAAGTGTCTGAGTGCATATGTTAGAAGAAATATGTGTGACTATATGTGTCTTAACTTACAACTATGATTGTATCAAACTGAATAACTTAGACCAAATACCACAAGTTATTTAAAGTGTCTGAGTGCATATGTTAGAAGAAATATGTGTGACTATATGTGTCTTAACTTACAACTATGATTGTATCAAACTGAATAACTTAGACCAAATACCACAAGTTATTTAAAGTGTCTGAGTGCATATGTTAGAAGAAATATGTGTGACTATATGTGTCTTAACTTACAACTATGATTGTATCAAACTGAATAATTTCCTGGTTTAAAGAGTTGAATACAAGGCATGAGATAACCAGGTGCTACAACAAGAATATGACCAGCTGACCAGGTGCTACAACAAGAATATAACCAGGTGCTACAACAAGAATATGACCAGGTGCTACAACAAGAATATAACAGGCTGACCAGGTGCTACAACAAGAATATAACCAGGTGCTACAACAAGAATATGACCAGGTGCTACAACTGTACAACTCCAAAGCTTAAAAAATAAAATTCCAGATTTAGAACTACTTATAAAAACAGAAGAACCAGACATAATTGCTGGTTCTGAAACTTGGTTGAACCCCAACATATATAACTCTGAGATTTTAAACACCAATTATAATATTTTTAGGAAAGACAGACCAGACAATTATGGAGGAGTGCTACTTGCAATTAAATCAAATATCATAGCTGAAGAAATTACTACACAGCCAAATTTTAATATAGAGTCTATTTATTGTAAAATAATTACACCAAACTCATCCCCACTTATTGTAGGCAGTATATATAGACCTCCGAATACAAACCTAGAATACATGAACAATCTTTGTAGTCAATTAACTTTCATAAAAGAGAATAATAAAAATGCAGTTCTATGGATTATGGGGGACTTTAATCTTCCAGATATAAATTGGAAAAATTATACAATTGATAACCATCAAACTAACAAAGAAATTAATGAACACTTTTTAGACACTATAAACAACATAAACCTAGAACAGATAGTAAAAACAGCAACAAGGAAAAATAAAACACTAGATTTATTCCTATCAAATAGACCAGGACTAGTGTTAGACTATAAAATAATTCCAGGACTGTCCGACCATGATGTTGTTAGGGTCACCAATACAATAAAAACTAAAATTAATAAGATACCTAGAAGAATAATCTATCTTTGGAATAAATGTAATTCAATAAAACTACACCAATCAGCGGCTAACTTCCAACAAACTTTCCTAAGTAAATTTAACACAAATAGCCCAGTAGAAGAAATTTGGAAAGATATAAAAACAAATCTAAAAACTATAATGGATGAGAATGTTCCAACAAAACTAACATCAAATAAAATTAACAAATGCTGGTTCAATTCTAGATTGAAAAAGCTATGCAAACTAAAAGAGAACTTATTTAAGAAATATAAAGCTACCTATTCATATAGGATACACAAAAAATACTTAAAGATTAAACACTTGACACAAAAACTTAGTCGAAACCTCCAAAATGAATATATAAACAATGTAATTACCAAAGATAACAATAAAAACTTATGGTCCTTTATCAAATCTAAAAAAATGGAACCTTCAGGAATAGCCACACTAAAAGGCTCAAATAATAAAACCTATAATGATAATGAAACTAAAGCTAATATCCTTAACACATATTTTGCATCATCTTTTTCTGCCTCAGGCAACAAGGAAGTTTTAATAAATTTAAATAACATGGAGGAAATAGGTAACATAACTGTAGATGAGATAGGTATACATTCGCTCCTAAAAAACTAAAAAATAAACAAAGCTACTGGCCCAGATGATTTGCCTGCAAGATTATTAAAAGAACTAAGCAATGAACTGTCACCAATCCTTGTAGTTCTCTTTCAAGCCTCTCTAAACCAGGGTAAAGTGCCCCAGGATTGGAAATTAGCTAATGTAACTCCACTCTTTAAGAAAGGGGATAAATCAGACCCTGGTAATTACAGGCCTGTATTACTTACTAGTATCACCTGTAAATTACTAGAACACATAATATATAGTAGAATAGTTAACCACCTTGACAAATATAATGCCCTATGCCCACATCAACACGGCTTTAGAAAAAACAGATCATGTGAAACACAATTAATAGGTTTAATAGATGAACTATCAAAAGGCTTGGACAAAAATGATCAAATAGATACAATATTACTAGACTTCTCAAAAGCATTTGACAAAGTTCACCACCTTAGTTTACTTAAAAAACTTAACTACTTTGGAATCTCAGGTTCCTTACATCACTGGATCCAAGACTTCCTTTTGGGCAGGGAGCAAACTGTAATAATTAATGGATCTAAATCTGCACCAATAAAGGTTAACTCAGGAGTTCCACAAGGAACTGTGCTAGGTCCCTTACTCTTTTTAATTTATATAAATGATTTACCCAACAACATCTCAACAGGTACAAAAGTTAGGTTATTTGCTGATGATTGTATAATCTATAGAACAATTAAATCAGAACAAGATAGCAAAATTTTACAAAAAGACTTAGATGAATTGATAAAATGGGAAACTAACTGGAGTATGTCTTTCCACCCAGAAAAGTGTCAACTGTTAAGAGTAACAAAGAAAAAGAAACAAATAAATTCAAAATATTACATTCATGGAAAAGAACTGACCCAAACTAAAGATGCAAAATACTTAGGAGTCTTAATAAATGAGAAACTATCATGGAATCCCCATGTCAATGAAGTTATTAAAAATCAAACAAAACCTTAGGCTTTATAAAAAGGAACTTTAACAAATGTAATAGAGATATAAAACTAAAATGCTACCTCACTTTGGTGAGACCTGTACTAGAATATGCATCTTCTGTATGAGACCCATCCACCAAAGAAAACATTGATAAACTAGAACAATTTCAAAAAAGAGCTGCCAGATTCATTACTGGAGAATATTCGAAACTGACAAGAATAACACCATTAGTTAAATCATTAAACCTTGAAACACTAGAGGATAGAAGAACCAAGAGCAAAGTAGTAATCATACATAAAGCAATTAATTCTAATTTAGAAATACAACAAAAAGATAACTTAATACAACCCTCAGATAGACATAAGGATAAAAACACCTTTCTTATTCCGTATGCAAGAACAAACACATACAAGTTTTCCTTCTTCCCGTCCGGAATTCGGGCGTGGAATGGGTTGCCTGAAGAATCCAGGAAAACCAACACTTTATCAACATTTAAATCTCTAATAAAAATGCAGGACTAAACACAAACCATAGATAAGCGTAGGACGCAATAATCTTCTGTATAGAAGGAGCGTCTGTAAACAGATAAGATAAGATAAGATAAGATAACAAGAATATAACCAGCTGACCAGGTGCTACAACAAGAATGTAACCAGCTGACCAGGTGCTACAACAAGAATATAACCAGCTGACCAGGTGCTACAACAAGAATATAACCAGCTGACCAGGTGCTACAACAAGAATATAATCAGGTGCTACAACAAGAATATGACCAGGTGCTACAACAAGAATTTAACCAGGTGCTACAACAAGAATATGACCAGGTGCTACAACAAGAATATAACCAGCTGACCACATGCTACAACAAGAAGATAACCAGGTGCTACAACAAGAATATAACCAGGTGCTACAACAAGAATATGACCAGGTGCTACAACAAGAATATAACCAGCTGACCAGGTGCTACAACAAGAATATAACCAGGTGCTACAACAAGAAGATAACCAGGTGCTACAACAAGAATATAACCAGCTGACCAGGTGCTACAACAAGAATATAACCAGCTGCCAAGGTGCTACAACAAGAATATAACCAGGTGCTACAACAAGAATATAACCAGGTGCTACAACAAGAATATGACCAGGTGCTACAACAAGAATATAACCAGCTGACCAGGTGCTACAACAAGAATATAACCAGGTGCTACAACAAGAATATGACCAGGTGCTACAACAAGAATATAGCTAGGTGCTACAATAAGAATATAACCAGCTGACCAGGTTCTTCAATGGGAGCCTCCGTTGGTTTGGTTTCTGCTTCAACTTTTAATAAACGTTTCCCATCATCCATGATGGCATCTGCTAAGATGTTCTCTCCTCTTGACCTCAGTGCCTGGAATTGAGCGTCATAAACAATGAAAGAAACAGCACTGAGCTACACAGTCTTTATCGGATGAGATATTTTAATTAGACAAAAAATGTCACCGTTTTAAAACATAGAATTGTGCCCTAGTCAGAAAAAATTATTGTACATATGACACATATTTACAGAAAGTTTTAAAAATATAAATAGAATTATCTAAATTTAAAAAAAAACAACTTTTATTAGCAAAGTTACAAGCCTGTTTAAAGGGAAGAAGAGAATATTAAAAAAATATAAATTCTAAACACAGCAAATAAAAATAATTTATTATGGGTCAAATCTGTTATTGCTTACTTGATACAGGATTAATTTAACACTTTCTAACATGGTGACATTGAAGCCTAACTAAAATTGCTGTCTGTGATATTCAAAGGAAAACCACTGTTACCTTTGTCATAGAGAATATGATATTACCTTTGGCATAGAGAATATGTTATTACCTTTGACATAGAGAATGTGATATTAGCTTTGCCATAGAGAATGTGATATTACCTTTACCATAGAGAATGTGATATTACCTTTACCATAGAGAATGTGATATTACCTTTGCCATAAAGAATGTGATATTACCTTTACCATAAAGAATGTGATATTACCTTTGACATAGAGAATGTGATATTACCTTTGCCATAGAGAATGTGATATTACCTTTACCATAGAGAATGTGATATTACCTTTGCCATGGAGAATGTGATATTACCTTTGCCATGGAGAATGTGATGCAAGCAATCATGTGATTGAGACTGTCTCCGATTGTTCCTTGACGTTTCTGTATCAACCCCGGAGGAATCTCCTGCAGGACTGCATGACATCTTTGTAGAATCTGTTGATACGTAGAGTTGAACAAGTAAAACAGTGTGTTACAGTACAATGTATATACCAAACATATATAACATGAATCTATACAGTATATACCAAACATATATAACATGAATCTATACAGTATATACCAAACAGATATAACATGAATCTATACAGTATATACCAAACATATATAACAAGAACTAATACAGTATATAACAAACAGATATAACATGAACTAATACAGTATATACCAAACACATATAACACAAACTAATACAGTATATAACAAACAGATATAACAAGAACTAATACAGTATATACGAAACAGATATAACAAGAACTAATACAGTATATACCACACATATATAACAAGAACTAATACAGTATATTCCACACATATATAACAAGAACTAATACAGTATATATCACACATATATAACAAGAACTAATACAGTATATACCATACAGATATAACAAGAACTAATACAGTATATACCACACAGATATAAAAAGAACTAATACAGTATATACCACACATATATAACAAGAACTAATACAGTATATAACAAACAGATATAACAAGAACTAATACAGTATATAACAAACATATATAACAAGAACTAATACAGTATATAACAAACAGATATAACAAGAACTAATACAGTATATAACAAACATATATAACAAGAACTAATACAGTATATAACAAACAGATATAACAAAAGTATATACAGATTTTTTAAATATTTATTTTTTAATTATGCAATGATTGAAACTTACCAAGTCCATTTCATAGACTTTCAAATTAATTGCCATTATAATTATACTAGGTTGTGCGGCGGCGGCGTGGCGCCTGCGGCGCCCACTTTTTTTAGGGCGCCTATGGCGCCCACCTTTTTCAAAAGCCCAACTAACTTGTCCTTGTTTGATAAATCCGAAATATTAAACTTACTGAAATGTACACAAAGTATTTTATAATAGGGGTTGTAGGGCACCTACGGCGCCCACTTTGTTTTTTGTCAAAAGCCCAAGTAACTTGTCCTTGTTTGATAAATACGAAATATTAAAATTCCTGGAATGTACACAATAATTAACCATCATCAAATCCTCTTTTTACTTTTACATTCTTCCATTTTCCAAAATAAAAAATATGAGCTAAAACAATGAAGTCATATCATATTTATTTACAGCGCGTCTTTAATTTGTAGTTAATTTGCACATCTTTTGATGCACACTTTGTATTAAATATAAGATCAATCAATGACGTCATTTTATATTTTCTTACAGTGCTAATCACCACACGATTTTTTAACTGCTATAGACTGTTGTACATCGTTCCTCAGCGTTCCACATCCAATGAGTGAGTGAGTGAGTGAGTGACTTGGACTATTATATTATTGATTCTTGGAATAAACTAAGTTCTAACAAAGTCAAGATTTGATAGCTCAGCACATTCATTAGCTAATCAAGTTTCATTTACCTGTATAACAGCAAGGGATGGAATTTTATGGTATAGAATAGGAGCTAGAAGCCCGTACATCTGTACCACAGCCTGAAGGGCAAAGCTGGCCTCATTGAGAACACCTGCCAACTCCACAGCAATCAGCAGACGCTCACACTGGTGCAATCTCTGTAGTTGGTGGCCATACAGGGGCCCCTTGTCACAGACCACATCACAGAACAGCTGACCTTCTCTCATCGAGATGTCTGTCTGGATGAAGATAGAGGACAGGAACTGGCGAAGCAGGACAGGAGAAGACAAGCAGACGGTTCTCTGGTTCAGTCTAAAATGTTTACAAAGAAATTGTTTGTATCACAGAATGATAAGCAAATATTTGTACTCACCAAGTTTATATTCATTGTTATTGTATTAGGATTTTAATTGTTTTACCTTAACATGGTCAGTTGGAAATCATTTTTAGCCTCGGTGATGTAGGTGGCGCTGACTGGTGGCTGAGGTGTCAGTACAAAGTAATCCCACAAAACACTGCATGCAAGTTGGGCAATATTATAACAACCAACCTGATAGGCCAGCTGTAGAATGTTTCAAGTTTTAAAATTACAATAAAAAAAAGGTTTTGAATGAATCATATAACATGTAACAAAGCTGGGAACAATATGTTCTTTGTTTAAACAATTGCAACAGTAAACATAAACATGAATTTTGCTACATTTAAAACAAGGGTCAGTTATACCATAAATATTTAAGTAATACGAAACTTTAAGTGTGGAACTAATGAATGATTGAAAAGAATATTTTCCTCTTTCTCACAAACACTTCTCCTCTCTGAATTAGAATAGATAGATTCCTGTGGAGGCTATCATGGTAGCATGAATAGATTAATATAGAGTATACCATGAATAGATTGCTATAGAAGATACATGTAGCATGAATAGATTAACATAGAGGATAGCATGAATAGATAGCTATAAAAGATAGCATGAATAGCACACTTATTAAAAATCAAACAAAACCTTAGGCCTTATAAAAAGAAACTTTTACAGATGTCATAAGGATATAAAACAAAATGCTACCTCACTTTGGTGAGACCTGTACTAGAATATGCATCTTCTGTATGGGACCCATCCACCAAAGAAAACATTGATAAACTAGAACAAATTCAAAAAAAGAGCTGCCAGATTCATTACTGGAAAATATTCAAAAACTGACAAGAATAACACCATTAGTTAAATCATTAAACCTTGAAACACTAGAGGATAGAAGAACCAAGAGCAAAGTAGTAATCATACATAAAGTAATTAATTATAATTTAGAAATACAACACAAAGATAACTTAATACATCCCTCAGATAGAGATAAGAATAAAAACACCTTTCTTATTCCGTATGCAAGAACAAACACATACAAATTCTCATTTTGTCCGTCCGGAATTCGGGCGTGGAATGGGTTGCCAGAAGAAACCAGGAAAACCAACATTATATCAACATTTAAAACTCTAATAAGAAGGCAGGACTAAACACAAACCATAGATAAGCGTAGTATATAAGGAGCATCAGTAACAAATAAGATAAGATAAGATAAGAATAGATTGCTATAGTAGCTAGCATGAATAGATTTCAATAGAAGATAGCATGATTAGATTTCAATAGAAGATAGCATGAATAGATTTCAATAGAAGATAGCATGAATAGAAATATTTCTCAGCCCCACCATCAGAGCAGCTAGAAAGTCTGAGCCCTTGTGATCAGTGTAAAGTGTTTTAACTGACCTGACAGACGTACGCCCAACACAAGAGCACAGGGAGAGTTAGAGAGGCTAGTGTTGGTCTGGTGGACTCCCCTATACCATCTCCAATCAGCTTTCCCTCTGGTGTGTATGCGGCCACAGCAAACAAGTAACGCTCACCAGGTTCAAGGTTACTGACCTTGAATTCACACTCAAATGCTGTCATCTAAAAAAATCACAGGATTTAAACTTGTGTGATCTATGGCGAAATAATTTAATTTTCTTTATCGAGTTGTGCCGATCTATTAGTACAGGAAAATGTTAAGTGATTCTTAGCATAAAAGAACATTTTGGTTTCATTGCGCCTGTAACTAATGTTAACTTTTGAAAATAACAAATAAATAAATTTGGCCAAAATAATCTCTAATCAAAATGAATATAAAATATATACAAAATAGAAGAAAAGTCATCCATGAAAGTCACAGGACCTTAATTTTTATGGTTGATTTTTTTTAAATTTGTAAGTAAAAATCCAGTATAACAAAAGCCATGTTTAAAAATCCAGTATAACAAAAGCCATGTTTAAAATTCTAGTATAACAAAAGCCATGTTTAAAAACTTTCTTATGACACAGACCTGCTCTCCAGTTCCAGGAAAATGGTAATCACTCAGTCTGGCCTTGACATTAGGACCTGTAGCACTCCTGGCAAATATACTGTAATTGGCCACCTGCAACACACAGAGTGAAACCTGGACAATCTTATCTTACCTTATCTGTTACAGACGCTCATTCTATACAGAAGATTATTGTGTCCTATGCTTATCTACGGTTTGTGTTTAGTCCTGCATTCTTATTAGAGTTTTAAACGTTGATAAAGTGTTGGTCTTCCTGGTATCTTCAGGCAATCCATTCCACGCCCGAATTTGGACGGGAAGAACGAAAATTTGTATTTGTTTGTTCTTAAATAGGGAATAAGAAAGGTGGTTAAGTTTTTTAAGTAAACTAAGGTGGTGAATTTTTGTCAAATGCTTTTGAGAAGTCTAGTAATATTGTGTCTATTTGATCATTATTGTCTAAGCCTTTTGATAGTTCATCTATTAAACCTATTAATTGTGTTTCACATGATCTGTTTTTTCTAAAGCCATGTTGATGTGGGCATAGGGCATTATATTTGTCTTGGTGGTTAACTATTCTAAAGTATATTATGTGTTGATGTGGGCATAGGGCATTATATTTGTCTAGGTGGTTAACTATTCTACTATATATTAAGTGTTCTACTAATTTACAGGTGATACTAGTAAGTGATACAGGTCTGTAATTACCAGGGTCTGATTTACCACCTTTCTTAAAGAGTGGAGTTATGTTAGCTAATTTCAAATCCTCAGGCACTTTACCCTGGCTTAGAGAGGCTTGAAAAAGAACTACAAGGATTGCTTAGTTCTTTTAATAACCTTGCAGGCAATTCAACTGGACCAGTAGCTTTGTTTATTTTGAGGTTTTTTAGGAGTGAATGTATACCTATTTTGTCTACAGTTATGTTGCCTATTTCTTCCATTTTATTTAAATTTATTAAAACTTCCTTGTCGCCTGGACAAGCAGTGAAATTCAACAACATATACCTGGACAATGACATTAAGGCCGTAACCATCCTTTGTGACCTGAACTCAAATACCTACTGCCTAGAAGGTCATGAAAGTCAGTTTTTAATTTCACTAAATTTTAATATAAAACTTCATCCAGGCAAATCAAACCTTAACACTACTTAACCCAGATGTTATGGAAAGGCAAATTTAATTATTGTAATTTATTTATTTCTGCCTTGAATAATAATAAATGTTACCTTTTCCCCAGATTCAGGTACAAACAGAGCAGGTTTTAAAACCATGCACGTGTCTGATCGAGACAGAAGTAGGGGAGGGGGTGGGACTTTAGTTGGCCTAATGTTGTCTTGGTCACTTCTGATGTTGTCCTGGTCACTTCTGATGTTCTGGGTGTGTAGTTTCAACTCATCTTTCTGTACACGCTGAATTAAATTGACCGCCTCCTGGATATACAACAACAACAAAAATGAATTTTTTGTTTTCTGTTATTCTAAAAAATTGTCAATAAAAAGTTAGCTGGCGGGATAAAGTCCAGTGAGAATTTTAAAATAAAAATTTGAAGAGAAACAAAATTAAACACCTGAAATGGAGTCTCTTGTAAAACAAATTTTCTTTTTAAGTTCTGTTTTTAATCACTGTTACAGCACATAAGACAAGACTGGAATCTTATTCAGACAGCTGAGTTGATGGATTTTAGACTATTTTACAGGCTAATGTTGTATTTCCTACAATCAGCCTTTTCCTGTCATGCTAGAAGAGATTAGGAAAGTGAGGTGCTAACCTCCAACAGTTTCCTCTGTTCTTGTGTTGGTGTTGGACCATTGCTCAACATAACAGCTCTCTCAGCATAGAGTAGAGCTTTTGATAGGAAGTTCTTGTTGCACTGCTTGCTCAGCTCGTCAAAGTCTCTTATGACATCAGTTTCATTCTCACTAGAGTTCTATAAGGAAATTTTGGTTAAATATTATCTTCTAATTTATTTTCTTCCAAGTGTCTACACATTTTAATACCCAGTAATTTTATTAAAAAACTTATCAATAAATTTTAAGTAGATGTCAAGAAGTTCAGAATCGTATTAACTGGTCAGCACCGTATTAACTGTTTAGCAATGTTCCCTTTCAGCTGCGCGGGTGCGCGGCCGCACGGCCGCACAGACATATTACTGTCGTCGCGCAGCAGTTTCGAATTACCCCGCAGCAAATTTTCTTAAGTATAGCACAAAAAATTAATGCTGCGCAACTTTGCACAAAAGTTTTTTCTCTTTGCACACGGACCAACAAACCTTAGAGGGAACACTGCTGGTCAGCACTGTATTAACTGGTCAGCACCCTATTAGCTGGTCAGCACCGTATTAACTGGTCAGCACCATATGAACTGGTCAGCACCATATTTTAACTGGTCGTCTTATTTATGTTTTAAAAAAAATAAGTATAGACCCTAGTGGAATTTTTTTAATTTAACTAATAAAAAAATCAAACATAGGGATTTCAAAAACAAAATATAAATAAAAGAATATCTCTACAAAGACTACCTTGTTTGTCTTTGACTTTTTTGCACTGGCATGCATTAACCTGTCTGAAAAATAAGATTTTAAAAGAGAAATATTTATGTTGCATTAAATTTTTATTAAAATATAAATGATCTTTACATCTATGTCAACTTAAAAGGCTTAATTATTTTTGTAAATTTGTTCATAATTAAACTGCTATGAATTTTTTAAACAAAATTTTTCATATACTTCCTTATTTGATATACAGTCAAATACATTAAATTTATGCTAGGATTCAAATTAATTTAGCCGTTTAAAATACTTAATTCAATTAATAATGTACATAAAATAACTGCTATTTCAATCTACAATGATCATAAAAATAATTAAAATTTATTGTACTATCTTTGTAAACAAACTTTTTTATGTGTGTATTTTGTGTAAATTTTTGACAGTTGAAGAAACGTGAGTTTGAATATTAAAGGAGGACACAAACTGTAGGACGCAATAATCTTCTGTATAGAAGAAGTGTCTGTAACAGATAAGATAAGATAAGATAAGACAAACTACCTGGCTCTAAGGCAGCGAGCTTGAGACAGACTCTGTGGTAAATCAATAACAGTTCAAGGTGAAGGTCTTTCACAGTGTTTGAAACTGCAGCTGCAGAACCTCTCACGCTTGGTGGGATCAGAACATCCAGATTTATCTGGCCATCTTCACCCTCTGCCTCACTGGGAAGATTGTCAGTGAACAGTTCAGGATGTTGCTCCTATTACATAAAGCTTTTGTTAATATTTTAAGTTAGAAAATAAAAATATTGGTTTTAACAGCCCATTATTTAAAATTTCTTAGATATCTATATAAGGACATTTAAATAAGTAGCAAAACGATTTGGGTTATAACAACGATAAAATGGAACTGTTTATAAATGATCATGTGAAAAAAATAATTATTTAAAAACTAAACAAAAATTATTATAGTATAAATTTATATTTTGGGTAATGAATATGACAAATTACTTTCGTAAAAGTTGGTATATTTTTTTAAATAAAAATTTGTTTGCACAAACAAGGCACATTTTTCTTCTAACATTATAAAAAAAATTAAAGATTGTAAAAAGATTTGTTCTATTTCAGAATGTTTAGAATTTTACAATGAAACAAGGCACTCACTTTGGCCCAGGTCACATCTGCTAAACTATTCCCATCATTTAAAACAACAGTTTGTCTGGCACTGCTAAGATTTTTCAGTCCAAGTTCAAGTACATTTTTGGCCTGAAACAGAATTTGAAGTATGAATTATTAAATGAGGAATGTATGAGAATGTGAATATGGTATAACACTGATTTGCCAAATGCAAATGGAGCTGCAGATAATAAGAACTTATTTTAATATAAATCTCAACAGTCCCACTGAAATATTTCACAAAAGGTTTGTTCAAAGAAAATACAAAAAAACTAACCTGTCGTAATTGCACCCTGCTTGTCTTTTTGGTGTTGAAATTGACTTGAGCCGGACCTGAAACATTCATGTCTGACTGTCCCTCACCGTAGTCTGTCAGGTTTGTCTTCGATCCTCTAAAACCAGACTTATCTAATGATAACATAAGAGATTTAACATTATCATTTTAAAACACAATAATATTTACTTAGTTACACAATATCACAGCTTTTATTTTGAGGAGCAATCATAAACTAAGTCTTACTTTTAATTTCTGATTGTGCATTAAGTTGATGAAATTGTGCATGAAAAGAAGTACTCATTTAAAAAATGTTGAACTTAAATTATAATTATTATAATATTATTGTTATTATTATTATAAGGACAGCAGTTACAGCCCACTAGCACAAATTGATTATACTTCTATTTCTAATGTCAAGTACACTCTTGAATTTTTAAGCCATTTAGTAATGGCAAAAGCTAGGAGGGCATACAGGACCACAGAAATCAATTCAGATTGGCGATACAGGCATTTGTCTCTCTTACCATCTGAGATGTCTAGCTGGGCACTAGATTCATAGCACATGGCCAATCTCAAGACCACTTCTGCAGTAAGTGCGGGATCCACATAGGAGAGGCCACTCCAACCCAACGCCAGGTGGCATACTTTCAGCAGAAACATCCACTAGTGGAAATAATATGTCAAAATTTTGTAATAACTTTTGGGTTTGTGTATTATGTAATCATTTAGTAAAATATTACATGCACAATAAAATGATCTTATTGTTATTATAACTATGTAATAAATAGGATTGGTTGTATACCACTCAGCCAGTAAGGTTATGTATTTACTTCCCTTTCAATATGTTTACCTGTTGTAGCAGTGCTTTTTAAAATAGATTTGTTTTATAATCAAATGAAAACATTTCTATAAATGATTTTCTGTCAATAAAGTGATTGCAATTTTTAAATAATAATTTCTTCTAAAAAAAATTATTAACCATCAGAAACATTTAAAATTTAAGTTTTAAATTAAAAACATTAGCAAATAAAAACTAAAAAACTTGATGTAGCAACATGCAAACACAGAAGTGAATCATTGACACAGTGATCAACTCAATTGTCAGATGTGTTTTTTTGTTTTTTTTTAACTCTGTGAATATCAGATGGATAAAATGCTTTTCAACATTATGTGTGCAAATGAAAATGTGAATTTAAGGGAAATGAACAAAATTGATCCACAAAAGGGTCATTCAAAATTCCATACATTGACCAACCCCTCTCTTTAAACCAAAATGAGAAAAAGTTGTAATTTCTTCATTCGTCTCCTCAAAGACCAGATTTGATGATGGCTTGAAAGAAAATTAATATTCTGTTACAAACTAACTTTTATAATAAACACAACCTGATGAAAACATGTTCAACAATTAATATAATCTAAAATTAAAACATTCAATATTTTGTTGGAAATTCAATTTTTGGGGTGAAAAAATTAAAATCTATGCTTATTTTAAATAACAATGCACCTTGTCAAATGAAAAGTTTTGCTTTTATATACCATTAAAAAAATTAAAGTAATATTTAAAAAATAACAATGCCTCTATACCTTGCTGGGGTTGTCAATTTTCTGTAAGAATTTTAAATTGTCAACAGAACCAGTCTGATATTTCTGAAACACCAGCTTGCACTTGTTCCACAAAAACACACTGGCATCCACCACAATGTCTATTTCCACCTTGTCACTCTGGTTGCGAAAAAACATAAAAATGGGCAAATAATTGATCAATAAATTTCTAACTTAGCTTTGGATACATCTTACAATTTACATTGAAATAAACTGATTAAGATATTTTATTTTTAAATTATTAAAATTATTTTCCTCCTCTTCGACTCTAATCGACTTATTTTTATTTTCTTAACAATGTTTTCACTTGGAGGTATATCTCTTGCCTTAATTAAAATATACTTTTGAAGATTTTATTTTAAAAGTCAATGTGCCATATTGATATCTTAAGTCAATGTGCCATATTGATATCTTAAGTCAATGTGCCATATTGATGTCTTAAGTCAACGTACCATATTGATATCTTAAGTCAATGTGCCGTATTGATGTCTTAAGTCAATGTGCCATATTGATATCTTAAGTCAATGTGCCGTATTGATATCTTAAGTCAATGTGCCGTATTGATATCTTAAGTCAATGTGCCGTATTGATATCTTAAGTCAATGTGCCGTATTGATATCTTAAGTCAATGTGCCGTATTGATATCTTAAGTCAATGTGCCATATTGATATCTTAAGTCAATGTGCCGTATTGATATCTTAAGTCAATGTGACATATTGATGTCTTAAGTCAATGTGCCATATTGATATCTTAAGTCAATGTGCCATATTGATATCTTAAGTCAATGTGCCATATTGATATCTTAAGTCAATGTGACATATTGATATCTTAAGTCAATGTGCCATATTGATATCTTAAGTCAATGTGCCATATTGATATCTTAAGTCAATGTGACATATTGATATCTTAAGTCAATGTGACATATTGATATCTTAAGTCAATGTGCCGTATTGATATCTTAAGTCAATGTGCCATATTGATATCTTAAGTCAATGTGCCATATTGATATCTTAAGTCAATGTGCCATATTGATATCTTAAGTCAATGTGCCGTATTGATATCTTAAGTCAATGTGCCGTATTGATATCTTAAGTCAATGTGCCATATTGATGTCTTACTTGAAATTGTCCATCAATAATACTCAGTAAAACATCGGCCAACTGCAGCAGGTCATCTCCGGCTGTCACTGACCTAACTGAAGCACCTAGTTGTAGAGAATATTGTAAGAAATTTCCTATGATAGCTCTTCTCATTATCAATTATTCTAAATAAAATTCTAAGTGTAAATCTAGATTGTAGGTAGACTTAACAAAGTTTAAATCTATATTGTAGGTAGACACAAAAGCAAAAGTTAGTGTACATGTAGAGTTGTATTTTTTTAACGCTCATCCTAAAATGGATCAAATTTCAAGCATTGAACTACAAGTTGAATTCATTAGCCTACTCAATAAAACAATTTCACAAACTGAAAAAATGAGCAACAGCTCCTATCTGAATATGATTTTACTAGCAACAAAACCCGTTCAAGGACGGGACTAAGTGTAGGGTGACCTGTGAAGTTCATGGTAGGACATCACAGCATTACCCACCCCTGTCTGTTCAGAGACCCTACCTCCCCCCCCCTCAACACCGAGGTCTGTCGAGAGACCCTACCTCCCCTACACCGCGGTTTGTCGAGAGGCCGGCCGTCTCGACCACCATACACGTGTATCACATCAAAAATACTATAGATTATAGTTATAACAACATTACCCACCCCCATCTGTCCAGAGACCCTACCTCCCTATAATAAATAACCTGTCAAAACAAAGTTTTTGACTACAAATACCAATGCACACCGCTTAAATTAAACTCTTGGAAAAAAACTGCATCAAAAATAACTCATTCAATATGTAAATAATGTTTAATCTTTCTCCGCCAGTGATTGGCTGTAGAAGGCTGTAGGAGTTTGAAGGACCTATTGCTATCGATGACCGGTCAGAACATTTCCTTTTATTATATAGGATTACTCATAAAGTAGCTGGAATTTTCTCCCTTAAACAAATCAAGATGATTAATTCTAAGATAATTAATTCAAAGATGATTTAATTTTCTCTGTTTCACACTAACTGAGGATTGGTGGGGGGGGGGTGTAACTATTATATTTTTCTCTTTATGTAGGCGTTCTCACAGTACATAATCTTGTGCACAATAATCCACTGAAGAACTTGTTTATACAAAACAACTTTAATATATATATACTATGTACACATAAATATCATTTGAGGTAATACAACGTGGAAATCTTGAGGCGCACACATACACTTTCTCCTTCCTTGCCGGAAGTCTTCTCACAACTACTCGCCCAACACTTTCAACCAATAGGAATGCTCCTTTCTTCCCGCGTCCACCATTCACGTGACCTTACGTCACAAAATTATGTTAATCACATGTGACATTCACCCCCATCCTTCAAAAAAAATGTTTATGAAATACAACATTTTTGGTCTTCATAAAATCAAATTAATCTATATCTATATTCAAATATTTATCATCAATGAACATTGATTGTCTTACATACAACATCTGGACATAAAAAATCAAGAAGAAAAAAATCTGTAGAACTGCAACCGTCTACCTGTGCTGAAAAAATGAAAATGGAATTTTAAACACATCTGTAATTTTGTGTAATTAAAATATTTAAACACTCAATATTATTAAAATTAACTAATAATCCAGTGGAATTCAAACACTGTTCCTTGTCCATTGTTCAACAAATAAAAATATTAATATAACTACAGTCTCTGTTTGTATCCTTTAGCAATTCACAGACTAATGTTAATACAGTCTCTTATTTTATCACTTAGGAATTCACAGAATGTCTTTATTTATTGTCATTCTACTTAATATGTCTGCAACCACATTGTCTTTTCCCTTCACAGGTTTAATGTCAAATTTGTAGTCGGCTAATAGCATAGCCTAGTTCAATATAGTCATTCTTCAGTTGACGAGTATGAATTCAAATCGATGGGCTTTGAATGTTTCTTCAGACTGTTAAATGTTCAATAATTCACCAACCATGACTTCGATTATGTTCATTCATAATTTCAATTCCAGCATCTTGAATCAGTTTCTTAGCTTTTGAGATGTCATTTTTGCTTCCTGATAGTTCAATAGAATTTCGACCAGATGAGTCACTGTCAGAAACTTTTATCTGAAAAATATTGTCTGTATCTGTGTCTTTGATTTTGCTTAATACACAACCAATTGTTCTTCCTAATTCAGATGATTTCACACAAATGGTTTCAGATTCACCAGTGCCATCTCTTTCTCTGCTACTATGGTCTTCATTTCTTTTATCATATACTTGATTTTTAATAGTGGCTAAAGTGTCATT
Organism: Ampullaceana balthica; assembly: GCA_944989445.1. NCBI lineage: Eukaryota > Metazoa > Mollusca > Gastropoda > Lymnaeidae > Ampullaceana > Ampullaceana balthica. Next base: position 4,585,227 of record CALYLW010000015.1, on the reverse strand, counting down.
AGTTTCTGTCTGTGCTCGATTTAACTTTATTATTTTTCTATCATTCATGTCTTGGTTTTCATTCTTTCTCCATGGTTGATCATAATTTCTTTTTCTGGACTCAAAATTGTATTTGCCTCTCCATGATCTTCTGCTTTGATTATAATCTCTATTTATGGAATTATGATTATTTCTTTCTCTCCATGATTGTCTTTCTTGATCATAATCTCTGTGTCTGGAATTATGATTATATTTTTCTCTCCATGATTGTCTATCTTGATCATAATCTCTATGTCTGGAATTATGATTATATTTTTCTCTCCATGACTGTCTATCTTGATCATAATCTCTATGTCTGGAATTATGATTATTTTTCTCTCCATGCTTGTCTACCTTTGTTTTCAAAATGATCTAGTCTTGATCTTTCTTCTGTTTTCTTTCTGATAGAGCTGTCATTAGGTGACACCCTATTTGGTTGTCCTTTATTGTGGTAACACTGCTTCGCCATATGTCCTGGCTTGTTACAGTACCAGCAAATAGTTTGTCTGTTGCCTTGGTTTGGCAGACTCTGGTTTCTCATACCTTGCCTTTTTTCTTGACTTTTAATTTGTATTGCTGCAAATATGTCTTGTCTCTTATCCATTTCCACATTCGGATGAGAGTCTTTGAATGTTCGTAATGCATTTGTTAGCTCTGCTTGAGTACGAACTTTCTTGTCAGTTAAATATGTGAATAGAGTTGGTGTTGCATTTTCTAAAAACTTGTCAATTAACACCATGTCTAGTATGGCCTTTGGATTGCTCGTATCTATTGCTGTCAGTTCCAGCCATTTTGTTAGTTTGACTTGTGCTTCATGTACTATGATCTGTGGATCTTTGTCCATCTTGATTCTCATTTCATGAAATTCTCTTCTATAATCATTTTCTGACTTTCCAAAATGACATAGAAGTGCCTTTTTGACATTCTTATATATGCTTTTGTCTTCTTTGGCTATACTGTTATAAGCTTCAAATGCTTCTCCAGTTAATTGAGTCATCAGTTGTGCTGGCCAATCTTCTTCATTATAGCCTTTCATAGCCATTATGATTCGAAATAATCCAGATAAACATCCATTTTTTCTTTTTGGCTATCATATTTTCTTACTTTGATAGTATCCCTTGGTGCTGACCTTCTATTTGTTTCATTATCAGGATTTTGGCCTCTACTCTCTAGCTCAATTCGTAATTTTAAGTTGTCATTTTGAAGTTGTTCAAATTCTCTTTTTATTGAGTCTTTTGCCTCTCTTTTTCTTCAGCCTCTTTTTGATTTTCTTTTTCTTCAGCTTTTCTTAGCTGTTCTTTTTCTTCAGCAATTCTTGCTTTTTCTTCAGCAATTCTCTGATTTTCTTTTTCTTCAGCTTTTCTTAGCTGTTTCTTTTTCTTCAGCATTCTTTGATTTTCTTTTTCTTCAGCTTTTCTTAGCTTTTCTTGGCTATTTGTACTTTTTCTTCAATGAAATCTCTCATTTCTTTTCCCTTTAGTCCGATCTCTTTAGCTATGGAAGTGAATTCTTTGTAGTAATCCATGTTTTGTTTGATTGAATAATATGAGTTAAGCAATTTGGTAAGGAATTTAGGTATATGTTGATAAAGTTATAAATCCTCCAAATGAAAAATCTTGAATTCAAAATGTTAAGTTCAAATAAGTGACACGTCTAAACCATGCAATCTAGTTTTGACAAGGTGAGACAACAAAGAATCCTCACATGGGATCTTTAGTATACTTTATATCTACGCTCCCTCAGATTGACAAAATATATCTAATGGTCCAATCGTTTTGAATAAAAGTCACTTGGTTAAAATTTCAATTTTCGAGTAGTGTTTTTTAACAATTTAGTTCACTCCATTAATCCAAAATTGAAATTATCAAACTCTTCACACAATGAATGGATAAAAATTCTGTTCCTTTATTTATAATTCACACTTCATAATTAATAGTCCATAGCCTTCCAAGTTCCAGGTTATGTTTACAAATATTTCCTGGAATCAACTAGCATTGAGCTTGTTGACGTCACGACCTATATATGTTCGCCGTGTGTCACTATTCAGTAAGCCTACACGACGCAGATTCCAGCACTGTGTAGTATACTTGTACTGTCGTCGACTGTGACGTAGAACAAACTAGGCGACCTAGTTGTATACACCGCACGCCGTGACCATGTGCCTGTATGCCGCCATTTTGAAATATTCTTGTATTTTAATTGAACCACAAAAGTTTATTCACGGCTTCTTACGAACTTGAATATTCAAAAAATACGATAGCTGCTAATATTTCTTCTTTTAATGAATACTTTCCTTTTTGAAATATCCAATACTTGTTATTTCCACGAAACCTCCTTTCTAAAATCTCTTGTATTGTGTTGACTTAGAACTTATGCCTAATGGCAATCACTTTTACTTCTGCACCAATGTAACTATTAACTTGTTACTTTTTGGTAGGCGTTCTCACAATACATAATCTTGTGCACAATAATCCACTGAAGAACTTGTTTATACAAAACAACTTTAATATATATACTATGTACACAGAAATATCATTTGAGGTAATACAACGTGGAAATCTTGAGGCGCACACATACACTACCTCCTTCTTGCCGGAAGTCTTCTAACAACTCTCTGCCCAACACTTTCAACCAATAGCAATGCTCCTTTCTTCCCGCGTCCACCATTCACGTGACCTTACGTCACAAAATTATGTTAATCACATGTGACAGGGGGGTAGGGGGGGGGGTTAAGGGGGATGGGGGAGTTTGTTAACACCTAAATGTGGAATATATGTAGAAAGAATTTGAGAACTGTACCGAAGCCTGATGTTCACCACACTTGACATAAAAATAGTAATACCTATGTATATTCAAACACACACATATGGATGCATTTGGTATAAAGCATTCATATCTTTCTTAAACAAAACATATAATGACAAGGATGGTAAGATGATTAAATCTTAGAATTTTTACATCAATTATTTTTGTACGCATAAAATTTAGATTAACTATAGGTGTAAGCTGTATTCCTTGAGTTCAGATTAAAGTGTGAGCTAAAAAATATTTTTTGTGATTCTATTTTTAACCAGAGCATCATTCAGTTCAACAAGTTGGAAATGTTTATTTTGTCCTTTCCACTTACTGGATGGGTTAACATTTTGAGTGGCTGTTTTAACACTCTCTTCATCAATGATGGTAGGTTGTTTCTTAAGTTTACGACTGGAGAGTTTTACCATCACCCCCAGAAGTTCCAGAACTTTCACCTCCCACCGAGATCTCTCGTCATTACTCTCCTAAATGAATGGGAAATATGAGAAATAGAACAATCATCATTTTTCCTTTTCTTATACTTTTTAAACTTAAATACTGTAAGGAATTTAGGTTAATTTGCATTCAAAGCATTGACCGCCAGGAGCTGAGCGCGGGCCTTTAGATAAGAGATTTAGGGTGGCATGTACAGAAGATGCGCGCGGTCCTTAAATGTAGGGGCAAAGACGACAACCGACCAGGCTGACCAGAGGCGTTAAAAGTGTAGTTCTGGTGTTAACTGCCACGATCAGTAGATGAGATGAATAGAGTAGCCGACCACTGGAGTCCGCGGGACTGAGCAAGGTGTGAAATGCCACAGGTGGCCTGGCATGGGGGGGGTGGAGTAATAAGTGGTGGGGGTTTCACCAGAGATGAGTATGTAAAACCGGTCCCACCCCCGCACAAGTTTAATCTAGGGGGCGGTACTCGATGACTGACAAATTAGACATAGATGTAACGGACACGGGATGAATTTTGGGGGCGGAGACAGAGGGGTATTAGAGTGGACGCACTCTTGAAAACACGGGAGGTTAGGAGAACGTGGGAGAGACTCAAGGAGACACATGACTAAGGACAGGTAGACTTGTAGACAGTTGGGCGGTAGAGATGAGTGTTAAGTGAGAAGTAAATAGAATTGAAGAAGTGAAGCAATAAAGAGAATTAATAAGTGTTCATGTCATCTTAGAGTCTTTGTGTTTGAAGTGAGTGAAAGCAGAGAGTTTAGTCCCACGAGTACCGAGGTTCTCTACAATACTAAATGAGTATTTTTATTTAAATACTCTCCAATATTGCTTAATAACTGTTTTAATTCAAATTTAAAAAATTTAAATCATATTAATATTAAAGAAAGAAGAAAAAAAATATTTTATTGCATTGATTATTTGTAACTAATGTTTCTATCATTCAACATTTTTAAAATAAATAAGAAGTTATTTAATAGGGTAAGGGTCAGCCTGAAAAATACACAAAAACACATTTTGGAAAAAAGCCTTATGAGTAAACAAACATGAACAAAATGTAAGTAAAAAAGTTAAATTTAATGTTTTGTCCAAGTAGACATTAACAAGAAAGAGTTCTTTTTCAGCTTTTTTGCTGATACAGTGTAAGTTTGTTGTTTTGTTGCGTCTGATACAGTGTAAGTTTGTTGTTTTGTTGCTTCTGATACAGTGTAAGTTTGTGTAAGTTTGTTGTTTTGCTGATACAGTGTAAGTTTGTTGTTTTGTTGATACAGTGTAAGTTTGTTGTTTTGTTGATACAGTGTAAGTTTGTTGTTTTGTTGCGTCTGATACAGTGTAAGTTTGTTGTTTTGTTGATACAGTGTAAGTTTGTTGTTTTGTTGATACAGTGTAAGTTTGTTGTTTTGTTGCGTCTGATACAGTGTAAGTTTGTTGTTTTGTTGATACAGTGTAAGTTTTTTGTTTTGTTGATACAGTGTAAGTTTGTTGTTTGCTGATACAGTGTAAGTTTGTTGTTTTGTTGATACAGTGTAAGTTTGTGTAAGTTTGTGTAAGTTTGTTGTTTTGTTGATACAGTGTAAGTTTGTTGTTTTGTTGATACAGTGTAAGTTTGTTGTTTTGTTGCGTCTGATACAGTGTAAGTTTGTGTAAGTTTGTGTAAGTTTGTTGTTTTGTTGATACAGTGTAAGTTTGTTGTTTTGTTGCGTCTGATACAGTGTAAGTTTGTGTAAGTTTGTGTAAGTTTGTTGTTTTGTTGATACAGTGTAAGTTTGTTGTTTTGCTGATACAGTGTAAGTTTGTTGTTTTGCTGATACAGTGTAAGTTTGTTGTTTTGCTGATACAGTGTAAGTTTGTTGTTTTGCTGATACAGTGTAAGTTTGTTGTTTTGCTGATACAGTGTAAGTTTGTTGTTTTGCTGATACAGTGTAAGTTTGTTGTTTTGCTGATACAGTGTAAGTTTGTTGTTTTGTTGATACAGTGTAAGTTTGTTGTTTTGTTGCGTCTGATACAGTGTAAGTTTGTGTAAGTTTGTGTAAGTTTGTTGTTTTGTTGATACTGTGTATGTTTGTGTAAGTTTGTTGTTTCGTTGATACAGTGTAAGTTTGTTGTTTTGTTGCGTCTGATACAGTGTAAGTTTGTTGTTTTGTTGATACAGTGTAAGTTTGTTGTTTTGTTGATACAGTGTAAGTTTGTGTAAGTTTGTTGTTTTGTTGATACAGTGTAAGTTTGTGTAAGTTTGTTGTTTTGTTGATACAGTGTAAGTTTGTGTAAGTTTGTTTTGTTGATACAGTGTAAGTTTGTGTAAGTTTGTTGTTTTGTTGATACAGTGTAAGTTTGTTGTTTTGTTGCGTCTGATACAGTGTAAGTTTGTGTAAGTTTGTTGTTTTGTTGATACAGTGTAAGTCTGTGTAAGTTTGTGTAAGTTTGTGTAAGTTTGTTGTTTTGTTGATACAGTGTAAGTTTGTTGTTTTGCTGATACAGTGTAAGTTTGTGTAAGTTTGTTGTTTTGTTGATACAGTGTATGTTTGTGTAAGTTTGTTGTTTTGTTGATACAGTGTAAGTTTGTTGTTTTGTTGCGTCTGATACAGTGTAAGTTTGTTGTTTTGTTGATACAGTGTAAGTTTGTTGTTTTGTTGATACAGTGTAAGTTTGTGTAAGTTTGTGTAAGTTTGTTGTTTTGTTGATACAGTGTAAGTTTGTAAAAGTTTGTTGTTTTGTTGATACAGTGTAAGTTTGTGTAAGTTTGTTTTGTTGATACAGTGTAAGTTTGTGTAAGTTTGTTGTTTTGTTGATACAGTGTAAGTTTGTTGTTTTGTTGCATCTGATACAGTGTAAGTTTGTGTAAGTTTGTTGTTTTGTTGATACAGTGTAAGTTTGTGTAAGTTTGTGTAAGTTTGTTGTTTTGTTGATACAGTGTAAGTTTGTTGTTTTGTTGATACAGTGTAAGTTTGTTGTTTTGTTGCGTCTGATACAGTGTAAGTTTGTGTAAGTTTGTTGTTTTGTTGCGTCTGATACAGTGTAAGTTTGTTGTTTTGCTGATACAGTGTATGTTTGTGTAAGTTTGTTGTTTTGTTGATACAGTGTAAGTTTGTTGTTTTGCTGATACAGTGTAAGTTTGTGTAAGTTTGTTGTTTTGTTGATACAGTGTAAGTTTGTGTAAGTTTGTGTAAGTTTGTGTAAGTTTGTTGTTTTGTTGATACAGTGTAAGTTTGTGTAAGTTTGTGTAAGTTTGTTGTTTTGTTGATACAGTGTAAGTTTGTGTAAGTTTGTGTAAGTTTGTTGTTTTGTTGATACAGTGTAAGTTTGTGTAAGTTTGTTGTTTTGTTGATACAGTGTAAGTTTGTTGTTTTGTTGATACAGTGTAAGTTTGTGTAAGTTTGTTGTTTTGTTGATACAGTGTAAGTTTGTTGTTTTGTTGATACAGTGTAAGTTTGTGTAAGTTTGTTGTTTTGTTGATACAGTGTAAGTTTGTTGTTTTGTTGATACAGTGTAAGTTTGTGTAAGTTTTTTGTTTTGTTGATACAGTGTAAGTTTGTTGTTTTGTTGATACAGTGTAAGTTTGTGTAAGTCTGTTGTTTTGTTGATAGAGTGTAAGTTTGTTGTTTTGTTGATACAGTGTAAGTTTGTTGTTTTGTTGATACAGTGTAAGTTTGTGTAAGTTTGTGTAAGTTTGCTGTTTTGTTGATACAGTGTAAGTTTTTTTTTGTTGATACAGTGTAAGTTTGTTGTTTTGTTGATACAGTGTAAGTTTGTTGTTTTGTTGATACAGTGTAAGTTTGTTGTTTTGTTGCGTCTGATACAGTGTAAGTTTGTTGTTTTGTTGATACAGTGTAAGTTTGTTGTTTTGTTGATACAGTGTAAGTTTGTTGTTTTGTTGATACAGTGTAAGTTTGTTGTTTTGCTGATACATTGTAAGTTTGTGTAAGTTTGTGTAAGTTTGTTGTTTTGTTGATACAGTGTAAGTTTGTGTAAGTTTGTGTAAGTTTGTTGTTTTGTTGATACAGTGTAAATTTGTTGTTTTGCTGATACAGTGTAAGTTTGTTGTTTTGTTGCGTCTGATACAGTGTAAGTTTGTGTAAGCTTGTTGTTTTGTTGCATCTGATACAGTGTAAGTTTGTGTAAGTTTGTTGTTTTGCTGATACAGTGTAAGTTTGTGTAAGGTTGTTGTTTTGCTGATACAGTGTAAGTTTGTTGTTTTGCTGATACAGTGTAAGTTTGTGCAAGTTTGCGTAAGTTTGTTGTTTTGTTTTGTCTGATACAGTGTAAGTTTGTTGTTTTGTTTTGTCTGATACAGTGTAAGTTTGTTGTTTTGTTGCGTCTTCTTCAGTTTTATCCATTCGCTATTGAACAACATGTTTTCTACCTTTTCTGATTGAAGTTCCACCACAAATTAACCCTTTTAAACTAGAAACATTTAAATACAAAGCATCTAATGTATATTAGTCACTATATTCCATAAAATATCACTCCCTTAGGAGAAATATTAACATTTAAAAGAGAATTTTTATGAAAATATTTAAGTGCTTTAAGAAGTTATAACAGAGAAACCCAATTATTTAATGTATACTTTCTGATTATTATAAGAAAAATTAAAATGTGGATTCAGAAAGAACAGGTTAAAACAATAATTGGCTTTAATAACTAAATAAATAACTTTTACTTTGGAAGAATGGTTACCTTAATTTTTTTGAGGACAGGTTCTAACAAGGTCTCAAACACATCAAAATGTTCGTAGTTGTAGGCCAGCTTGAGAAGCTTTGTAACAGACTCCAATGGTATAGACTCTTGGCCTGGGATAGTTAAACAAATATGTAACTTGACACAACATTATTTTATAACAGACTCCATGAGATACTATTATGGCCTTGGATTTTTAAACAAAAAATGTAACTTCAGACAAAAGTATTTTTAACAGAATATACTTCTAAAATGTATTTTTCTTTTACTCTCCAGATTTATTATTGCAGTTTTGGCTCATCTCTTCTCAAGACTGAAATTATTCTGCACATAATTATAATAGTTTAAATTTATGCCAGTTTGACCGCAGTCTTACACAGGCTTTTCTTTCTATTCTTATAACTGCTGCATCACTTCTGTTAACCCATAGCTCATGCTACCCAATACTAACACAAGTCTCAACCTCATGGGCAAGAGACAGGCAAGGGAGCCATTGTCTTAACCTCATGGGCAAGAGACAGGCAAGGGAGCCATAGTCTCAACCTCATGGGCAAGAGACAGGCAAGGGAGCCGTAGTCTCAACCTCATGGGCAAGAGACAGGCAAGGGAGCCGTAGTCTCAACCACATGGGCAAGAGACAGGCAAGGGAGCCATAGTCTCAACCTCATGGGCAAGAGACAGGCAAGGGAGCCATAGTCTCAACCTCATGGGCAAGAGACAGGCAAGGGAGCCGTAGTCTCAACATCATGGGCAAGAGACAGGCAAGGGAGCCATAGTCTCAACCTCATGGGCAAGAGACAGGCAAGGGAGCCATAGTCTCAACCTCATGGTCAAGAGACAGGCAAGGGAGCCGTAGTCTCAACCTCATGGGCAAGAGACAGGCAAGGGAGCCATAGTCTCAACCTCATGGGCAAGAGACAGGCAAGGGAGCCATAGTCTCAACCTCATGGGCAAGAGACAGGCAAGGGAGCCATAGTCTCAACCTCATGGGCAAGAGACAGGCAAGGGAGCCATAGTCTCAACCTCATGGGCAAGAGACAGGCAAGGGAGCCATAGTCTCAACCTCATGGGCAAGAGACAGGCAAGGGAGCCATAGTCTCAACCACATGGGCAAGAGACAGGCAAGGGAGCCATAGTCGAAACAGGCTGAAATTTTATGTCAAAATAAATAATATGTCAACTATTGAGCAATTAGATCATGATGACCTTCTATTAATAGTGTTCAATGCTCAACCATTTACTAATAGTGTTCAATCCTCAATCATTTACTAATAGTATTCAATCCTTAATCATTTACTAATAGTGTTCTATAAAATATCAATCATTTACTAATAGTATTCAATCCTCAATCATTTACTAATAGTATTCAATCCTCAAATATTTACTAATAGTGTTCTATCCTCAATCATTTACTAATAATATTCAATCCTCGATCATTTACTAATAGTATTCAATCCTCAATCAGTTACTAATAGTGTTCTATCCTCAATCATTTATTAATAATGTTCAATCCTCAATCATTTACTAATAGTATTCAATCCTCAATCATTTACTAATAGTATTCAATCCTCAATCATTTACTATTTCCTATTATTACCTCTGACCGCCATGTCCAGAAGAGAGCTATTTCCCATTATTACCTCTGACCGCCATGTCCAGTAGAGAGCTATTTCCCATTATTACCTCTGACCGCCATGTCCAGTAGAGAGCTATTTCCCATTATTACCTCTGACTGCCATGTCCAGAAGAGAGCTATTTCCCATTATTACCTCTGACTGCCATGTCCAGAAGAGAGCTATTTCCCATTATTACCTCTGACCGCCATGTCCAGTAGAGAGCTATTTCCTATTATTACCTCTGACCGCCATGTCCAGAAGAGAGCTATTTCCTATTATTACCTCTGACCACCATGTCCAGTAGAGAGCTATTTCCTATTATTACCTCTGACCGCCATGTCCAGTAGAGAGCTATTTCCTATTATTACCTCTGACCGCCATGTCCAGTAGAGAGCTATTTCCCATTATTACCTCTGATCGCCATGTCCAGTAGAGAGCTATTTCCCATTATTACCTCTGACCGCCATGTCCAGTAGAGAGCCTCTGTCCACCACACTGGCCAACAATGAAAACCCAAGATACGTTTGAGATTTGGCTTTAACTTCATTATTGCCAGCCCCACCAGCCAGGATTTCCTGGGCCGCCATCATCAACTCTACGTACACATCAAGTATCTCAGGGTCATTGTCGGAGGCAGGGGGAGAGGTGTGAAGTGTGCGCCTGTTGCTGTTACTTAAGGCTTCAAGGATGGCCAGGAACTGGGCAGAACTCCCGTCAAACATCTCAGACAGCATTTTCTCAGTGGGAGTTCGAGGCCATGGAAGCTATTAATAGATCAAACATAGGTAATTTTAATGTTGAATTGGAAAAACCCATGGAAAAATGAATTAAGAGTATGATTTAAAAATTAGGGCTGTTAACAATTAATTTAAATTTAATGGTTAACTTTTGAAAAATTAACGATTAATTAATCGTTAATTTCGATTAAAGCCAAAACTTAAAATTATGACGTCATAAGTAACACTTATTAAACGTTCTTGTTGAAAATCTAAATAACTCAGGAATGTTTCCTTTATATGACATCTTTTAACCAACAACGCAAACAGACAAGTGTATTGACATTATTTTGTTCAAGTGATGAGCGGGTCTTATTGACAATATAACCAGCCGAGCTGAACAATCGTTCACATTGCTTTAGATTGTCTCAGCTGAAGTTTTTGATACTGTAGTGGATGTTTGGTTTGCAGGTGATACGTAAGCGAAATGTTAGAACCATGGTAGCAATGTTCTCTTTAAGCAGCGCGGCTGCGCTGATATTTGACCGACGCCACGCAGACGTTTAGAATCACCACGAAGCAAATTTTGTAAAATATTATACAAAAAATGGACGTGGTGCAACTTTGCACACACGTTTTTTTAAAAACTTTGCACACAGACAAACGAAGCTTAGACTTAAAGGGAACATTGCATGGTATACAAACGATTTCTCTCAATGGACACAATAACCTTTATCAACATTTTGAACATTCACGTGAGTCAATAGTTTAAAACCAAAATGTTTGTGTAATCGTCCGGAAATTAGTTTATATTTATCGGCCAAAATATTTTACTTTTTGACTTTCAGTACATCTATAAGTTGTGGGTCAATTAATTGTTTTAAAAATTTTTAATCGTTAAAATTTTTGAACGATTAATCCAGAAATTAATCTTTAATTTCCGGACCCCTAGTTAAAATCAAATCCAATGTACTTTTAGCTTATCAGCCAATCACATCATCATGCATCAGAGGGGTGGGGTCTCAAATTTGAATTACTACGATAGTGTCTATTTGAATTAGTATGATAGTGTCTATTTGAGTTACTGTAAAAGTGTCTATTTGAATGACAGAGATAGTGTCTATTTGAGTTACATATTTTTTTAATGCACACTGGTTTGATGTTATTTATGGATGGTTTCTAACAGCACATTATGTAATGTTAAATCACTTATTCTGCTGATGATTTTTGAGATAAATTATAATTTAATATTCATGCAGGGTTTTTTTCAACAAGAAATAATTATCAACCTGAATCCCATTCAACTGACTATTATATGAGATATAGATCAAATTTGACAGTGATATAAGAATCACATTGTCAGTTATATAAGAATCACATTGTCAGTTATAAAAGAATCATATTGAAATTTTAACATAGTTATTTACTCATACCAATTGTCATAAAATATAACTACTTAGAATAAAATATGTATAAGAATACTAATATGATAAAGGTAAAAATGCAATGTGATTTTTATTTTAAATTTTAGTCTTATTTGTTTATTTTCCTAAAATATTTCCAGAACTTACATTTAAAGCATCCTTATAATTGGCTCTAGTCTTTGGTTTGAACACACCCTTTGGTTTCCTCCTGGTCTCAAACACAGACCTTTTAAACACCATTGTTGCCATCTGATGAAGTAAGGGAAGCTCACAACAATGACGTTATACAATTATGCAATCAAAGTTGTTTTTTTTAATAATTAGATATTAATTTTAATTTCTGTTAGAATATTTATCATTATGCAAATTCAGAATCATGTTCACTAGCTATGAATTAAATTAAGTCTGATAACATACATTTAATAAAACACAATGTCAAAGCCTCATCACAGAATTTAAGAAATGTTGTCTAAAACATAATTAAAGAAACAGGTGTCAGAGTTTTTACAAAGGGCATCTAAACTAAAAAACATAATCTGAGAGCATAATTAATTAACAGCAGTAATGATTCACAAACAACTCAGTATCTTTGATTTTGTTAGAGTCAAACATTTTCTTTACTAATATTTATTTTCTTTTTTTTTAAAGTATTTTTAAAAATATAATTTTGTTAACAATCAACCCTTACTCTGACTGTTGCTGTTCTAAACATGACCTCTTTGGCTCCCATATCTTTGCTGTTGCTCAATAGTTCAAGTTTGCTTAGTTCACTTATTTTAATTAGTCCTCTCCTAGCAAATTTCTGGAAAGAAATTCATTTATTGATCTTTAACTATAAATAAGATCTTGTCAAGGAAATGCATTTATTGATCTTTAACTGCAAATAAGATCTTGTCAAAGAAAATATTTTTCTTTTTAAAGTTTTAAGATGACAAAGTATTTCAGAGGAGAATTTGCAAACAAGGGGAAATAATCATGGCTTTACTTGCTTTGAATTTCTTCACTTAATTAAATAAGGAACCTGAAGCCACAGGACCCACGCAGGCATTTGATATGATAACTTAAAGCTAATGTAGAAGATTTTATATGATAACTTAAAGCTAATGTAGAAGCAGTCAAGTTTTCAAGACACCAGACCATCAACCCACCTCGGCATGATCATCTGCTTTACAATCAAAGTAGCACTGGCACACAGCAGTGTAAAGTGTGGAGCGCCACGCCAAGTACTTCACAGTCAGCAGAGGAACTGATGTCTCCATGCACAGTGAAGCCCACAACAGATATTCCAAAACCTAAATTTTTTTTAAAAATATTCTTGACTATTTTCTTTAAATTGTCATAACAAAAGTAAATATCACAATATTGATTAAAAAACAGAAACTAATCAAATTAAACTAAAGCCAACCTTTGCTGAATGTCCAAGCGGTATCATGTATCGAGATATGCTGTAAATGTGAATAGTTCCTGTAGAAAAAAATTAAAAACACAAATATGGGAAAAAATAAAAATAATACAGAGTTAAAGTTGAAATGAATATGAAGTTAGTTTATGATACTTCACGGGAAGTGTTTAAACATCATACTTTGATTATAAGAGAACGAAAAAGTTGTTATTTCTAGAGAAATATTATTACATTTTTTATTAAAAATTATTTGAAAATATTTCTTGCTAAAACTTGGACAAGCATCATCAATTGTGAAAAAAAAATGGATAACTTTAATTTAAAACACTTGGAGGTTACAAATCAGATGACAGTAAATTAAAGAACATAGAAACAAAAATATTTTAGAAATGATTCATATGCACAGTTGTGTGAGATACCATTGTATACAAGCCAGCAAAGTTTTTCTCTTGGAAGCAAAATCTGTGTTATCATTCTAAGAAATGAAAGAAGCTGAACACATTTCTCCATGGATTTCTTGTTAAGAAGTTTAGGATCACTGCTTATAATCATCTGGAACATAGAGATACTCTTCCCCAATAAAGCCCTGGCCTAGAGTAAAATATAATAGAAATAAAGTTAACTGGCTTTTTGTTTTGTCAGTCAAATCAATGATAAATATGGTGAAGACCCACGTGATGGTCTGACAAATGATATTGACCATGATATTGACCGTAGTTGAAACATTCTATCTTATCTTATCTATACAGACGCTCCTTCTATGCAGAAGATAGTTGCGTCCACAGACCATGACAGATGATCTGTTGGCAAGTGATGCAGCGTTCAACTGCCACGGCTTTGTGGGTTCCACGCATTACCCAGCCGCCTAACTACATGTAGTGTTAGGTACCCATTCGGAGCGGGGTGACTCAGGGACACCCTAGGCCCCGGGAACAAACCCTTGCCTTCACACGAATTCGAACCCGTGACCATCGGTACGACAGTCCAGTGCGCTGCCACTCGACCACCGCGTCCTATTCTAGAGAAACTTTACATTGGCTTTTAAAAAATTCATTTTATGCTTCTGCTTCATGCCATAGATTATGAAGCTCAGTTCTTACTAATAAATAATGAAATGCAAATTTTAGAAAGGGGAGGTGGGGATAAAATAATCAAACCATACTTTATTCTATCTTGAAAATAAAATTGATATATTATTCATTTCATTTTTCCCCCTAAAGCTAATTTAAATAAATTTGTGGGTTTCAACTTATTTTACAATTTCTACTTTTATGACTAGAATGTTCATTTTTCTTGAAATCTTTTAATAATGTCTATTTAAGTAAAAAAAAACAAATATTTTCTTACTGTCAGGCAAACATCATCAGCTTTTAAACCATCTGGGAAAAATGCATTTTGACATGTTTCAATATCTTGGCTACCTTCTATACTGACATTGACAAATGGTTGCAAATATCTTTCATAGCACTGCCAAAGGGCCAATCTGTACTCCTGTTTTTAAATTGTAACAATTATTTACTTGATCCAAAGCAAGAGAATGGAGAAAAAATACTGCCAATTTAAAAAAAAATAAAAAATTACAGTGTATAGTCAATTCAGCATTATTTATAATTTTGAGGGATAGGCCTTATACAAAAATATTTTCAAAGCTTATCTGATCTATTCTATATCTTACTGTCTGGACAATAATCTAATTCAAAAGACAATATAGACATATAGTAGATCTGCATTAAAGATTAGTCAAAATGAAGAATATTTTTTGATGTGTCAGCTAGCAGTGAATAATTCTTAGACTTATTTCATACATTATGTAGATTGTAGCTTTCAGTTTCAGCTGTATATGCCAAATAATTAATATATTAAATGAAATAGTAATATCATTTTAATCACAAGTCAAGGTCTCATCCACCTAGTTAGATATTTACTTACCTTAACAGAAACCAAGAAATCACCGATTTCCAAGAGCTTCTCCTTGAAATACTGGGGTGGTAACCTCGGCTCATATTTGTTCCAGACTTCAAATAAAATATTTGCTCTAAAATAGTATGATGAGATACATGGAAAAAATCCTTTTGAATTCTGATTTCTTACAATTGTTATAAAATAAACCCTCTAAAGTTATTTGAATAATGCCTAAATAATTATAATATTTTTTGCCTATGTTGTCAAAATTCTGGTTAGTCTTAAACTAAAATCTGGCTGCACATAAGGTAGATGCCAGCTTTATAATGAAAAAGTCCATGTTAAAGTTAAAGTTTATACTAACTTAACTTAGGGGCCGTCCATAAATGACATCATGCGCCTAGGGGGGAGGGGGGTTCCACACATTTGTGATATTGTGTGACGAGGGGGGTGTTTGAGAAATGTGACGTCACATCAAAACTCACAACTTTAAATAAATGTTCCACTTAAATATATTTTTTCTTACAATTTATTTTATGACGTTTTACATGTTTTCAAGCGTGTTACGTTATTAGAGTTAGAGAGCAGACTTACACTAAATACTTACTTAAATAACTGAAATAGTAATTTGAAACATGCTCTATTTCAAATAGACAATACAGCTTTTATGGGGGGTGGGGGGTGAAAAGCTTTGTTACGTCATATTGGAGGGGGGGTCTAAGTTTTTGTGATGATGCCTGACGAGGGGGGGAAGGTGAAGTGAAAAATCGGCCAAATCGCGTGACATCATTTATGGACGGCTTCTTACTTATTGATAATTATTTAAATTAGCATGGCCATGGCCCCCATGGCCATGGCCATGGCCCCCATGGCCATGGCCATGGGCTTTGTAAACCTAATTACTTAAATTACTAATTAATAATTAGTACTAACATTGAAATAAATTTTAATTTCACCAAAACACACTCGAGTTTCAAGAATTTTGGACAAATTTTATATATCTGATTAAAATTAGTTATTTATTTTTTAGAGACCTACAATTTGCTTTGAGTGTCGCCTATTGGTTTCCCTTGTCCAATGTCGAGACTCCGTTTTTTAATTTGACTGGAAAACAGAGCGAGTTCTTGATCAAGAGCTTGTAATACAGGATTAGGACGGTCATCTCTGGTGTAGTATGTACTTGGTAATCCTTTTGTAACAGCAGAAAGTGCTGCATTTTGTAGAATCGATGCCATCTGTAATGTTTTGCTATTTTGCTACATTTGAAGAAAAAAAAATCAATGTTTACTGGCTGTGGACGCCATTTTACAGACGTTGCTATGGGAAATACACTACTTCCGTACTACAATCGCTGTCTCTACGGTATACGTGCTGATTAAGAGCCACTGATATTATATATTGACAGTAGCTAACTTAAATTAAGTGTATGAATAAATAAAACAGTTTTTCTTATTTAATTTTTACAAATTATTTCTATAAAAAAATAAAATCATAAACATGAAATTTGAAGAGCTGTATGAAACCCCAAATTAATATATTTTTTTAATGAATGATTAGTTATCATATTATTTTTATAATCTATACTATATATATAATTCATCAAAACAAGAACAAGTAGTGTGCAAATAAGCATAATGAATGACCCTAGCTGGGGTCGACAAATCACAGTTTATGTTTGGCAAGCTATGGTGGTACAGGGTGGGGGGGACAGGTAGCTAACCGCAGTGCGCATGTCTCGAGACCATTAATACGTTAGCCATGTCCCCACCAACCCACCTCCGACGTTCATTCACGTTTTTCTTGTTTCTTCGTGCTGTAGTTTGTGTCCGTTCTTTCCCCCCTTTCTTTGCACTATATATGAGCAAGTCTGCGGCGTATGCTACGTCGCAGGTCGTATCTAGTATTTATTAATATGTTTACGGAAATAGAATCAGACAGTGAGAAAAGTATGCAATTATATTATTTATCTGCAAGGGGCCGTCCATAAATGACGTCACGCACCTAGAGGGGAGTGGGGTCCACACATTTGTGACGATGTGTGACGAGGGGGAGGGGATTATTTGAGAAATGTGACGTCACATCAAAAATCGCAACTTTAAATAAAAGTTCCACTAAAATATTTGATTTCTTACAATTTATTTTATGACGTTTACATGGCTTCATGTGTATTACCATACCAGAGTGAAGCCTTACACTAAATACATGCTTCAATGACTAAATACATGCTTCAATGACTAAATACATGCTTCAATGACTAAATACATGCTTCAATGACTAAATACATGCTTCAATGACTAAATACATGCTTCAATGACTAAATACATGCTTCAATGACTAAATACATGCTTCAATGACTAAATACATGCTTCAATGACTAAAAAGTGATTTGAAACATGCTCTTTATCAAATAGAAAATACGGCTTTTAGGGAGGGGGTGTCAAAGCTTTGTGACGTCATATTGGAAAAAGGGGGGGTCTAAGTTTTTGTACCGAAGCGTAACGAGTGGGAGGGGGGGTGAAAAATCGGCCCAAACACGCGTGACGTCATTTACGGACGACCCCCAAGTCTTTAAACACAGACACATCCTTCTGTTTCATATAGGATATAAAATATAATACAGTAAAACTTCTATTTAAGTCTAGCCTATTTCTGTTTAGTTGGCTTCATTTTTAACAAGTATCCTATTTTCTCATCTTATCTTAAACTAGTAACAAAGCCCGCCCAAGGACGGGAATAAGTGTAGGGTGACCTGTGAAGTTCATGGACGCTATGTTTTGGTCGTTGTTATGCTGAAGCGTTTGCAGGACATTGTCGTTGCAGGGCAAGGGATGTGGACAACAACAACAACAGCAAAAACAACAAAAATAACAACAGCAACAAAAACAGCAACAACAACAACAAAAACAACAACAGCAACAAAAACAAAACAACAACAGCAAAACAACAACAACAAAACAACCACAAAACAACAACAGCAACAACAACAAATAAACAACAACAAAACAACAACAATAACAACAACAGCCACAAAACAACAACAACAAAACAACAACAACAAAACAACAACAAAAAACAACAACAAAACAACAATAACAGCAACAAAAAACAAACAACACATAAAACTCTTGCCACTACCCACAGGACCATCAAGGAAAAAGCATTTAACAGAATTGTCATTGGAATAAGCGGCAGGCATCACTTCAAGATGGGAACAACATACTGAAATATGACAAAAAAACTGCACCAAAAATAACTCGTTTTGAACCTCCACGTAATATGTAAATTTTGCTCCGCTAGTGATTGACTGTAGGAGCCATTTATTATGTATTTGAGGGACCAATCGCTATAGATGACGGGACAGAGCGGACAGAACTTTGCCTTTTATTATATTATCTTATCTTATCTTATCTATACAGACGCTCCTTCTATGCAGAAGATAGTTGCGTCCACAGACCATGACAGATGATCTGTTGGCAAGTGATGCAGCTTTCACAGGCCACGGCTTTGTGGGTTCCACGCATTACCCAGCCACCTAATGTAGTAGTTAGGTACCCATTCGGAGCAGGGACGCCCTAGGCCCCGGGAACAAACCCTTGCCTTCACACGGATTCGAACCTGTGACCATCGGTACGACAGTCCAGTGCACTGCCACTCGACCACCGCGTTACATAGGATATCACAGACATAAAATATAAAGTATTATGAATGGTAATCGAGTTTTTTGTAAATTTTTAAATAATTTTTTTTTAAAATAAAGTCTATATTGCTTAAACACAACTCGAGCTCGAATACTGCCAAAAAGTATCATCTCTTCTCTCCCCTCATCATCTCTTCTCTCCCCTCATCATCTCTTCTCTCCCCTCATCATCTCTTCTCTCCCCTCATCATCTTCTCTCTCCCCTCATCATCTCTTCTCTCCCCTCCATCTTTTGGTGTTCTACATTCTGGCGTTTAGATAGACTGCTGGGTACCCGAATCTGGAGGGGTTTTTTTTTGGGGGGGGGGCGTATTGTGGATATAGCAAAAAGCAAGTTTCTTCAAATTTGATTTGACTCTATTTCTTTTTAGAAACGTGATTATCTTCTTTCAAATAAGTCAACTTTTAAGTTATTTACTGAAACCCCAAGGATGGATTTGTTTATATAATATTTAGGCTTGTGCGTTTTCCATGACTGGGGGCGTTTTCACGATTAAATTAAGAGGGGAACGGGTTGTTAAGGGCGGTTACATGCGAATAATTTGTAGCACAGCTGTTCAATTTTAAAACAATCCAGCTGCAAATGTTATCGACTTCACGTTCGAGGAGAACTCCTGGCTACCCCCCCCCCACTTGATCCTACCTGGCTATTATTTGTGCAGTCCGTTATCAGCACAGGTTATCGCACAGTCGTGTCCTCGCAGCTGTAGAGCACGCGTACGTTGGCGTGTTGGCGTGAGCCGCAAGGTGAGCTATTTTTACCTTCCCCACCTTTACCTGGGGTGGATTCTTCTCTCACTCTTTCTCTTTTACTTAAAAAAAAATAAACTGACTGTCGAGGATGTTCAAGTGAGTAGTTTTCACTTTGGAATTCTGTGCAGCAGTTTCTTTGTGTTCCACTGCGGGTAGATATAGGAAGAGGGGAAGGCAGGTATGACAGTGAAGTAGCACTCACGCGCAAAGAATGTGAGTATAAAATGTACGTGCATAATGTATGTAGATGATGAGTGCTAGTTTGGTTTGAGTTTAACTTTGATTATTTTTTAAACCATAATTTAGAGTTGATGTTTTTTTCACTTTTGATCAAGGCATCTATCACATTATTAGGACATTTATTTAGATCTTACACTTCGGAATTCCCTTACACATGCGTATTTTAAATGTATAGAATTGATATATAAACAAAGCAAATATTCCCGGGTTGTTTATAACTGTTACTTGATGTAGCTTTTATTTAGTTGATCTTATCCGTTAGAAGTGCTCTAAGAAGAGAAAGTTTGCTCTTGGAGCCCTTGATAAGAAATGTTTGTATGGGGAAAACAATTGTCTCATCTGACGTCATTATTACTAAAAATAGATTGAGTTATCTGTTGCCGGTGTCAAGACGTAGAAAATGTTTCAACCATGGCGATTTTTCAAAAGTTTTTTTTTAAGAGCACTAGCAAAGCAAATTACTTCACCTCCACCAAGAAAATCCGGGGGGTGGGAGGGTCAACCAATTTGATGAACTATATCATGAACTAAATCATGAACTAAAACATGAACTAAAACATGAACTAAAACATGATCTAAAACATGAACCAAAACATGAACTAAAACATGAACTAAATCATTAACTAAAACATGAACTAAAACATGAATTAAAACATGAACCAAAACATGAACTAAAGCATGAACTATAAAAAAACGTAAAAAAACAAGTTTTTGACTATAAATCCTTTATTTAGGAGACATAACTAAAACAAATGTCCATTATAATACGCAGCAATGTATGTCAAGTCTGTCTGTCCGGTCTGTCTGTCCGTGACGCTACTAATTTTAGAAAGCAGCGCGCCAAATTACTGCACCAAAAAATAACTCTTTTCGAATGTCCGCATAAAATTGTTCAATAGGGAAATAAATGAATACAAAAAAATATATCAAATAAATGAAAGTTGTGTATTACGTTATTTTTTAATCTGATGTGTATTTATTTTGAAAACTTCCGTCATTTTTGACGGGTGATACACTAGTGTTCATTATAATACGCAGCGCATGACAATCCAAAAATACAAAATTTTAGTTATGTCTCGTAAAACATGTTTAATATAATGCGCACCGATCGGGAATATATTTTTAAAAGTAATGTCAATATAATAAGCTACGCAGCGAATCGCGCAACAGGAAAGTATTAAAAAGGTCATTCAATATAATACGCACCGCGACACTCTATCTCAAAAATTAACATGATACATAGAGATAAATAAAATAATCTAAAATTTCAATAATTTAATGACAGTACAAAGTTTTTTCAACAAGGGCTCAAACAAACAGACACCACACTTTAAATAAAGGATTTAAAAACATGAACCAAAACATGAACTAAAGCATGAACTAAAAATTTCAATTAAAAACCTCGACAAGTCCAGGATTAAAACAAGCTGAAGCATTTTAACAGCTGCCGCTAACATGGGCTGTGACTGCCAGAGTTTATACCTGGACACTTTCAGTTACACATACCTCTCCTATACCTGGACACTTTCAGTTACACATACCTCTCCTATACCTGGACACTTTTATACACATACCTCTCCTATACCTGGATACTTTGATACACATACCTCTCCTATACCTGGATACTTTGATACACATACCTCTCCTATACCTGGATACTTTGATACACATACCTCTCCTATACCTGGATACTTTGATACACATACCTCTCCTATACCTGGATATTTTCAGTTACACATACCTCTCCTATACCTGGATACTTTGATACACATACCTCTCCTATACCTGGATACTTTGATACACATACCTCTCCTATACCTGGATATTTTCAGTTACACATACCTCTCCTATACCTGGATACTTTGATACACATACCTCTCCTATAAAATAATTGGGGTGAGACTGCAACCAGGCTTTTAAATTAGTAAGTGTATAGCATATAAACAGGGTATTTGTTAGCCTGACAGGACATAACACAACAGCGAACGTTTCGGCAAAGAGCCTTCCTCAACGAACAAATAGTAGACAAATAAAACGAATATAACGAAAGAATTTTTAAAAAAAACTTAGCTGCGGTGAATTCCAATTAGTCCAGTATAGATATAGCAAGGAGAGAAAAGTAAAAGCTTATATAGGAAAGGAGTGGGTGGGTGTGGCCAAACAATCAGGTTGTCAGTGCAAACACCACATTCATCCCATGTGGTGTTAGGGTCCAATACTCTTGGGACATGGGCGTCGATGACATGTCTGTAACCGCCATGGTTTCTTGTACAAACACACCCGGCAGGGTCAGTCTGGAGAATAGAGTGATCCAAGAGTATGCCTTCTCTGTCATCTCTGCCTTCTCTGTCATCTCTGCCTTCTCTGTCATCTCTGCCTTCTCTGTCATCTCTGCCTTGTCTGTCATCTCTGCCTTCTCTGTCATATTTGCCTTCTCTGTCATCTCTGCCTTCTCTGTCATCTCTGCCTTCTCTGTCATCTCTGCCTTCTCTGTCATCTCTGCCTTCTCTGTCATCTCTGCCTTCTCTGTCATCTCTGCCTTCTCTGTCATCTCTGCCTTCTTTGTCATATCTGCCTTCTCTGTCATCTCTGCCTTCTCTGTCATCTCTGCCTTCTCTTTCATCTCTGCTTTCTCTGTCATCTCTGTCATCTCTGTCATCTCTGTCATCTCTGTCATCTCTGTCATCTCTGTCATCTCTGCCTTCTCTGTCATCTCTGCCTTCTCTGTCATATCTGCATTCTCTGTCATCTCTGCGTTCTCTGTCATCTCTGTCATCTCTGCCTTCTCTGTCATCTCTGCCTTCTCTGTCATCTCTGCCTTCTCTGTCATCTCTGCCTTGTCTGTCATTCTCTTCAGTCACGTAATCCGTCTGTCTTGATAACTCTTAATCTACCTATTGTTTTTTTAATGTGTTATGAGCATTCATTATGAAAGGATAAAAGTGCAATAATAATAATAATTATTATTATTATTATTGTTGTTGTTGTTATTATTGTTGTTATTGTATTATTGTGTATTGTTTAATTCATTTCAATAAATAGGTCTATATAGTTGTTTTCAAGTCATTGGAGAATATAAATTTCATAAGTTATAAAGACCATTGGATCCCACCAGCTATAATTTAATATTTTTATTACTAAATCCCTTATATTTACTTCGAAATCTTGTCTTCATCTCTCTCTGTCGTTCGCGGGCGGGCGGAAAAACACAAGTCAAACATGACCCACTTCCCGTAATGCCATCGAGCTGAAATTAGGCACATAGACTCATGTCATGTAACAATGCATCAAGTCCAGATTTTCAGATCGATCGAACGTACCGTAATTAATTTAATGCATTTTTAGTTTATCTCAATATAACATATGTAATTCAAATTCACAGTTTGTTATTGTTTTTCTTTCACGTGCCAGTTGACGCCACCCGTCGATGTCCACACCCCCCCTTCCCCCGGTTTTAAAATCAGGGGATATCTGTGTCAGTCTGTAAATGTTTGTCGCGTTTGAACATAATCAATACTTTTAGTTATGTCTCATATATAAAGGATTTATTGTAAAAAACTTTTTTACGGGGTTGTTTTATTTAAATCCCTTATATTAACTTCGAAATCTTGTCGTCATCTCTCTCTGTCTGTCGTTCGAGGGCGGAAAAAACAAAAATAGAAAATGAAACATTTTTCGTGATGCTATCGAGCTGAAATTTTGCATATAGACGTGTGTTACCTAACAATGCATTGTATCAAAATTTCAGATCGATCGAACGAACCGCAAGCGTGTTCAGTCGCGTTCAGCCTGTAAATGTTTGTCGCGCGATGGGTATTATATTAAACATAATCAATACTTTTAGTTATGTCTCATATATAAGGGATTTATAGTCAAAAACTTTGTTTTTACTGGGTTGTTTAATTTTCTCATACGCACCATAACTTTGCATTATACTTAGAGGAATCGTTAATTGTCGCCTTAAAACTGTCCATGGAACCAGTTTTTAAATTCTACCCATCCCTGTTATTGTCACGTGATATTTGTCGCTTATTATCCGCCATTGATGATTGCTGATAAACATCCGGGGGAAAACGTACAATCTGATTTCTTCTCTTCCTTCTTTCTCACCCCCACACACATGTTGATACCAAATGTTTGTGTTGTGCAAGGATGTGTAAACGAATTGTCTATCAGTCACATCATTACAACCATGTACTGTTCCAGTTATGACCAGTTCACACAAGGTTTCAAACTTGGGGGGGGGGTTACTAAAGGATGCGGGGGGGGGGACATGGGAACGTTCCTCATTTACCTTTAGATCAGCATGTTGACATATATTTCAAACTAACCCAAAGCCAGGTCAGGTGTGCCATTTAGACGGCATAATTTATGAGATACTTGATGTAAAGGGGGGGGGGAATGAGTGACAACATATTCTGTACTGTACATACAAGTATAGAAGAGTTAGTTTGTATAAGGTGGTGAGTGACGACATAGTCTGTACTGTACATACACGTATAGAAGAGTTAGTTTGTATAAGGTGGTGAGTGACAAGATAGTCTGTACTGTACATACACGTATAGAAGAGTTAGTTTGTATAAGGTGGTGAGTGACGACAGAGTCTGTACGTGCATAGTAAAATACAATAATTAAATAAGTGTTAATTGAATGTTTATATATATATTAATATGTTTACAACACATTCATAGTAAGAAGAAAATTTCTCTTATGTATAAAGTATGTTTAGTTATACAGTAATTAATGCCAAGTGATGAACTGACACAACCCGAATTTGTTCTTTTGTTTTTGTCTAATTCGAAAGTAAAATTTTGTTTATGTCCATAGTTTTTTGATACATTTTGAAATATGGACATTTACTTCAACTCTTTTATGTTAGGGGATATAATCCACGTATAAGGGAATATAATCCATGTATAAGGGGATATAATCCATGTATAAGGGGATATAATCCATGTATAAGGGGATAGAGTCCATAGACATTATTTGTCATCTAATTCTAAAGCAATGCCCTCTGGTGGCTCTTTGATTAAAAATTAATGTCATAACTACATGACACGGTCTGTTGGTCATTCTGACTCTCTGTACTTGACACAGACACACAGACACACACAAAGTCACACACAGACACACACAGACTAACATACATTGTGTTTTTCAATGGGTAGTTTTTAATCGTCACTAATTCTATTCTATATACTAGGCTGAGAAATACAGCTTCACTGGTTATAATAACTATCTGACATATACAGCTTCACTGGTTATAATAACTATCTGACATATACAGCTTCACTGGTTATAATAACTATCTGACATATACAGCTTCACTGGTTATAATAACTATCTGACATATACAGCTTCACTGGTTATAATAACTATCTGACATATACAGCTTCACTGGTTATAATAACTATCTGACATATACAGCTTCACTGGTTATAATAACTATCTGATTATATACAGCTTCACTGGTTATAATAACTATCTGACATATACAGCTTCACTGGTTATAATAACTATCTGACATATACAGCTTCACTGGTTATAATAACTATCTGACATACACAGCTTCACTGGTTATAATAACTATCTGACATATACAGCTTCACTGGTTATAATAACTATCTGACATATACAGCTTCACTGGTTATAATAACTATCTGACATACACAGCTTCACTGGTTATAATAACTATCTGACATACACAGCTTCACTGGTTATAATAACTATCTGACATATACAGCTTCACTGGTTATAATAACTATCTGACATATACAGCTTCACTGGTTATAATAACTATCTGACATATACAGCTTCACTGGTTATAATAACTATCTGACATATACAGCTTCACTGGTTATAATAATTAGCTTCTGAGATGCATCTACTCTCTGAACTAAATCGATGTTTCTATTTAACTACATAAATTTACGCTATACCGGCATGTATTTAGTATTAACTAGTTTTTGCTTTTCACATTTTTTATTTTAAGAAGGATGACATCATCTATCTCATAAATATATTACAGAAGCTCCTTCTACACAGGAGATTATTGCACCCCTCTTGTATCCATGATTTTTGTCAAGTATTGCAATTTTACTTTCATTTTAAATGCTGATTGTGTGTTGGTTTTCCTGGTTTTATCATGCAACCGATTTCACACCCGAATTCCAGAATTGGTATGTTTATTCTTGCATACGGAATATTTTCTGATATAAGTTGTAACTCAGCCAAAGGAAAGTAAAAATAACACTAACACATCCCATGACGATGGCCTAACAAACTCCCTTTTCAGGAGGCTTGTAAAGACGAAGTGACCCTTGTTAATTAACAACTGACCACAAGCGAGCTGTGCACGCGCCTGTCTGACCTCTGGGCATCAGCCGTCAGTTATGCCAACAACGAAAGCGAGTAAAACAATAGCAGGGACCGCAGAGGGACTATCACATTATTTTCATTGGTTTGTAGCCTGCATCGACCAGATACCATTGTTTACTGCATTATCAGAGCTCTGGTGAAAGCTTTTTCTTCTCATATATAAAAAGTTAGCTACTTTATGTTTTCCACGGCATACAGCACCGTAAAAAATAGAACATTCCGAGAGTAGTGGATTTTAAAAAAGTAGCAAATAATTTTTGTCAAAACACTTAAGGCTTAAGGCTACGTTTGACTCATATTTACGATTCACAGATGTAAACTTTTCGGAAAATGCCCTCCTCGTCAGAACAGATATTGGAATCAGAACAAGTATTGGAATCAGAACAAGTATTGGAATCAGAACAAGTATTGGAATCAGAACAAGTATTGGAATCAGAACAAGTATTGGAATCAGAACAAGTATTGGAACCAGAACAAGTGTTGGAATAAGAACAAGTATTGGAATCAGAACAAGTATTGGAATCAGAACAAGTATTGGAACCAGAACAAGTGTTGGAATCAGAACAAGTATTGGAATCAGAACAAGTATTGGAACCAGAACAAGTGTTGGAATAAGAACAAGTATTGGAATCAGAACAAGTATTGGAACCAGAACAAGTGTTGGAATAAAAACAAGTTTTGGAATCAGAACAAGTATTGGAACCAGAACAAGTGTTGGAATAAGAACAAGTATTGGAATCAGAACAAGTGTTGGAATCAGAACAAGTATTGGAATCAGAACAAGTATTGGAACCAGAACAAGTGTTGGAATAAGAACAAGTATTGGAATCAGAACATGTATTGGAATTAGAACAAGTATTGGAATCAGAACAAGTATTGCAATCAGAACAAGTATTGGAATCAGAACAAGTGTTGGAATCAGAACAAGTATTGGAATCAGAACAAGTATTGGAATCAGAACGAGCATTGGAATCAGAACAAGTGTTGGAATCTTAACAAGTGTTGGAATAAGAACATGTGTTGGAATCAGAACAAGTATTGGAATCAGAACAAGTATTGGAATCAGAACAAGTATTGGAATCAGAACAAGTGTTGGAATAAGAACAAGTGTTGGAATCAGAACAAGTGTTGGAGTGCAATTTGTATACATGAAATGTGAACCAGGGGGGAAGAACTTTCAAATTTCCGAATATAATCGGTAGAGTTTGTGGATGGTCGTAGTTTAACATCCACAGAGTTGATGGTAGATCGTCGTATCCAGATTACCGGGCCTCATCCAGCCATGATAACTGATCGATATTTTGTTCTCCGTCGACTGAAGTTTCCGTGTCCTGGCAACGTTGCGCGTGCGGCCCCAGAACACGGCTGGCGGGGGCTTCCTTCACTGCCCACCCAGCAAGGAGATTCTGTTTCCGTGTCGCACTGAGCGTGCACAACCCGGCTGCGTCGCTGGAAATATGTGAGTAAAAATGGCTGCTGTTTCATTCTTTTGGTATATGTCTTATGTCACCGCTAACAAAATACAGTTTCTCTTTGGTGTAATCGAACGTATATGTTAATGTTGAGACTAAAGTCAATGATTTGGATTTGATGATTTTCTGTATTATGATTTTCTACAGTTACTACAGAACCGAGTATCATCTTGGTCAATCATACAATCATACAATCATACAGTGATTACTTCCTTGAGATCAACGCTCGCTGTTGTTGAGGTATATATGTAAAGGACGTATCACAACTTGTGATGTATTCAATGTGTTGAGTTATATATGACATGTAAAGGACGTATCACAACTTGTGATGTATTCAATGTGTTGAGTTATATATGTAAAGGACGTATCACAACTTGTGATGTATTCAATGTGTTGAGATATATATGTAAAGGACGTATCACAACTTGTGATGTATTCAATGTGTTGAGGTATATATGTAAAGGACGTATCACAACTTGTGATGTATTCAATGTGTTGAGGTATATATGTAAAGGACGTATCACAACTTGTGATGTATTCAATGTGTTGATGTATATATGTAAAGGACGTATCACAACTTGTGATGTATTCAATGTGTTGAGTTATATATGACATGTAAAGGACGTATCACAACTTGTGATGTATTCAATGTGTTTGGGGGGGGGGAGTGTATGATAGACCCGAGTACACCGATAAATTGTTATTGATTTCAATTCATGTTAGACTGTTGGGTGTTTCGAGCTTGGTTGTATCCTAAGGGCTGTATAACAATGTTGGATGGCGATATGTTGTATTTAATAATAATTCTCGTGTGTCTACAGTTGATGTTTGCCAACTGTCATGTGTCTACAGTTGATGTTTGCCAACTGTCATGTGTCTACAGTTGATGTTTGCCAACTGTCATGTGTCTACAGTTGAGCCAACTTTCATGTGTATACAGTTGATGTTTGCCAAATGTAATGTGTCTACAGTTGAGCCAACTGTCGTGTGTCTACAGTTGATGTTTGCCAACTGTCATGTGTCTACAGTTGATGTTTGCCAACTGTCATGTGTCTACAGTTGATGTTTGCCAACTGTCGTGTGTCCACAGTTGATGTTTGCCAACTGTCATCTGTCTACAGTTGATGTTTGCAAACTGTCATGTGTCTACAGTTGATGTTTGCCAACTGTCATGTATCTACAGTTGATGTTTGCCAACTGTCATGTGTCTACAGTTGATGTTTGCAAACTGTCATGTGTCTACAGTTGATGTTTGCCAACTGTCATGTGTCTACAGTTGATGTTTGCCAAATGTCATATGTCTACAGTTGAGCCAACTGTCGTGTGTCTACAGTTGATGTTTGCCAACTTTCATGTGTCTACAGTTGATGTTTGCCAACTGTCGTGTGTCCACAGTTGATGTTTGCCAACTGTCATGTGTCCACAGTTGATGTTTGCCAACTGTCATGTGTCTACAGTTGATGTTTGCCAACTGTCATGTGTCTACAGTTGATGTTTGCCAACTGTCATGTGTCTACAGTTGATGTTTGCCAACTGTCATGTGTCTACAGTTGATGTTTGCCAACTGTCATGTGTCTACAGTTGATGTTTGCCAACTGTCATGTGTCTACAGTTGATGTTTTCCAACTGTCATGTGTCTACAGTTGATGTTTGCCAACTGTCATGTGTCTACAGTTGAGCCAACTTTCATGTGTCTACAGTTGATGTTTGCCAAATTTCATGTGTCTACAGTTGAGCCAACTGTCGTGTGTCTACAGTTGATGTTTGCCAACTGTCATGTGTCTACAGTTGATGTTTGCCAACTGTCATGTGTCTACAGTTGATGTTTGCCAACTGTCATGTGTCTACAGTTGATGTTTGCCAACTGTCATGTGTCTACAGTTGATGTTTGCCAACTTTCATGTGTCCACAGTTGATGTTTGCCAACTGTCATGTGTCTACAGTTGATGTTTGCCAACTGTCATGTGTCTACAGTTGATGTTTGCCAACTGTCATGTGTCTACAGTTGAGCCAACT
Source organism: Ampullaceana balthica (assembly GCA_944989445.1). Classification (NCBI taxonomy): domain Eukaryota; kingdom Metazoa; phylum Mollusca; class Gastropoda; family Lymnaeidae; genus Ampullaceana; species Ampullaceana balthica. The sequence goes on along the minus strand of CALYLW010000015.1, from coordinate 4,555,665 downwards.
TTCATGTGTCTACAGTTGATGTTTGCCAAATGTCATGTGTCTACAGTTGAGCCAACTGTCGTGTGTCTACAGTTGATGTTTGCCAACTGTCATGTGTCTACAGTTGATGTTTGCCAACTGTCATGTGTCTACAGTTGATGTTTGCCAACTGTCATGTGTCTACAGTTGAGCCAACTTTCATGTGTCTACAGTTGATGTTTGCCAACTGTCATGTGTCTACAGTTGATGTTTGCCAACTGTCATGTGTCTACAGTTGATGTTTGTCAAGTTTCATGTGTCTACAGTTGATCTTTGCCAACTGTCATGTGTCTACAGTTGATGTTTGCCAACTGTCATGTGTCTACAGTTGAGCCAACTGTCGTGTGTCTACAGTTGATGTTTGCCAACTGTCATGTGTCTACAGTTGATGTTTGCCAACTGTCATGTGTCTACAGTTGATGTTTGCCAACTGTCATGTGTCCATAGTTGAGCCAACTGACGTGTGTCCATAGTTGAGCCAACTGACGTGTGTCCATAGTTGAGCCAACTGACGTGTGTCCATAGTTGAGCCAACTGACGTGTGTGCATAGTTGAGCCAACTGACGTGTGTCCATAGTTGAGCCAACTGACGTGTGTCCATAGTTGAGCCAACTGACGTGTGTCCATAGTTGAGCCAACTGACGTGTGTCCATAGTTGAGCCAACTGACGTGTGTCCATAGTTGAGCCAACTGACGTGTGTCCATAGTTGAGCCAACTGGCGTGTGTCCACAAATCGCCAATGGTCAAACAAGTTTTACGTCCAACTAAAACATTATTTACAGAAACTGATCAGGTCACATGGATGAAATCAGGAAGACATTGAAAGGTAAAGAGGGGACGAGATATGTCTTTTATGTTTTTGACCTCACAAAAAAGGTTGTTTGTTGGTTGTTTGGCTTCCTTAAGTCTCGTGAGACGACGGAATTTTCTGTGCTCCTGTGGGATTTACGCACATGAACTTGCAGCTTCTGCTGTGGCTGTACAAGCCCACTCGCGAATTGCAGCCTTTGCTGCACTTCTGACACTGAAAGGTAGTGCTAGTGGTTGGCTGAATTGCTCTGCTTTTCCTCTTTAGGCGAGTTTCGTCTGCGACATGTTGCAGGTTTCTTTCTCCTGCTTCTAGCCCAGCAGTCAATGCGTGTCTCCAACTCCCCAGCGAGTTCCTCCCAGCTATTTATGTCAATGCCAATAGCACAAAAAATGAATACATCATTAAATAACTAATTACCGTTTCTCCATCACCCACAATATGATGTTGTATTTGTGTTTTTGATGTAACAGCTAATGTTTAAGTCTCTATCCAGTACACTATCCAGAACAATTTCAAATTGTTTGTTTTTCCTTCCCTCTATTGACTGCCCGTCATATTACGTCATGAACCATGCGAAAGAAAAAAACATGCCTAAGAAACGGGACGTTATTCCATACTTTAACTATTTTTGGTAATGTCTTGTCCATATTGTCAGATTTCTTGTAACACTTTTGTGTGTATTTCAATATGCTTTCTTCTGTCTAATTTCTGCTAAACTGAAGTGTTCTGTCATAATTAAATCAACTTTGATGGTCTTGTGGTAGAAACTATTTTTTGTTATCCTCCTTCATGTTTTCTTATTTCACCGGATGTCTTATTCCTTAAACCCGAATGAAACCATCCCCTGTTTATAATTAACAGACTTACATAGAGTGATGAAACCCGTGTCCACCGCCCTTGGTTCACCACCGCCCTTGGTTCACCACCGCCCTTGGTTTACCACCGCCCTTGGTTTACCACCGCCCTTAGTTCACCAACGCCCTTGGTTTACCACCGCCCTTAGTTCACTAACGCCCTTAGTTCACCACCGCCCTTAGTTCACCACCGCCCTTAGTTCACCAACGCCCTTAGTTCATCAACGCCCTTGGTTCGCCACCGCACACATTTTTTTCACGCCTCTGCACTATATGACTATGACCTCCTATTTACGCAGCACATTTATTACATCCATATTGTAATGTGTAAATTTCCGTAAATCAAAAGAGAAAATTAAACACCAGATATTTTGTGTTTGAGATGCGTGTGTGTGTGTGGGGGGGGCGTGTGAATGTATGTGGGGGCGTGTGTGTGGACGTGTGTGAATAAATGTATGTGTATGTGTATGAACGTGTGTGTTTGTGAATGTGTTTGTGTGTGTTTTGATGTGTGTGAGATATCTTTGTGTGTGGGGCATGTGTGTGTAGGGGGGGGCGTGTGTGTGTGAAAGTGTGGGTGGGGGCGTGTCTGTTTGTGGATGTGTGTGTGGTCTGTGTGTGTTGATGTGTGTGTTGTTTTTAAAAAACTCATAGAGCGCAGATACCGTGAGCTTCATCTAGTTTATTTGAGTCGCGTTATTTGGACAGACCGACCGACGTTTTTCCTTCCTAACCAATTGTGTAATTTGGTTAAAGACTTCATTTGTTTCCCTAGTGATACATTCTGGTATATGGGTCAAAACGAATTCCATACTACCAGCTTATATATTGAGCTCATCAAGTCTGTTATACAAATGAACTACAGCAGCTGTCGCCACAGTCCACCACTGTCACCCCTCCCACAAGCCGTGTTGGTCACTAGACTCACTACAACTGTCGCCACAGTCCACCATCTCCACCCCTCCCACAAGCCGTGTTGGTCACTAGACTCACTACAACTGTCCCCATAGTTCCATCTCCACCCCTCCCACAAGCCGTGTTGGTCACTAGACTCACTACAACTGTCCCCATAGTTCCATCTCCACCCCTCCCACAAGCCGTGTTGGTCACTAGACTCACTACAACTGTCCCCATAGTTCCATCTCCACCCCTCCCACAAGCCGTGTTGGTCACTAGACTCACTACAACTGTCCCCATAGTTCCATCTCCACCCCTCCCACAAGCCGTGTTGGTCACTAGACTCACTACAACTGTCCCCATAGTTCCATCTCCACCCCTCCCACAAACCGTGTTGGTCACTAGACTCACTACAACTGTCCCCATAGTTCCATCTCCACCCCTCCCACAAACCGTGTTGGTCACTAGACTCACTACAACTGTCCCCATAGTTCCATCTCCACCCCTCCCACAAGCCGTGTTGGTCACTAGACTCACTACAACTGTCCCCATAGTTCCATCTCCACCCCTCCCACAAGCCGTGTTGGTCACTAGACTCACTACAACTGTCCCCATAGTTCAATCTCCACCCCTCCCACAAGCCGTGTTGGTCACTAGACTCACTACAACTGTCGCCACAGTCCACCATCTCCACCCCTCCCACAAGCCGTGTTGGTCACTAGACTCACTACAACTGTCCCCATAGTTCCATCTCCACCCCTCCCACAAGCCGTGTTGGTCACTAGACTCACTACAACTGTCGCCACAGTCCACCATCTCCACCCCTCCCACAAGCCATGTTGGTCACTAGACTCACTACAACTGTCCCCATAGTTCCATCTCCACCCCTCCCACAAGCCGTGTTGGTCACTAGACTCACTACAACTGTCCCCATAGTTCCATCTTCACCCCTCCCACAAGCCGTGTTGGTCACTAGACTCACTACAACTGTCCCCATAGTTCCATCTCCACCCCTCCCACAAGCCGTGTTGGTCACTAGACTCACTACAACTGTCCCCATAGTTCCATCTCCACCCCTCCCACAAGCCGTGTTGGTCACTAGACTCACTACAACTGTCCCCATAGTTCCATCTCTACCCCTCCCACAAGCCGTGTTGGTCACTAGACTCACTACAACTGTCCCCATAGTTCCATCTCCACCCCTCCCACAAGCCGTGTTGGTCACTAGACTCACTACAACTGTCCCCATAGTTCCATCTCCACCCCTCCCACAAGCCGTGTTGGTCACTAGACTCACTACAACTGTCCCCATAGTTCCATCTCCACCCTTCCCACAAGCCGTGTTGGTCACTAGACTCACTACAACTGTCCCCATAGTTCCATCTCCACCCCTCCCACAAGCCGTGTTGGTCACTAGACTCACTACAACTGTCCCCATAGTTCCATCTCCACCCCTCCCACAAACCGTGTTGGTCACTAGACTCACTACAACTGTCCCCATAGTTCCATCTCCACCCCTCCCACAAACCGTGTTGGTCACTAGACTCACTACAACTGTCCCCATAGTTCCATCTCCACCCCTCCCACAAGCCGTGTTGGTCACTAGACTCACTACAACTGTCCCCATAGTTCCATCTCCACCCCTCCCACAAGCCGTGTTGGTCACTAGACTCACTACAACTGTCCCCATAGTTCAATTTCCACCCCTCCCACAAGCCGTGTTGGTCACTAGACTCACTACAACTGTCGCCACATTCCACCATCTTTACCCCTCCCACAAGCCGTGTTGGTCACTAGACTCACTACAACTGTCCCCATAGTTCAATCTCCACCCCTCCCACAAGCCGTGTTGGTCACTAGACTCACTACAACTGTCCCCATAGTTCCATCTCCACCCCTCCCACAAGCCGTGTTGGTCACTAGACTCACTACAACTGTCCCTATAGTTCCATCTCCACCCCTCCCACAAACCGTGTTGGTCACTAGACTCACTACAACTGTCCCCATAGTTCCATCTCCACCCCTCCCACAAGCCGTGTTGGTCACTAGACTCACTACAACTGTCCCCATAGTTCCATCTCCACCCCTCCCACAAGCCGTGTTGGTCACTAGACTCACTACAACTGTCCCCATAGTTCAATCTCCACCCCTCCCACAAGCCGTGTTGGTCACTAGACTCACTACAACTGTCGCCACATTCCACCATCTCCACCCCTCCCACAAGCCGTGTTGGTCACTAGACTCACTACAACTGTCCCCATAGTTCAATCTCCACCCCTCCCACAAGCCGTGTTGGTCACTAGACTCACTACAACTGTCGCCACAGTCCACCATCTCCACCCCTCCCACAAGCCGTGTTGGTCACTAGACTCACTACAACTGTCCCCATAGTTCCATCTCCACCCCTCCCACAAGCCGTGTTGGTCACTAGACTCACTACAACTGTCGCCACAGTCCACCATCTCCACCCCTCCCACAAGCCGTGTTGGTCACTAGACTCACTACAACTGTCCCCATAGTTCCATCTCCACCCCTCCCACAAGCCGTGTTGGTCACTAGACTCACTACAACTGTCCCCATAGTTCCATCTCCACCCCTCCCACAAGCCGTGTTGGTCACTAGACTCACTACAACTGTCCCCATAGTTCCATCTCCACCCCTCCCACAAGCCGTGTTGGTCACTAGACTCACTACAACTGTCCCCATAGTTCCATCTCCACCCCTCCCACAAGCCGTGTTGGTCACTAGACTCACTACAACTGTCCCCATAGTTCCATCTCCACCCCTCCCACAAGCCGTGTTGGTCACTAGACTCACTACAACTGTCCCCATAGTTCCATCTCCACCCCTCCCACAAACCGTGTTGGTCACTAGACTCACTACAACTGTCCCCATAGTTCCATCTCCACCCCTCCCACAAGCCGTGTTGGTCACTAGACTCACTACAACTGTCCCCATAGTTCCATCTCCACCCCTCCCACAAGCCGTGTTGGTCACTAGACTCACTACAACTGTCCCCATAGTTCAATCTCCACCCCTCCCACAAGCCGTGTTGGTCACTAGACTCACTACAACTGTCGCCACAGTCCACCATCTCCACCCCTCCCACAAGCCGTGTTGGTCACTAGACTCACTACAACTGTCGCCACATTCCACCATCTCCACCCCTCCCACAAGCCGTGTTGGTCACTAGACTCACTACAACTGTCGCCACAGTCCACCATCTCCACCCCTCCCACAAGCCATGTTGGTCACTAGACTCACTACAACTGTCCCCATAGTTCCATCTCCACCCCTCCCACAAGCCGTGTTGGTCACTAGACTCACTACAACTGTCCCCATAGTTCCATCTCCACCCCTCCCACAAGCCGTGTTGGTCACTAGACTCTCTACAACTAAAAACTTATATAAAGCCAACAGAACATGAAATGATTTTATTTATTTTTTAACTGATCGGTCTCGAGAGTTTGCGATTTATTTGTTGAATTTTACTGTTGTTGTTTTGTTCAAAAGAAAAGAAACTGGAATAAGAGAAGAAATTCGTAGATTATTGAACTTTTCGTGTCACTTTTCATCAACCCGTCATGTAAGGTATCGACAATTAGCGCTGGACGAGAGGGTTAAAGGTCAGTCTGCTCCCAATCGACCACCGCGTCATTGGAGATGAGATTATTTAAGCAATACTTAAAAACTATAATCTGATCGTATATAATATATTTAAAAAATATTTTAAAAAGAGAGAAATATTTGTTACCCAATAAAGTAAAAAGTTTAAAGAAAAAACATAAAACATAAAAAGACGAAATAACCCGTAATATTATTATTACTAGTGTATTACCCGTCAAAAATGACGGGAGTTTTCAAAATGGATATATTTCAGTTTTTGTAATTGTCCCTTTTGCCTGAAAGCCGCATAGTAAATAATCAGAAAATTTAGAGACCAAGGGAGAAAAATTAAATCTCTTTTCCATATTGAACAATTTTATGCGGACGTTTGAAAATAGTGGGCTGCAATATATTTTTCATGGTGTTTGCGGTGGGCTTTCTAAAATCTAGCGTTACGAACCGACATAGCAGAGTATATATTTTGATTATATATACGAATATATGTGTTATGAGAAAACCTCCAAGCTTAGGCTTCGCGTTATATAAGTTTGCATGAATAATAATGATATAATCAGGATAATAGTAAATGCATAGTGAATTGCACACAGCATAAAGTGATACTGCGGCAAAGAAAGTTTGATGTTCGACGTATTAACAAATATTGCTGAGGAGTCAGCCGGACGTTAACTTGCGGCATTGAATAGTGCGCACCAATTATGAGTGCACCAATAATACAGCACAGTGCGTTAAAAATAAATTATGTGACTGTAATGTGATCCACATCAAGCACATCTGTGATTTGAAGCAGTTTAAGCTTCATTGATGATTATGACTTGTCAGTTTATTTGCCCATTTGTCCATACATTATTACCACAACATTATCAAAACATGTAAAAAAATAAACTGTAATTTTACACGATAATAACTATTTATTTTGCATGAAACGTAGTAAGCAAAGTTTGTCACAGGATAACAGAAAAGATTAACTTATCAACTGTTAATCATATTTACAATTTAATATACACGTGTTAGTAATTCAAATAAACGTTTTTATTGTTGTCAAGTCATCACCTTTTCAAGATCTATTATGACTTGTCAGTTTATGCGCCCATTGGACCATACATTATTACCTTTACATTAGGGGCCTTCCATAAATGACGTCACGCACCTAGGGGGGGGAGGGGGTCACACTTTTGTGACGAGGGGGAGGGAGGGGGTTGAAGAAATGTGACGTCACATCAACAGGGTAACTTTAAATAAAACTTCCACTGAAATATTTGGTCGCTTACAATTTATTTATTTAAGGACTTTTTTTTTCTTTCTTTTTAAAAAAAAATCAGTGCTTCTCAATGTGCCGGTCGGTAGGCCATCAGACGCTGGTTGGCGAAAGCTATCAAGAAATGAAAATTAAATCTAATTATAATCCTTAAGTTTGAGAACCCCCAAGATAACGAATGAAATTGTTACCCTGCTTCGTTTGATGTTGACATCAGAGCATTTGTGATGTAACCGCAGTTCCGCTTGGTTCTCTCACGGCAGGCGACTTTTTTGCCCGTTACCCCAACATATACAAGTTTATGTGTGCGTTACGCCCCCCCCCACAACCCCCAGACTCTAGGTCCTGCTCACATGACTCGGGGATTTGGAGGAGCGTCGTTAGCCCCCCTCGAAATGCTACTGGTGAGTTTTACAAGCATGACAAGTGTCTAAAAATGATCTGAATAGGATTATGTGTAGATATTTTAAGTCAAAACGACACGGAATATAATTTTTCTTTAAAAAGGGGGGGGGGTGGAGGGAATCAATTTGATAGAATTATATACGTTTTAATTTTGATATAATTGTTCGATTGGTTTGTGGTCAAACGTCCCTGGCCATTCTAGATATAATGATAAATGAGCCCATTTAAAATTAAAGTATTCATTAACTTTATTGAATGCATCAAATTCTTGACATCGCAATTCGAGAGGAGCACAAAACAACTTTTCTTCTTAGCTCAGTTTTTAAGGCATTAATTTTAAAATATCACAGAAAGGATACTTGATACAGTCAAGTCATGTGGATTAAGATTATTGTCACTCGTGTCAATATAAATGAAAGTAGGGTGGATTTAGGTGTCTTCGTATAGTACTTAGGCTAAGAAATCTACATAGTTGTCAAATTTTTATAAAGAATGCATTTTCTGGAAGAAACCTGTTCAATAATGGGCACATGTTCCAAGCGTACACGTACACATGACGTATTTTAATATATCTAGTGGATTGTAGTGGATGTTGGTGACCCGTCAAAACGGCCCCGACATAACGGCCAACGTCCGGCCACGGTCAAAACGGCCCCAGACAAATTGTTAAATTTTTCAACAAAAACTTCTTTTTTTTTCATTTTAAGCTTTTGTCGACTTTTCCACCCTTAAAGAAAGTGGTAACATTGTAAAATGATATCTTGTGATGTTATTATATTGTTTCTTGTCAACAAACAGCCGCGATTGGTACCATTTCGCGTAAAGGCCATTAAATTCACTATTGTGATATTATTATAGTTTATTATTAGCTAAACCTTGCACTGAATAGGTGAGTAAAAATACGAATTTAATATTTGATAGGACATTTTACTTTTAGTCCATCTATTAGTCCGGGGCCGTTTTGGCGGTGAACCGTGGATGTTATTGTTATATGTCCCAAATGAGTCTGCATTACCCTCAAGAATTCCCTTTTAAACCCCAGATGAGGTAATTTACCCCTGTTCGCCGACCTCTTTCTTACGGGATGCCCGTCAGTCAATTGAGGGATTTTTTAAAAATACATTTTTAAAAATATTATTTTTTTAATAAATTTTTTTTCTAAACAAAGACGTTAACCGTGATGATTAATAGTCAATGTTTAATTTGTATGCATTAAAATAAAATGTAATCACAGTTCGTTTTCTGAAGGCCGGTTAAACGTTTTAAAAAACGCGGGTTACAATATTACAATGTAGACCTTCACTAAATAAATAATAAATGCTTAAATGAAAATAAAAGTGATTTGAAACATACTTATTTTATCTTATCTTATCTTATCTGTTTACAGACGCTCCTTCTATACAGAAGATTATTGCGTCCTACGCTTATCTATGGTTTGTGTTTAGTCCTGCATTTTTATTAGAGATTTAAATGTTGATAAAGTGTTGGTTTTCCTGGATTCTTCAGGCAACCCATTCCACGCCCGAATTCCGGACGGGAAGAAGGAAAACTTGTATGTGTTTGTTCTTGCATACGGAATAAGAAAGGTGTTTTTATCCTTATGTCTATCTGAGGGTTGTATTAAGTTATCTTTGTGTTGTATTTCTAAATTAGAATTAATTGCTTTATGTATGATTACTACTTTGCTCTTGGTTCTTCTATCCTCTAGTGTTTCAAGGTTTAATGATTTAACTAATGGTGTTACTCTTGTCAGTTTCGAATATTCTCCAGTAATGAATCTGGCAGCTCTTTTTTGAATTTGTTCTAGTTTATCAATGTTTTCTTTGGTGGATGGGTCCCATACAGAAGATGCATATTCTAGTACAGGTCTCACCAAAGTGAGGTAGCATTTTAGTTTTATATCTCTATTACATTTGTTAAAGTTCCTTTTTATAAAGCCTAAGGTTTTGTTTGATTTTTTAATAACTTCATTGACATGGGGATTCCATGATAGTTTCTCATTTATTAAGACTCCTAAGTATTTTGCATCTTTAGTTTGGGTCAGTTCTTTTCCATGAATGTAATATTTTGAATTTATTTGTTTCTTTTTCTTTGTTACTCTTAACAGTTGACACTTTTCTGGGTGGAAAGACATACTCCAGTTAGTTTCCCATTTTATCAATTAATCTAAGTCTTTTTGTAAAATTTTGCTATCTTGTTCTGATTTAATTGTTCTATAGATTATACAATCATCAGCAAATAACCTAACTTTTGTACCTGTTGAGATGTTGTTGGGTAAATCATTTATATAAATTAAAAAGAGTAAGGGACCTAGCACAGTTCCTTGTGGAACTCCTGAGTTAACCTTTATTGGTGCAGATTTAGATCCATTAATTATTACAGTTTGCTCCCTGCCCAAAAGGAAGTCTTGGATCCAGTGATGTAAGGAACCTGAGATTCCAAAGTAGTTAAGTTTTTTAAGTAAGCTAAGGTGGTGAACTTTGTCAAATGCTTTTGAGAAGTCTAGTAATATTGTATCTATTTGATCATTTTTGTCCAAGCCTTTTGATAGTTCATCTATTAAACCTATTAATTGTGTTTCACATGATCTGTTTTTTCTAAAGCCGTGTTGATGTGGGCATAGGGCATTATATTTGTCAAGGTGGTTAACTATTCTACTATATATTATGTGTTCTAGTAATTTACAGGTGATACTAGTAAGTGATACAGGCCTGTAATTACCAGGGTCTGATTTATCCCCTTTCTTAAAGAGTGGAGTTACGTTAGCTAATTTCCAATCCTGGGGCACTTTACCCTGGTTTAGAGAGGCTTGAAAGAGAACTACAAGGATTGGGGACAGTTCATTGCTTAGTTCTTTTAATAATCTTGCAGGCAAATCATCTGGGCCAGTAGCTTTGTTTATTTTTAAGTTTTTTAGGAGTGAATGTATACCTATCTCATCTACAGTTATGTTACCTATTTCCTCCATTTTATTTAAATTTATTAAAACTTCCTTGTCGCCTGAGGCAGAAAAAGATGATGCAAAATATGTGTTAAGGATATTAGCTTTAGTTTCATTATCATTATAGGTTTTATTATTTGCGCCTTTTAGTGTGGCTATTCCTGAAGGTTCCATTTTTTTAGATTTGATAAAGGACCATAAGTTTTTATTGTTATCTTTGGTAATTACATTGTTTATATATTCATTTTGGAGGTTCCGACTAAGTTTTTGTGTCAAGTGTTTAATCTTTAAGTATTTTTTGTGTATCCTATATGAATAGGTAGCTTTATCTTTCTTAAATAAGTTCTCTTTTAGTTTGCATAGCTTTTTCAATCTAGAATTGAACCAGCATTTGTTAATTTTATTTGATGTTAGTTTTGTTGGAACATTCTCATCCATTATAGTTTTTAGATTTGTTTTTATATCTTTCCAAATTTCTTCTACTGGGCTATTTGTGTTAAATTTACTTAGGAAAGTTTGTTGGAAGTTAGCCGCTGATTGGTGTAGTTTTATTGAATTACATTTATTCCAAAGATAGATTATTCTTCTAGGTATCTTATTAATTTTAGTTTTTTTTCCAATAGAAAATAAGTTTTTTTTGGTTTTTTTTGTTTTGGGAGGGGGGGTCAAAGCTTTGTGACGTATTTTTAGAGGGGGGGGTCTAACTTTTTGTGACGAGGGGGGGGGGAGGGGGTCAAAAATCAGCCAAAATCGCGTGGCGTCATTTATGGACGGCCCCTTATAAAAAAATATGTGAATAAAAAATTGTAACTATTTACAAATATGAATAACAACGAACTATTTATTTTGAATGAAACCTTTGAAGTAAAGTTAAGCACTGGATAAAAGAAAATATTAAAGTATCAACTTTATTATGCGCGTTTTAGGAATTCTAATAAACGTTTTCATTATTGTCAAGTCAGCACCCCTTCCAGTTCTATATTAAAAGCAAAGATTTTTTATTCAAAATTAGTCTAAGACGCATTAAAATATGACATGTAAATAACAATTTTTAAAAAACTATTGTGGGGAGGAGTACGATTTTTAAATATGTTATTTTTTTAAACATACAAATATGCAATCTCAAAGTGTATAAAAGGGAAAAAAACGCTAAACTGAAGCATAAGTTGACAAATTTCATTTGCAGTAATAAATAATGGCTTTGTAGTTCAAAACGCATCGAAACTTGACAACCGAACGACAACCAATTGTAAATTTCATAAACCGAAAAACTAATCTATATATATAATTCTCTTCATGGGACCATGCCAGGCAAGTAAGCAGCAAAAATATGTGCAACCGAGCATGACGAATGACCCTCGCTCGGGTCAACTAAACACAGTTAACGGTTGGCAAGCGAAGGTAGTGCAGGGGTGGGGCATGTCTTGAGACAGCAATGTTTTTTACATTCACTTTCGAAGTTCCTGCACAGTGTGTATGTATTTCGTAGTATATTGGTTATTACATCCGCCTAACTTGCGGAAGGTTTTAGGTTCAAGCCCAAGTGGCAACATATGTTTTTTTTTAATTTTTAAAAATGTCAATGCCTATTCTTTTCCATCCTTTCTTAGCAAACATAAACACCGCTTCGCATGTCACGTAAAAAAGCTTTGTTCAATGTTATATCAATTCCTTCACCAGGTACCTGTCTGTTTCTATTGGTCGCATATTTCGTTCATGGACGAAGTTGTTGCTCTCCAACTTGGCTTCATGGCTGTAATATTTGTTTATATATTGTGGCGATGTCCTAAATACTTACCAGAAATGCTTCGGTGGTCCCCCATCGTTCACCCGCGTTGTTCCCATTTGTTCGTGCTACTGTTTGTGTCCGTTCTCCCCCTCCCTTTTTTTCTTGCACTATCTATGAGCAAGTCTGCGGCGTATGCTACGCCGCGGGGCGTCTAGTGTTATATATTTATATAGAAAATTAAATTTATAATTACGTACGTAATATTGACATGGACACATACACAAAAACGGACATTTAATACAAAAAAAAATAAATATTAATCACATCAAATAAAGTCACGTCGCAATATTTTATGGTGAGCAACACATTTTTTTTAATCTCGAAAGCAACATTTTTTTTATTTTATCGGGAGTTACCTCGCATAGCGTCAGGACTGACAGACACTACTTGCGTGACAGATTGCAAATTATTTTATTTAATTATTATTTATGGGGGCGACAGCGTAAGTCGCGCCTGTGGTAACCCGAGGACTACCTGTACTTGCAAGTTAAACACAATATTTGAACAACCATGCCATATAGGTACTTGTTCGAGTATCATTCTGTGCATGTCGAAAATCCACGCAATAACTCTCGTGGCGATATTAATAGAATATTCGGCCAAACGTTGATGTGTTTTTCGTGTAGTTTTCTGATAAAAGCGTCATCTGTGACGTATACCGCTTAATTTTCCAAACAAAGCGATACACTTTTTGAGCGATTTTAAATTTCTTAACGGTTATGCGTTTATAACAAACAGTATGTAATTAAACAAATGTGAGAGTCCGTTATTTACGATTGGAAAGTACGAATATTTTATTTTCACTCCGGTTTTCCCTTTAAAAAGAAAAAAGTCGGTTGTCCAAATGACTTTACTTTTCAAATGCCCCCCAAATGCCACCCTCTAAATGCGTGCCACCCGGTGCACACTGCACCCACCGCCCCCCTAGCTACGCCACTGCGATACACACATGACAATAGGACACTACACACATGACAAAATATACGATACACACATGACAATAAGACGATACGTTCTTGGTAATAGGACGATACACACATGGTAATAGGGCGATACACACATGGTAATAGGACGATACACACATGGTAATAGGACGATACACACATGGTAATAGGACGATACACACATGGTAATAGGACGATACACACATGGTAATAGGACGATACGCACATGGTAATAGGACGATACGTACATGGTAATAGGAAAATACACACATGGTAATAGGACGATACACACATGGTAATAGGACGATGCACACATGGTAATAGGACGATACACACATGACAATAGGACGCACTCACTCACACACACACACTCACTCACACACTCACACATACACTCACTCACACTCACATGCACATACTCACACACTTACACACTCATACACACACACTCAAACACCAGTCTATGAACGGTAAATAAAATAATATCCCGTCGTCTGGTGCGTGGTTGGGGCCGGGGAGATGTTTGGACAAAAGCTTTTAACTCATCAGGATGGACGACCATTTACTGTCAGAACATTTGTTATTATCTGTGTTTACATCCAGGCGGTGGGGAGAGAGGATTGTGATGATCAGTCCACTAATGGGGCAACTGAAAGCTGCTGTGGTATTGGGAGATCTAGGTGCAGCAGTGATAAGGATTAGTGGCTCCATGTTTACTCTTTAAACTAGAGGTCAATCAAAAGGTCATCTTCTTAAATAGACGACGCATAGGCTATAGTTCAAAATTTTAACTCTCTCTCTGTGTGTGTGTGGGTGGGTTGGTGTGTATATCTGCGTGAGTATGCAGATAACTGGACACTGGCCGTCTAAAGATGACTGGACACTGGCCGTCTATAAGATGACTGGACACTGGCCGTCCATAAGATGATTGGACTCTGGCCGTCTATAAGATGACTGGACACTGGCCGTCTATAAGATGATTGGACACTGGCCGTCTATAAGATGACTGGACACTGGCCGTCTAAAGATGATTGGACTCTGGCCGTCTATAAGATGACTGGACACTGGCCGTCTATAAGATGATTGGACACTGGCCGTCTAAAGATAACTGGACACTGGCCGTCTAAAGATGACTGGACACTGGCCGTATATACGATGACTGGACACTGGCCGTCTAAAGATGATTTGACTCTGGCCGTCTATAAGATGATTGGACACTGGCCGTCTAAAGATAAATGGACACTGGCCGTCTATAAGATGACTGGACACTGGCCGTCTATAAGATGATTGGACACTGGCCGTCTAAAGATGACTGGACACTGGCCGTCTATAAGATGATTGGACACTGGCCGTCTAAAGATGACTGGACACTGGCCGTCTATAAGATGACTGGACACTGGCCGTCTAAAGATGATTGGACTCTGGCCGTCTATAAGATGACTGGACACTGGACGTCTAGAAGATGATTAGACAATGGCCGTCTAGAAGATGACTGGACACTGGCCGTCTAGAACTTGGCTGGACACTGGCCATCCAGAAGATGACTGGACACTGGCCGTCTAGAAGATGACTGGACACTGGCCGTCTGGAAGATGATCCATTTAATGACTTGTATTTGGCCATTGATTTTCTGGCCATGTCAAACTCCCACCAGAATTGATCCATTGTGTTCCGAACGTATTCTAACGTCTGCTGGAAGTGATGCCATCTAATCCAATTATTTCCCCTTGAAATGGCCAAGGATATAGGAGAGCAGCTAAAAGGTTTCTTTGGGTGGAAATTTCAATGGAGCTAAAGAAGGACATGGCGGCAACTTGAGGATATCTTAGGGTAATTGTAAGCTGGCTATACAACATACAACAAAAAGTAGATCATACAACATAAAGTAGATCATACAACATAAAGTAGATCATACAACATAAAGTAGATCATACAACATAAAGTAGATCATACAACATAAAGTAGAACATAGATCACAAATTACAACATACAACATAAAGTAGATCATACAACATAAAGAAGAACATTTCATATGAAGTACAACATGTAGCATAAAGTAGAACATAGATCACAAATTACAACATACAACATGAATTACAACATACAACATGAATTACAACATACAACATGAAGCACACCATTCTCGGCCCATTTCGTATTGACTTTACCATTGAAATTTATTTTCATACCATAAAAACAATGTTGAAAACTCTACTGCAAGTAGACATTGAGGGAGAGAGAGAGAGTGGATGAGAGAGAGAGTGGATGAGAGAGAGAGTGGATGAGAGAGAGAGTGGATGAGAGAGAGAGTGAGGGAGAGAGAGACAGAGATTGAGACAGATATACAGAGACAAACTTGCAGAGAGGAAGACAGCAAAGAAGACATAGATAGAAATAGACAACGAGAGGTAAAGAGAGATACAAAGACAGACTTGCAGAGACAGACAGCAAGGAAGACATAATATATAAAAATAGATATAGTATATAGAGAGTAAAAAAGAGACAGATGGAATGAAAGGATGTATGAGAGAAACTATATTCTTACACTTCAGATTAAAACTTCAGATGTGGCATACATTTATACGTTATAATCATGACGTCAGTACGGTTGTTATAATCATGACGTCAGTACGGCTGTTATAATCATGACGTCAGTACGGTTGTTATAATCCTAATGTCAGTACGGTTGTTATAATCATGACGTCAGTACGGTTGTTATAATCCTAACGTCAGTACGGTTGTTATAATCATGACGTCAGTACGGTTGTTATAATCATGACGTCAGTACGGTTGTTATAATCATGACGTCAGTACGGTTGTTATAATCATGACGTCAGTACGGTTGTTATAATCATGACGTCAGTACGGTTGTTATAATCATGACGTCAGTACGGTTGTTATAATCATGACGTCATTACGGGTGTTATAATCATGACGTCATTACGGTAGTTATAATCATGACGTCAGTACGGTTGTTATAATCATGACGTCAGTACGGTTGTTATAATCATGACGTCAGTACGGTTGTTATAATCATGATGTCAGTACGGTTGTTATAATCATGACGTCAGTACGGTTGTTATAATCATGACGTCAGTACGGTTGTTATAATCATGACGTCAGTACGGTTGTTATAATCATGACGTCAGTACGGTTGTTATAATCATGACGTCAGTACGGTTGTTATAATCATGACGTCAGTACGGTTGTTATAATCATGACGTCAGTACGGTTGTTATAATCATGACGTCAGTACGGTTGTTATAATCATGACGTCAGTACGGTTGTTATAATCCTAACGTCAGTACGGTTGTTATAATCATGACGTCAGTACGGTTGTTATAATCATGACGTCAGTACGGTTGTTATAATCATGACGTCAGTACGGTTGTTATAATCATGACGTCAGTACGGTTGTTATAATCATGACGTCAGTACGGTTGTTATAATCATGACGTCAGTACGGTTGTTATAATCATGACGTCAGTACGGTTGTTATAATCATGACGACAGTACGGTTGTTATAATCCTAACATTAGTACGGTTGTTATAATCCTAACGTTAGTACGGTTGTTATAATCCTAACGTCAGTACGGTTTTTATAATCCTAACGTTAGTACGGTTGTTATAATCCTAACGTCAGTACGGTTGTTATAATCCTAACGTCAGTACGGTTGTTATAATCCTAACGTCAGTACGGTTGTCATAATCCTAACGTTAGTACGGTTGTTGTAATCATGACGTCAGTTCCGTTAAACTCAATTTCCTTTGTTTTAAACATCTGAAACGAACATTTTAATTTTTATTTAAAATTTCTCTTTTCTTATTACAGAAAATTGTTACAAAGAAATGTTTTCTAATTTAGATGAAGTTAAACATTTTAATATATTTAACCCCATCGTGTGATGTTTTTTTGTTGAAAATTTGGTTGAGGGAGGTATTTTACAGTTTAAAATACATGTGTAATTATTTTTTACTAGGGCTGCGGAAATTATCGATTAATCTGTCGATTAATCGTTAAAAATTTTATCGATTAAATATCGATTAAAATAATTTTAATCGATAAAAATTCGATTAAAATTTAAATTTTTTTTAATAATATTTCAAAAATATGTTATTAATAAATAAATAATTATTAATAAATAATAATTATTTATTTATTTTTTGACGTACAAACTTCTCCCGCCTAATATTACAATGTATTTTATTAATTTATGTGGGCCTGCTGACGTCAACTAAAAATGGCAGACAGTGATAGCACCAGTTCCATCAGCACAGTTAAATTTAGACATATAACTGGAAAATTGAGCAAAAGTTTTTTTAATTACAAATCCTTATCCTTTTCTTTTAAATATCTTTTTTTGAAAATTAACATTGTAATTAGTTTTCAAAGATACATTTCTTTACAAGAACGCGTCTCATTGGACCTTTATGTATCAATGGCTTGAAATAACACTTGAGAAATGAGACTTAGCAATATTTTCCATTGTTAATATTGAGTTATACATTGTTTCCATTGTATGCATAACTTTGATTTCAATTTTTTGTGGGGATTTAAAATTTAAAGACATAACATTTAGTCAAAAATATTCTTATTTTTCAATGTCATTGAGACATAAATAAAATAAAAATGTCAATTACCTGTTTTTGTTACTTCCCATGGAATTTTCAGTTTAATGATGTCATAAATGTTTATTTTTGGATTTAATCGAAATTATCGATTAATTATCGATTAATTTTTCAAAAGTTAACGATTAAAATAAAATTAATCGATAACAGCCCTATTTTTTACTAATCTATAAGGTAATAAATTATATTTTTAGAAAGACTTTCGTGGCATTGGGAACTACCTCAGGACCCGGTAAGCCGAATTTCACATTTCCAGGAATTTCTTAACTAAGAACTTGACACGATTTCCCCATTGACGTTGAAGTATAAGTAAGGGGAAATATAAAGCTTATTAGCTGACGTAAGCCAGTTATAAATTGTAAGGGTCGCGTTAAGTAATGTACCTAGTCATAGAGACACAACATGAGAGGCTTTCACTAAGAAAACAATAAGCCTAGTCTTAATGGAATTTATTTGAGATTTTATCCAACGTCATTCAAAAAGTTATTTATTATGTTAATGTCTACGTTTATTTATATTTTTATCGGTGTGTCTGAAGGATCGAGTTGGTACCGGTAAGTGGAATAATAATAATTATTATTATTATTGTTAGTATTATTTGTAATGACTTTCCTCAGACTTGCGACTGTTGATTGCTTGACTAGATCTCCCGAGACCGATCTATCGTTGAAACTACGTCATATTTGGGACTAGCACACACACACAAACACACACGAACACAGACACACACATACATACACACACACACTTACATACACAAACACGAACACACACACACTTACATACACACACGAACACACACGCACACACACGAACACACACAAACAAACACACACACACACAAATATACACACAACAGTGGCGTAGCGAAGGGGGGCAAATGCCCCGGGTGTCACTTTGTTAGCGGCAAATTCCTCGTCATTAATGGGCGTTTAAGAATGATTTATTATTTTTAAATTGGAATTTTTATCAAAATAAAATAAATACCAATAAGAAATTGATACAAGAAATAAAGGATAAAGAACTATCCTAAACTATGTAAACGTTTCTAATGCCAAAAAACTTCAAATTCCATATTGGATATAAGTTATTCGGATGCTTATGCTACTGAAAAGAAAATCCTTGAGGCTTAAATAGTATGATAATTTGAAACTGATCTGCTGGTAACTTAATTGATTCTTCAAATTTGACAGCCGCTCATGTTGTAAAAGCGAAAATTACTTTACTCAAATAATTTGTTTTAAATATGAGCCGATCGATTGCCCCGGGCGGCACTTTGCTGGGCGGCAAATTCCTCATTGTTAAATAACTTATAGAAATAAAAATCAATAATATAAAATTAAATAAAATAAACGCCAAAGTTAAAATTAATTTTAGAAGTGAAGAAACTATATGAAAATACGTAAACGTTTCTAATGCTAAAACTTTAAACTCCATAATGAATCTTAAGTCTTCTGATACTAATGCTACTGAAATGAAAAACCAAGACGCTGGAGTAATATAAGAACATGACACTGGTGTGCTGGTTTGTCAGCCGCTTATCTTGGAGAAGAGAACATTGCTGTATCCGTTCAAATCCAATTACAACCAATACAATTACAACCAATACAATTACAACCAATACAATTACAACCAATACAATTACAACCAATACAATTACAACCAATACAATTACAACCAA
This sequence comes from Ampullaceana balthica, assembly GCA_944989445.1. Classification (NCBI taxonomy): domain Eukaryota; kingdom Metazoa; phylum Mollusca; class Gastropoda; family Lymnaeidae; genus Ampullaceana; species Ampullaceana balthica. The sequence goes on along the minus strand of CALYLW010000015.1, from coordinate 4,535,813 downwards.
TACAATTACAACCAATACAATTTCAACAACATTCAGGGACGTCATTGATATAAATAAAGTGTCCTTACGTACAG